>JARHVA010002611.1:1037500-1580000 GCA_037957365.1 Torreya grandis
CTTGATTGTATTCACTCATCTAGTACATTAAACAACCAGTCAGACAACTGCAACCAGGTGTCAGATGACATTGTTATTTAAGCTTGGACATAAATGTTGGAATTGAATATATTTTAATCAATGCATGAGTCCATAGTTACCATATGATTATATATCAACTAAAATTAAAAATAGGATGTCAAATTAAATGCTAGAGGTTGGTTGCTAGCTACAACTGGTAGATGTTGAGGTCCTCCATGGTGGTTGATAGCTTGGTAAGGATAGACAATGGGTTAGAGTAGATGTGGCTCGGCCACTACTTCCAACAAACTCCTTACTCTAGACCACCAAATTTTTTGGATACTCTTATATATATATAATATATTAAACTTTTTTCCCTGTTGGTATTTGCTCCTCAAGTACATTAAACTAACAGTCGAGTGATTACAACCAGGGGCTAGATGACAACAATTAGGTGTTAGATGACATTGTTATAAGCTCAAACATAAATGTTGGAATTGAATATATTTTAATCAATGCATGTGTCTATAGTTACCGTAGGATTATATAACCACCAAAATAAAAAATAAGATGTGGAATTAAATATGGTTATTTGACAATATCATGAAGTAGAATGACTGCATGATGCAATTAAGAGACTACATTATGTAGCTGGATGATTGCATGATGTTATCAAATGACTGCATCATTGCACCCAACTGCATTAAGTAGTCTCTCAACTACATGATGTTGTCATGCAGTCATTTGAAGACATCATGTAGTCATTCAACTACATAATATAGTCAAGAGACTATATAATACAATCACTCGATTGTATTATGGAGATGGATGAATGCATGGTGCTATCAAACGATCACATCATGTTGTTTGATTGCATGATGTAGTCATTTGACATCATCATGCAGTCAGGAGATTACATGGTGCAGTCACGTGACTACCTAATGCAGTCAAGCGACATGGTATAGTCATTTGACAACATCATATAGTTGTCCTATTACATAATACACTCAAGAGACAACATAATATAGTTAAGAGACTACATAATACAATCAGGTGACTGCATAATACAATCAAGTGATTGTATAATTCAGTCAAGATCCATTTACAGTGCACTAATGATAACGCAGTTGACCCACGACAATGGAGTGGCCCATCGGCCTAAAAATTGGTCAATGATAAATGCGATCAACTGATGAGAAAGCAGTTGACCCATGGTAATGGCATCGGCCCACAACAACTCCATCACTCGACAACATTATCGTTGACTGACCACACTACTATTGCTTGACTATTTTTTCCCATACTACTGTTGCTTGATTGTTGTCAATTGCACTACTGTCGCCTAATTATTGTCGACTGACCACACTAGCAGAGAAAAGCTATTGAATGTGACAAGAATGGCACCAACAAATTTGTAAATAAATCTTAGGTACATTCCTCTCAATAAAAATGCCTCTAATGTAATAATTTAAGGATACCTAATAATAAAAAAATCATTTATACGATAATTCAACAAATATTAGTTAACCCACAAATAAGATGACATGATCCAAGCAAATAAATAATATTATTATATGATGGTGATTCCAAGCAAATAAACAATTGTTATATTTCTATAATTATGTTTTCTTAATAGTTTTTTAACCATTTAATCTTGAGAATGTTTAATTTATTTCAACGATCTTTTTAAAATGTAGAATACAAATTATTATGGTAGGTACTTGCATATATCTAAAATAATAAAAATAAAAATTGAAGTTTAAAAATGTATCTCAAATATTAATTATGAAGTATTTATTATTATAATTTAATTCAAGTCTATTCACCTATTCAACAAAGAAAACACTAATTAATTTTAAAAATGTGATATTATTTTAATTTTTTTTAAAAGTCTTTATAATATTGTACAATAAATAAGACATTCAAATAAGGATATATATAAGTAATGTATATATATTTTTGTTAATAATATGGTGATTTTTTATTTCATTTTATTATTAAGTAATGATTTTTGATCGGAGCACGAATCAGTTTAGAATACAATCGGAAATCTAGATCTCCAAAAAATTATTAGTTACATGTATATCATATAACCACATATATATTATATATTACTGCATATGATAGCCAACATGTTCGTGAATACTATTAACAATTACAATTAGTGCCAAAAAAACTGTGAATAACCACAAGCAACTTAAAGAGTATCAACAATGATCACAACTAACCTCAAGAATTACGAATGATCACAACCAACCTCATTTACCTTTAATGATATTTGAACTAAGATAAGACTTAAAACAACCAAAGTACTTTACCAACTTTACCCATATCTCATTATAAAATAACATAATAAATTTTATAAATTAAAAAAAATAAGAATAAAACACTTCCAAACAATTATAATATTATTAAAAAATTCATACTATATAAATATTATCATAACATCCAACTTCAAAAAATAATTAAAATAAATATATAACTCTATTAATTAGAAATAAACTAATATAAATTTAATTTCTTTAAAAATCATCACCATAATATTCTATTTTTAAAACTCATCTTTAAACTTTATTTCCAACTTTAATTTCAAATATATGTATATATATATAAACTCATTATTCTACTAAAAAATCAATCAGAATTTGTGAAATAAAAAAATTGAACAACTCAATTTATTCACTATAATAAACATGGTTTTTATATTTTGTTTTCGTGTTTTTTTCAATTGAGATTATAAGTGGACCAATAATATAAAAATAATATTCAAATTATTTAAAAGAAACACGTAATTAAAATAGAAACAGCTGCACCTACCACGTGTGGCGAACAAACACACACCTCACCGAAGGGATATCAACTTACCCATTCAAAAGGATAGAGTTGTACCACGTGGAGATGATACTCCTTGCTCATTGTCGAGAGATTAATTATTTTAATGTGATTTGATTATCTTGGATTTTTATTTTATTTTATATATGTATATTTTTCTATGGTTGACCCAACGATAACTATAATTACATAATTTATAATTTTTGAAAGCTAAATTTAATTAATCTTCTCTCATATATGTATATACGCGACAAAGCACCAAAGAGGCTCAATTTAATAATTTATATATTGAGAGACGAGACCCAAAACAATACATTAAACGCTGGACAATTTTTCGTTAGTTGACCCAAAAAGTAATGATGTTAAACATGACGAATCATTTAGGCATGCTAATAATTTAGTAGATTAATTTAATTTAGATATTAATTTTTATGAGACATGAAGAGTAATTTCGATATTGAAGAATATATTATATGAATTTAATATAAAAAGGAGTTGTAAACATTTTTAAAAGATATATAACGAGAAATAAAAATAATGAGAAATAAAGATTTTATTATTTGAGGATTTGATCTTTAAACGAATAAATGCATGTTGCTTTACAAATCTATATCAAGTTGTTGGAGCATGTGGTTTCTAAAGATTCTTCAAGTTTGTTATTTAGAAATAAGAATTAATATCTGTAAAATTGTTTGTGTGTGAAGATATCAATTTAAATATTTTTTGTTGAAGTTGAAGTGTTTCACGAATAAACAAGGCTAAACATTTATGGTACTCATATTGAATGAAGTTACAAAAAGACTTGTGAAAATCTCTAAAAATATTATAATGTCTTCCATGAATGTCATAGTAGATAGGATACAAAAAGCTCTTCACTTTCAAGGTCTAGAAAACATAATTGACATATACACTCACCTTGTGGGAGGTTATGATCAGATTTCATTTGGATTTGATGAGAACTAATACAAAATCGAGCTAAATGGATCCTTAAACATAATGGCAATGTCCTCATCGTATATCCTAGAATTTGATTTTGATCCTCATGAAAGCAAGAATAAATTTAGAAATAATGAAGAAATGTTGGCTTCAAAAGCTCTTTAAAATTAAACCATATAACTTTCAAATAAAATTTATTGAGTTCTTTACGAATAACTTTGTTAACTTCACGTTTACTCAGTTGAAGAGCATTAATAGAAAATTCAAGAGTAGGTAGTCTTTCTATATCAATATCTAGTTTCTGAAGGAGAGTCATAACTCTTACATATAAACAAGATTTACATCCTTATTTAACAAAGTGTATAGAAGATTGAAATACCAAAAATAAATATTTATTTTAACCAATTTTTTTTTTTTTTAACTATAAATCAAAACCTATAGAATATAATGATAATATTAAAAATTAAATTAAAAAAAAAATATATATATACTTATAACTCTACAAAAATAATTAAATGAAAAACTATTCTTTTAATTCAAATGTTTAATAATATAGTAATGAAAACTCTTTTAAAACAATTAAAATCGTTTTGTTCTAAATATAAATCCCAAACTTTACAAACATACAACATTGTACTTATATACTTACGGACTTTTTTTAAGAAGTTAATAGTTTTAAAATTATTTAATCGCACATCGAGAATTCTAACAAACATCATGACATCATGTCCTAAATAATATTCAATGTATCTTTACCCAAAATTAATTGTTCAAATTAGTTGTCGTTAACCATAAATTATATACAAATATTTTTAAAAATATTTTTTTATTGAAAAGATCTAAACCCACTTTCATTTTGTTATCATCTTCTATCATTATTTCTACTAAAAAATTATATTTTGGATTGATTTTGTGGTAAGATATGCTTTCAAAGAATAACATGTTTTTGACTATTCAATGGGCCAGGTTTTTGTTTTATAAAAAAGAGATCGAATTTAATAAATGTATATATTTTTCTTCAGAGTCAATTTTAGTGTAAATGATAAATAAAAATTTTGGGTATTAAAATTTGTTTATTTATTTTTTTTATATATTTTGAATTATTTAGAAAATATGAAATTATGAAAAATGAGATAAAAATCTTTTAAAATTAGTAATATATCATTATATAATATCAAGATCTTTGCATTTTTATAAAATACAATTAAATGTTTTAATTTTATCATTATAGTTTAAGTGATCACATTTTTTTGAGACATTTTATTTAATTATTTCCCTGTTTTATGTATGAACCCTGAGAGGATGGTGATCAATATACTTTTGACTCTGGTTGGGACCTTGTCACTAGAAAGAAGGATCCATCGAGCTCTAGTTGGAGTTTTAGTTGAAATTTTGAGCTATATGGAATTTGATTGTGCACTTACATAAAAATATGGAATTTGATTGTGCATTTTTACATAAAAAACACCCAAAATGTCAATCCACTAATTGAGATCTAGAGCCTAAAATGCAAATAGATGAATGGACATTCAAAGCAACACTCTAATCCTAAAGCTAATTTCTCCAAACCAAGATTGAACAATAAAAAGACAAAAAGATTTGGATTGAGATTACTTTAGACTTAGATTTGCAGCATGATGGTAGCTTGATTAATTGACTTGGATGGACTAGTTGATCATGTGGACATGAAGACTCTATGGATTCAATGGTTGGTTTGGCCATGGAGGAATGGGTTGTATAAATAGACCATGGAGGGAAGATCTATAGCTCATGTTCAAAGTTGAGCCATGAGGATCAAGGGTGAAAGAATTTCCAAGAAATTAAAAATTCTTTGGAAGCCTTTATAATAGAGGCTTCTAAAGAGAAGAGGTCAAGTTAGAGGATCTTCTAGAATTGGAGAATTCTTAAATCTCCTTAGGGATTAATTAATATTAGTGAGGGATTAAGTGAGTGATTAAGGACTAGGGGTGTATGAGAGCTTAGGAATAGGCTAGTGTAAGTGGGTAGGTGGGTCATGAGAATTTTAAATTTTCAAATAATGGATAAGTGGGATTAGGATTGGATAAGACATGATTTAGGAAGATTAATTGATTTATGGGATAGAAATAAGGTTACTGAATGAAGAAATGATGAGAGGGGATATTAGATAAATGATTAGAAGGGGTGATACTAGGATGAAATTAGAGGGGATAAATGAGAAACAAAATTAATATCGATTAATAATAATATTAGTGATGATAAAAAGAGCGAGCAGATTTAGGTGTATACATTTTGCCCTTATTTGAAAGGGCATTGCGAGTAGATGAAGTGGAATAATGGTCTTTCAAAGAAAAATCATTTTATGGATGAATGTTAGTAGATATGATTTTAGGGGATATGATGCCCCCTCGAGAGGACATGTGGGGAAGAATGAGATGAATGGCCACTCGAAAGAAGAAATGTTGGGTGGGATTTGATGAATAGACAGGGGGATGGGATGTGAGATGTTGAGATAAATGATGAAGAAGATGAATTCATCTTGAGAAATGAGCTATAAAGTGATGATGCGCCTAGAAAAAACATATGCACAAGAAGTAGAGATGATGGTAATGATGAGATAAAAGGCCATAAGCTTTTGGCATATCCTAGACAAGGATGTGTGCCAAGGAGAGATGTTGGTCAAGATAAGACAAGGATTGGATAAGATGAATGATGAGTGTAGCTCAATGTTGAAGTCAAGTGATATGATGAAGGTGATGATAAAGAAGAAACAATATGATCAAGTGAACAAAAGACAAAGGATAAGAATTGGATGGTATTACATCGAATCAATGAGCCACAATATGATTCACAACGATGATGCCCATAACAAGGACACATGTAAGGGAGTGATAGATGATAAATTGACCGATCAATGATGATGGAAGAAAAGATAGATGAAGTGAATTGTCAGGCCCAATCGATAGGTGCAAATGATTGATTAAAAGATGAAAGAGATGATTACGGTGATGGATGAATAAAGTAATTGATTAATGATTGATATTACAGCTCAAGGATTTGATTGATACAAGACTTGAGAATGACAAGATAGATGATGGAGAAAGAGAGATGTAATGAAATACAATTAAGAGAGATGAGGGAGTGGTTGAGCTAACGTTAGGCACATTAGGTGACTAAGCATTGCCTACATAGTCTAGCAAGACTTTAGGCCAATGTAGTTCATACTAGATTATATGATGATGATGGACTAGGATATTAGGATGATGAGGACTATTAGACATGTTAGTTTTTAGATAGATGTTAAGTGTGATGATGATTGGATTGAAATTCGAGTTGAAATGTTAGATGTGAATGACTAGAGAGATGATAGATGATTGACTTAGAGGATATAGACATGATGATAAAATGACTTAGAGGAATGATTGGATACTAGATGAATGGATTGGGATAACAAAATTGAGGATGGGATAAGATGATGGGATGATTAGTATGTGTTGTCAACCTAGAGCTGCACCCTATTCGAAGACGTGCACGAAAACGGCCAGTCCTCTATCCAGCTGAAACAATGGGATCTCCTCACGAGGGTGGGTGCCTCAACAGTGAGGAGAACCTCCAGAGAAGGCTGGTTCCTGTATGATGTATCAATTAGGATTCCTACTCTACGTTGCGGACTACCATGGAAAAGGGAGAAGGAGAAACTTAAAGGGGAATCCTACCTAAAAGGGGGTGATACACCAGAACTATGATCCTACTCAGCTCGAAACCTTGAACACTGAGCGAACAACAGAGAAGGAAGACCTTAGACTTCAAATTAATCACTTGTGCATAAGTATTTCATGTAGAGGTTCGGTTCAATTACTAAAACCTGAGGGAAATGGTGGAGAGAGGTCTGATTAAAGACACTTTACAGCTGCCTACATCCACTTGCAGTCTCAGCAAAAGACAATGAAGAACACTTTAGCATGACCTACACAAGGACAATACAACAACTAGGTACGAAACAAAAACTTGGGAAGGGAGAAAAACTCTACCACTTATGCAAATTTTTGAAAAAATATACACTATGCCAAGCTTGAAATTTGAAAGTACACTCTTGCTTATTGCTCGAAAAGGTTACACAACTCTTAATGGCAGAGTCTGGTCTAACCAAGAGAGATCCGATCCTTTTTTTTTTAACAAGGCTGAAAGCCATTATATAGGAAATTACAATAGGCCAAAGATAGCCGTATAATCTTTAAGAGAAAAATTCAGCTTAGTTAACTCAATAAAATATATTTTTCCTATTTTTTGCATGAATTCCTTTTGTTTGATGAAGCGCTTGACCAATTAGTTAATTCCAAAAATGGAACAGTCAACCCCTGTTTGAAACTAATGTTAACCTTCTGATGCATGCGCTGTAAGATGACAAATAGGTCCTAAAATAATCAGTTAACTGAAACTTATACTGTTTGTTCAAAATAGATTCAGCATTTGAAAAATAGCTCCAACGTTTGCATGTGAATCTCCTATTTCTGGCCGTGTCTATTTCCAGTAGGACTCCACGTTCACTCATTCATCGGATTATCTATTTTTAATTCTCTTTTGCACCGTCGGCTAATTTTGGAATTTTTTGCTACCTTTTTATTCCAACGGTTACTTCCCGCGGCCTAAATTTGATGGCCTACGGGAAGTCACCGGCATTGTCACGTTTTATTCAGAAACTGTCTACGGGCTTATGATGACGTGTTGAGCTTCCGAATGCCTTTTGGAATTGTCTTTGTTTTTTTTTCGCAGACTTTATTGCTTCGGACTTTGTATTGGTCGGCTTCATCTATTCTTGCGGCCTTTTGTTCTGCCGACTTCTGAATTCCTTCAGACTTTTTGTCTGAAGGAATTCCTTCGGACTTCGAACAAAAAGTCTGAAGGATTCTAATTTTGCCTTTTATCTTTAATGTATAGCTGCGACAGCCCAAGTGTTTTCAACTAGTCTTAGGTGGCATCCGCATGGCGTCCAGCCAGTCTGTGCGTCCTCCGTGTGGCAGTCCACGTTGGCAGTAGTCTGCGTGTCGTCCAAGTCTTTCAGAAGCCTTTTGTGTAGGCTTTAAAAGAAAACCCAGGGTCTTTTTGTATGTTTGACTTGTGCTCTGAATTCCTTCAGATTGTGCTCTATTGAAACGCGCCTTTTGGCAAAAAACCTGGGGTCTCCACCAGCCTGCAGTCATTCAGCTGTCTAGGTTAGCATCCATGTGGCAAGGTGTCAGTTAGCAGCAGTCATCCTCCAGCAGGCCTATGTGTCTGTTGTCTTTTGAAAGCTATTTTTTGCGGCCTTTTTGTTTGACTTAGTTAATCGATCCTATCCGAATTCCTTCAGACTTTTTGTCTGAAGGAATTCCTTCAGACAAAAAGTTTGAAGGAAATACCTTTGCCTTTTAGGTGCTCGTCCTGTTGCCTGCCTGAGTCCTGAGTGATTCGTAGATTTTGACTGAGCGCGTAGAAAAGCTGAGTTGAGTCCGTAGAAATTGATTTAGTCTACAGAAAATTTCTTCCTTGCCTTTTGCAACTTTTTTGAATTTCCTCTAAGTGCTTTACAAATTTCACCGAGTCCATAGAAAATTTGACTGTTTGAGTGAGTCTGCAGATTTTCCTCTTCCTACACAGTCTGTAGATTCAACCCTGTAGAGTCCGTAGAAACAGCAAAGGAAAACAATGAATTTTTCCTTCCTTGCTAGAGACGATAACTTTCTAAGTGTCAAAAAATTTGACTCGTGGAAGATTTGTCAACAGTATGAATGATCAAGTCATCATTATTGTAATAAGGCTCATCATAGTCTAAGTAATCCAAAATATATGGCACTTAGCAGTATGCCCCCTGATATAAGTATGACTAAGAGGATGTTTGTGCCAAGGTGCATAAAAAAGGGGCAAATAGCGAACTTTGCATCATCTAGGGCACCTAAAAGCATCATTATAGCTTTTTTTGTCATCATATCATCCTCATTCATTGCCCAACAAACAAAAAGAGATAGGATGAAAGACTAAAACGAAATGATCAACAAGAAAATCATTTATAGACATGACAAAAGACATACAGAGTATCCAAGTAACACACACAAGTATATACATGCAATGTCATTGTGTCTTGTCTAATTATCTGGATTAGAGTTAGTGGGAGGATTTATTGGGGATGAGTTGGACTAAGTTGGTCATTATGATGATGATGTGATTTGGGATTAAAGATAGGAACTTGGATAAGATATGGACTTAGAATAGATGAGTGACTTGGATGAGGATAAGGATATGGTTTTTTACTACATGAGGGACTAGGATTGGGATAAGGCTATTGAAGATAATAGGACAAGATGACTTGGATGATAAGATGATTAGGATATAAGACAAGAGAAGATGATAAGATGGCTAAGACATAAGACAAGGTGTGTTGACATGGACAACTTAAGACATAGGGTAACGTGATAGGATAGGATGACAAGACTATAATATTAACTAAGAAATTATATAAGATAGATAGAATACTTAGGACATAAGACATGATGACAAATGACAAGATGACTGAGGTATTTTTGGATTCTGTGGATTTTATGATTTTTAGGGTTTTTGGAATATTTCAATTTTTAGGGCTTTTTGGAATATGTATATACACTATACAAAGGGGGTAAATAGGAAAGAGGACACCGAGCCTAGAAACTAGGACAAAGGAAGATGGAATAATGGATGAGGTGATAAAAGGATGAGGGTGAGATGAATGCAAAGGAGACAAGGACTAAGAGAGAATGGGATATTTATTGACAATGACTGCATCATGAAGGAACCAGATGTTTAGTTACCCAAGTGTTCATTAAAAGACATGCCAAGATCATTTTAGAGCATTTCTAAAAACATCTTACACTTATTTACGAAGGTCAAGACAGGAAGGAATGAGGGATATGATGCATGATACGATGTCACATGATGGGTAAGAACAATAGACCAAGGGATAAAATAGATAAAGATGACATGGATGGGTGATTGATAAGGGATATGAAATGGATGGATTTTGCCCCCAAGTGTTGAGGTATAATGTGGACAAAAAATTGTTTTATCATGACGTTGAGGATTGGTATTCATCATGGTACTTTCTTAAGTCTCTAGAACACTAGTTTTTGCCATTGGATGAATTATTTTTATTTTATTAATTTTTTTTACTTTTTTTGATTTTTTGATTTTATTTTTATTTTTTGGGCATCTCATTTTATTAGATATGGGTATGAGATGCAAGAATTTTGACATTTGATGGGTCTTTATCCAACACCTATTCTAGAGATGTGTGATGTTAGGATCATGTTATCACCACTAGATGTATTGATGTCCATGTGATCTTTTTTGATGCTTGATTGAGACCCTCCAAATATCTAGACCAGGTGTCTTCATCACCTCTATAAGAGATAATGATACCTGTGAAGGTGATGTGAGGTGTGGATTGGTTTATATCTTGATGTTGATGTGGGTTTATTAGACTTGAATGGAGGATAGGATCATGATAGGATGGTGTGATGGGTGATTGGGGATAAGGACTAGTAGTCACACATCATTTGAGATGTTGGACATTCTATATTTTATTGGTACCATAAGACAAAAGGATTTAAGATATCTAAGATGTTCTAACTTTGTGGTTCATCTTTGACCTGAGTATTTGAAGGATTATTGACCATATTGATAGTGATTTTGACATTGACTTGACTGCCCCCTGGTGCCTAACTTTGGGATTCACCAGAGAAGATTATTTTTTGATCGAATAGAAGATGATTATTTTGACTTTGGAATTCCCCTAATGCTTGATTTTGGGATTCACCAAGGGAAGACACTTTTTGATTAGGCCAATGATTTGACTTTTCTTGATTTTAACTTATGGGATCAAAGATGATTTGATCATATTGGATGACTTTTTGACTATGGTCTTGGACCTTTGTATTTATGGCACATATTATTTTGCTCAAGGAAAGGTCCAACAATGTATGTTCATGTTTGTCCCTATGGAGGGAGGTGATTAAATGATCATTGATAGGAATAAAGGGGTCTATTATGGATGGAGTTGGGGGAGATGTTATGATGAGATCAATGAGTCGTGATTTGGCAACATGGCCCTTATAGGGATTCCTAGGAGACCTAGTTTCGACATCAGATAAAATCTCCTCAATTAATAAAAGGATTACTAAGATTGTCTATAAGACATGTGTCCAAGGTAGGATCAAATCCACTCTGACAATATTCAAAAAATAAAGCTTGTAAACACTCGATTATAACTTCATCATTTTGATTAGGTTCAAAATATATGCTTGATGATTGATTATCATCTGAATTAGAAGTATCTTCAAAAAGGCAGGCATAATCATCATCTACTACAATATCTATGAGGGATGATGCTTTTGATGAGGAATTTTATTCATCTACTGGTGTTGAACATGATCCTGATGTAGATAACACTTGTATTGACTATGATGTTGACTTTGATGTACAGGATGTAATGTTGCTAGTAGAAGATTCATTATCCACAAATGACCTCTCAACATGGGGACTTTGATATGATAGATGAGGGGGAGATGATAGAGGGATAATGGATTCAAAAAATATAGGACCATGAAAGGACTCATGAGGTAAGGAAGGACTAGGCTCATGAGGAATAGAGTCATCTTCAATGGAGGATTTTTAGAAGATAGGGGGACCATGGAAGATGGATGTGGTGTCTTGACCTTGGCTTGGAGAGGGAAGATGGTTGATGAGGTCTTGGATGTAGTTTTGAAAATTATAACATTGATTGATGGTATGTCCCTAGGTTTAGTGATATGCACAATAGTGGTTGGGGTTATAACAAGAGGGCTTAGGCTTGGTAGGATTAAAATGTGATATGGGTGGATATACCATCATGTTAGCGAAGACAAGTTGTTGGAAGAGGGATTATAAGGATGTAGGAAGAGAAGTGTAGGTTCTCTCTTCACTTCATGATTTGGATGTGGAAGCATTGGACTTTGGATCAAATGGTTATTGACGTGACTGGGTTGGTGGACTAGTAATAGATGAGGTGGCTAGGAGTGGATTCCCTTTGCTAGTGTAGGAAGGGGTAGATGATTGGATACAATAAGTGGAATGAGGATTTGAATGGGACTCATGTGGATGGGTTTGGACTGGAGGTAATGGTGGGTGGATGGGGTCGAAGTCTGTAGGACATGGAGTGCTCATCTCAAGGAGGCAAGAAATAAGCATATCCTTATTAATGATGAGGCATTATTTAATCAGGGTATTAACCAAATTTGTTTTGGATGCGATGGATAAGGATGGAAGAAAGTATAGATGAGGTTGTTTGCTATCCATAATTGGTAGGTGTGGGGTATTGAATGAAAAGATGTAAAAAATAATCATGGGACATGTGGAAAAAAGATGGATTGATTTAGTTCAATCTCAAGTTTAAATTCTTAGATGAGTTAAGACAATATTTAAGTAGACTAATTTAAGATGCAAACTAGACTTTGATGATTGGGATTGGATTCGACTAGTGAGCTACGACAAGCTCTAAGACTAGATGAGGGGTTAGACGGGCCCAAGAGACTAATTTTGACTAGATTGAGTAGATTAAAACTAGATCAAGACTAAGATGATCGAATTAAATAAAATGAGGTAATTTTATTGATAAGCTAATACGAATGTGATTATGTGGATGATTCAAAATTGATTAGACACAAACAAGCTAATAATGAGGACCCTGATATGACATGAATGTTTTGCCAATGTGGATAGGGACCAAAGTATGATTACAAACTTGACATGAGGACTAGTTTAAATAAGGGGATGACTTAAGTTGGACTATGATTAATACTAGGTTGATAAGGTGACTAGGCAAGCCAAGATTAATAAAATGATTGGTTATCGATAAAGTGGGCTTAGGACAAGACGTGATTAGGATATGTAGGTGATGTGGATGGATGAGACTAGATTATGAGGTTATCAAAATAGTTTATAGACAAGGTGGACTAAGATGATGTTTTTAAGTCTAAGTAAAGAATATGAGATTAGACTATGATATGATGTGATATATGGATGGAAAGACTTTATTAGGATAAGCAAATGTTGGGGGTGTGTTTAGTGATGGGTGGGACTAGAATATGATGTGACTAGGATGTAAGATGAGATAGTGTTTAAAAATATGTTCAAAGATATTATGTATAAGAGGATGTAGAAAATGATATTATGATATATAAGATGACAATATGTGAAGGTATATATAGGTGTATATAGGTTTGGGTAAAAGGCTGACTTGGTTCACAAATAACACAAGTCTAGCATGACACTCACCAAATCAAACAAACCACAAACCTAGCACTAGTAAACTGATTATGGGTGTGTAACCTAATGACTACAACATCTAATAGCTTCATGGGTGACGTTGTAGGCATGTGACTTATCATGGTATCTCTCAAAACATATCAACCTCATTTGCACATGATAGTCACTTGAGAGCTGGTACTGACTCCAATAACAAGTCACTTATTACGGTCGTAAGGTCTTAAACTAAGTTGAATCAGCTCTCTAGAGGCATCCCTGATATACACTAGGTATGGTGGGGTCCAAGTCTGTGTAGGGTGTTGTCTAATGCTTGGTTTAAAAAATTAAATCTTCCACTTTATGGATGACCTATATGGGTTCAATTGCTTATTCTAATGATAAATATCCATAAAATTTATACTCTGCCAGAACACAGAGTGTGGATTAGTGTGTGGTGGTGAAATCCATGGTCATTATTCCCCTAAGACTATGGCAAGTGCATGGGTGTCAATTCCATGTCACATTTCCCCTATAAAATAAAAATTGGAGGATTTTTGGGTGATTTTTTATCCTCCAAGAATCACTACAAGGATGCAAGAAAGAACATACACCACCATACCCCTTGGGTGATAAACAGGCAGGCCAAAAAGAGATTAATTACTCAATTAATTAGATGTGAGATATATACAAGATGCAAGAATATACAACATGATTTAAAAAAAGAGATTAAAATGATTAATATTCTTAAACAAAATGATTTTTAAGATGCCAAAATGTCTTGGACATGTTGCCTAGAGGAAAATGGTTTGTAGTTTCAATTGACAATTTTGGAAAGGCAACCTGCAAGATAAGACATTAGACAAAATATATGACTTGTAAGAGACAATGTTAACAATACAAAATAGCCACTAGATTCACCCCTACAAGAATCAAAATATTAGTATAATAAGCCTTAATAAAAACCATTGAAAAAAGTTATGATTTGGCTCTATAACTTCTTTGTCTGAGGGGGCCACAATGCAGGGGTCTAGGGGTGGTAGCCTCTAGTGGGGTTAAGGGGTAACACCCCTTATGGGGTTAAGGGGTATCACCCATTATGAGTCAAGGGAATATCCCCTTGTAGGGTCCAAGGGCAGTGCCCTAGGTGCGCTCCATATCGTAGTACAAGGTGGGGTTGACAGGCAACACCCTCGATGCCAAAGGAAATTTGGGCCTTGTAGGATGCTTAGAATGACTTAAAATTCATTGAAATGACTCTAAAAATTCACTCAAAAAGGATAATTTTGAAGGTAAAAATGAAGAGCAAAATCATAACTTCAGAGTATAAAAATACAGATACACAATCAGACTAATGCAATACCACAATCAAAAAGTCCAATATCATGACTTTTATGTAATATCACAACTGTAAAGTCATGATTTTGCAAAAAATGGCTAAAGGCTAGTAGTTACTGCATAGTTTTCTTCAAAACCATGAGATTTAAGGCAATATCATGATTTTTATTACAAAATCATGATTTTACAATCGACTATATTACAAGACGGGGAAAAATTGATAGGATTTTAATAGTTAGACTTAAAATTGAATAAAAAGATATGATATATAAGAGTATATATAAAGACCAGATAGGTATTCAATATGTATAAAAGATCATAAATGTATTTTATATGTATTTAAACTAGTGCCTGGATTATTAAGATTTGATCAAGACAATACTGCTAAAACTATGCAAAATCACTTAAATTAATGCAAAACTACAAGTTCATAGTCTATGATATTACAACATGAGAGAAAAGGGGATTTTTTTGATTTGGTTGTTTAATAGTGATTTGGGATGCTCTTGTTTCTTCCTTGTAAGCAAAATGACATAGACACAGACACAGGAAAACCCAAGATTAATGCATAACCAAATGTAAGTCCAAAAACACAAATTTGCAGCTTCGATAACAAAACCACAACTTTTTAGGCAAAACAACTTGTGAAGTTGTGATTTTTAAAAAATGTTGAAAACCTATCAAGGTCACAAAAAATGTTAGCAGTTAGGTTAAGTGGTTAAATGCACAACCACAAGTTAAACATCAAAATTACCACTTTTAGGGCAAAACCCTAATTATTAAGTAAGAATTTTGTAAGATTCCTAAAACTGCCAAAATCATAAGCTAATAAAGATTAAGGTTAAAATAAAATTGTGACTCCCAGGATAATTTCCACTACAGGGTCGATGCATAAAGTTGGGGGACAAAAAACATGATAGTCCCCCAACTTTGCAAAAAAAATTACAAAGGGCGTATGCCCTTTAAAAAAAAAAACAAAGCAAAAACATCAAAGCGTCAGTCCCAACCCTAAAGGGCATATACCTTTTGTAAAAGATGCCCTTTGGATTGTAAAGGACACACACCCTTTTCAGAGGGAATGCATATTTTCTAAAGGGTGTATGCCCTTTACAAAGGGTGTACACCCTTTTTAAAGCCATGTATGTTTTTTCTATTTTGTAATTAAAGGTATTTGCCATGTATTGTTTTTTGTTTTGAAATTAGAGGTATTGTTTTTATTTTACATTTTATATTCTTATACTTTAAATTTATTTTACTAAATGTAACAAATTAGGGCCACTCAACATCTTCTAAAATTGATTATAGACCTGTAGGAGTTACCATTTAGAAATAGGTTTTTAAAATTCTATTCTAGTCAATACTTAGTTTTCAAAATTTTAGGATCAAAAGATAGAATGAGAAACAAGGTTACAAATCATGCTATGTATGTAATAGATCTAGATACCATTGTCGATTACATGTCTGTTTTACCTACTTAAGTATTCTCTATCTACTTTATCTACTTTATCTACTTGAGTATGTTCTACCTGATTAAATAACCAAGCCATGGTTTCATCTCAAAGAGTATTCCCTACCTAAATACACAATCCATATCTTGATATTTACTATTCCCTACTAGTGTCAAATTAAGTGATCCACTTACTCAACCTGGTTTGCTTTAAGGTACTCTAGAAACCTGCTTGTAATTAGGTATCTTCCTAACCATAAATTATCTCTTGGTCTATCACAAAAGGTCTTCTAAGTATTGGTATTAAAATACTAATGACCTTATTCTTTAGTATTATCTCTTGACTTCTTAGCCTCTGTATTCAAATCAAAAGACACTTTCAATGACTTAAAATAGGGTTCTCAATCCCAAGATAGTAATCTACCTTCAATCAAAACCCTTGTTTGACTCTTAAAGCACTCAATTGTACATCATCACTTATTTGAAAAATATTATAAGGGTTTTACCAATTATTTGACTCAAGATTCTTAGTGCATGATGAACTTCAACTCGAAACTCAAATGACAACAACTCTACCCTTTATAGGCCTATTAGGCCAAATTCTATCTCTTAAGGACTTGATACAAAGAGGTCTACAACTAACTTGTTTTTTGGACTCATTTAATTGAAAAACTCAATGAAAATATCAATATAATCATTCAAGACTCATATATGTCTTTATACAATCTTAAGATACCAATTAGATCACCAAATTGCCTAAAAAGTTGATTAAGTCTTAAACACTACTACAATATTATGTATAGGTGTGTTTGGTCTTGAAAAGGTGTTATTAATCTAAGCTCATCAAAGTATTCTTATAAATATTTATTAAGATGTTTAGAGACTATCTTTGAGGATAATAAACCAATCTCCTTTATTTCTTTCTTAAGAATTAGAATTCAATGAAAACTCTACTCTTCAGATCCAGATGGCCTAATTTGCTTATTTGGAAGGACTTGGCTTAACTGTCAAATGTTTTGAATCACTTTACTTTTAAGTATTTTATAGTGTTTACATAATAACATTAGACATTCATACGATGTTTATACTCAATCAATAAAGTTGGAGATGTATTATACTTGGAGTTTGCTATCTTTGCCTTCAAATCTTCTTAACAACCTTGTTTTCAACGTAGAAAATGAAATTTAATTAATGGGTCTATCAACATGCATAAATGAATATCTTGTAGCATGCAACCTAGAACATGTATATAGTAATGATACAATCTTTCATATATTACATCTAGCACATACATGTTACAACATGTAGGTATTCAATCACTCATACATGACATCTGCATGTGGTCATGATATGGTCACTCATATTGGACACAAATGTAACTAATAACCCTAGTGCACTCCATTTCCACCTAAACCATTAACCCCAAACCCCTAACCCTAAACACTAAACCTTAAACCCTAAACATTAAAACCTAAACCCTAAACATTAAAACCTAAACCCTAAACCCCAAACCCTAATCCATAAACCCTGAACCATGAACACTAAATAATATAACTAAACCCTAGACCCTAAGCCCTAAATATTTAACCCTAATACATTAACCCTAAACCAAAAACAATAATCCATAAACCCTAAAATATAAATCTTAAACATATAAAATTAAAACATTAAACCTTATGCTTTATACTTTATACCTTAGACCCTAAACCCTAAAACCTAAATGTAAGCCCTTAACCCTAAACCCTAAACCCTAAACCTAAAATCCTAAACCCTAAACCCTAAAACCTAAATGTAAGCCCCTAAACCTAAACCCCAAGCCTAAAACCATAAACCATAAGTCATAAACCTTAAACATTAACTCCTAAACCAAAAATTATAAACCCAAAACCCAAAACCTAAATCCTTAAACCCTAAACCTAAAACCCCAAACCATAAAATCTAAACCATAAATCCTAAACCCTAATCTCTAATCCTTGAATACTAAATCCCAAACACTAATACTAAACACTAATTTCCAAACCCCAAATCCTCAACCAAACCCTGAAACTTACACCCTAAACCCTAAATCCTAAGTGTGAAACCATAAATCCAAAACCCTAACCCTAAACCCTAAAATATAAACTCTTTGTCCCTTAAGCCACATATCATAAATCCTAAACATTTAAGCATAAAATATAAATAATAAGCCCTAAATCCTAATCCCTTAGCCATAACACTAAAACTTGAACCCTGAATGCTAATCCCTAAACACTAAACCCTAAGCTATGAATATTGAACCATCAACCATAAACCTTTAACCCTAAATTGATAAATCCTAAACCTCTAGCCATAAACCATAATATTGAGTTATCACCTATATAGAGAAAGGAGAGGGGGCATTGGCTAAGCCATATCTTGAAAGGATAGGGGTCATTCTAACCTATATATAGAAAAGAGTGACTAGGGACATTCATGTAAAAGGCTTGAAGGTGGATTCAAGATGAATTACTAAATAATTTGTGGGTGTTTTAATCAATGGGTTTATCAGTATGCATAAATGGCTAGTTTTTAGTATTTAACCTATAAAATACATATAATAATGATACAATCATTCACACATTACATCTACCCCTTACCTAGTACTACATGTAGGTATGTTATCACTCATACATGACATATTCCTATATTTGTGATATAGTCACTCATACCAGACACAAATTTAGCGAATCATCCTAATACACTCCATTTACACCTAAACCACTAACCCTAAAACCCCAAACCCTAAACACCATAAACCTTGAATGTTGAACCCTAAAATTAAACCCTAAACACTGTAAACATTGAACACTTAACCCTAATACATTATCCCTAAACCCAAAACAATAATACCTAAACCCTAAAACCTAGAACCTAAACATAAAACCTTAAAACCTTAAACCCTAGACTTTATACCCTAGACCCTAAGCCCTAAAACCTAAACTTTAATCCCTTAACCCTAAATCCCACACCTTAAGCCTAAAATTCTAAATCCTAAACACTAAACCATAAAACCTTAACCTTATACCCTTAATATTAAACACTAAACCTTAAACATAAATTTTAAAATCATGAACCTTGAACCCTAAACACTGAAACCCAAACCCTAAACCCAAAACCTTAACCCCTAAAATCTTAACAGTAAACCCTAATCCTGAATCCCTAAGCACTAAACCCTAAACCTTAAAATTTGAACCCTAAACCACAAACCCAGAACCATAAAACCTCAAACCCAAAACCATAGACCCTAAATCCCAAAACTAGATAAACCCTAAACCTTAAAACCTAAATGCTAGAACCTAAACAATCAACCCCAAACACTGAACTATAAACTTTGAGGGAGTGAATAGGGATGATGAAGAAATGATTAGGTATGATGAGGGACAATGAGGGAATGGTTAGGGATAATAAGGGATGAGGATAGATGAGGAGAGGGTGATAAGTGATGCTTAAAGATGATGAGGGTTGATGAGGAACTGATTAGGGATGATGAGGGATAATTAAAGATGATGAAGGATTGACTAGGGATGATAAGAAATGATGATGGTTAATGAGGGAATTATCAGGGATGATGAGAATGTGACTAGGGATGATGAGGGATAATGAGAGAGTGATTAGGTATGATTAGGGTTGATGAGGTTTGATAAGGGAGTGTTTAGGAATGATCAATGATAATGAGGGATGATGAGGGTTGATGAGGGAGTGATTACCAATAATGAAGGATGATGATAGCCAATGAGGGAGTGATTAGGGAGACAATGAGAACTGATGAGGGAAAGAATAGGGATTATAAGTGAATATGAGGGTCTATGTGGGAGTGAATAAGGATGATGAAGGTTAATGAGGGAGTGTCTTATGTGAATTTGGAGTGTTAGAATATGACTTTATTCTATGTGAATTTGGAATAATGCATGAGATTGGAATTGAAGAATGCATGGATTGACCATCTATCTAGCATTTGTTTTAGAGTGAATTGTATCTTTTTAGAATGAATTTGAAAGGTTTTTTTGATTTATTCTATTTTAAATGGAGTCTATTAAAGTGATTAGATACATTCATGTCTAGTATAAGTTATTGTATCATGACTACAGATAAATGTCATGTATGAGTGAATGTATACATATATGTAATAGGTATACGATAGATGTCATGTATGAGTGATCGAATCATGACTATATGTATTTTACAAGTTACATGATACAAGGCAGTCATTTATGCATATTGATAAACCCATTGATTGAAAAACCCACAAATTATTAAAAAATCCACCTTCAAGCTCAGGTATTCAATTGGGTAGGGCAAACTCAAGTATGTAAAGTAGGTAAGGCATACTCAATTAGGTAAAATATGGGGCATAATCAATGGTATAGATATATTACATATGTAACATGATTTATAATCTCATTTCTCATTTTATCTTCCAATCCTAAAATTCTAAAAACTAAGTATTGACTAGAATGGAATTTTTAAAACTAACTTTTAAATGGTAACTCCTACAGGTCTATGATCAATTTCAGAAGATGTTGAGTGGCCCTAATTTTTTATATTTAGTAAAACAAATTTAATGTATAAACTTATACTTAGCATTTATTTTACTAAATATATCCTTGTAAAAACAATACCTCTAATTGCAAAACAAAAAAAAAATACATGGCAATTACCTCTAATTGCAAAAAAAAACAAAAAAACATGGCTTTCAAAAGGGTGTACATCTTTTGTAAAGGATGCTCACCTTTTGAAAAGGGCGTACGCCCTATGCAAAGGATGCATGCCCTTTACAAAGGGCATACACATTTTCAACATTTTAATATGATTTAACATTTTCCCTCCAAATTTGCTTTGGGTACAAGCTTGGAGAGGTTCGAACCTAGCTTGAAACTAGTTATGGAATAGCCCACTTAGTTTCTAAGAAATTTAGGTTTCTTTTTCATCTTTGTCAACACATCTGATTAGGTAGCTTTTATTATTTTTAAAAATATTATATGGGTTTACAAAGGAGAAAGTGTAGTTTTAAAATATATAATTTTTTTAATGTTAGAATATTATTTATAATTATTACTTAATTTATATATAACATACCTTATTATGGACTATATACATATCATCACAAATTTTTTATAACTTTTTGAATATTAATCAAAATTTTATAAAACTTATATCTCAAGAATCTACACATTGTCACCGATGCTTTTAAAAAAAATGATTTTCATGAAGTTGAGGTCAAAAAGTTGTGTTCGTACACTTGTAGTTTTAATTTTCTAGCTATCTTGACTTGTAAAATTATTTAAAAATTATATATATAATAAAAAAATATTCTTAAAAATCTTTGACATTATTTATATATGAAATTTCATACAAAAATTCAATCGTTTACTCAAAAAAAGTGTGTTCGTACACATGCACTCCCCTGATCTTTTTACAAAAAAGGACCAACCTATTATCATAAATGCATCTCTTTTGCACACTTTTATCATCTGGGTATTGGAAAAAATTATATATTTAGAAACTAAATTCAAAATGCCACAATTGATGTTTTTATATCATTGTTGAATTCCTTTTCGAAGTGTCTCTAACATTCTATCCAAGTTCAACTATTGTTATTTTCAGAAAACAAATGTCACTTTATACCCCCACTTTTGTCCTTCATTATCATACATCTACCCTGCAATGTCACAACTTGTAGAGCAATATTTTAGTTCATTTGGGCATGCAAGTTTGATCAAAATCTAGAATTTCTTCTTGTCTAATCAGCCCTGTAAGCTTCTAAAACACATCTAGGATATAAAAGTGTTAAATTGGGAGGGAATCTTCCACTATGGTCACCAAAATGTAATTAAAATTTTAAGCGATATGAAATTTGATTATGCACTTACATCAAAAATACCTAAAATGTCAATTTGCTAATTAAGATCTAGAGCCATTAGGATAAAATGCAAATAGATAAATGAACATTCAAAGAAGTACTCTAATCCTAAAGCTAATTCTTCCAAACCAAGATCAAACAATAAAAAGACAAAATGATTTAGATTGAGATTAACTTAGACTCAGGTTTGTAGCATTATGGTAGCCTGATTCATTGACTTGGATTGACTAATTGATCATGTGGACATGAAGACTCTATAGATTCAATGGTTGGTTTGTCCATGGAGGAATGAATTGAATAAATCGGCCATGGAAGGAAGATCTATGGCTCATGGTCAAAGTTAAGCCATGAGGATCAAGGGTGGAAGACTTTTTAAGGAACTAAAAATTCCTTAGAACCCTCTACAATAGTGGTTTCTGGAGAGAAGGGGCCAAGTTAGAGGAGGTTATAGAATTGTATAATTCTTAAATCTCCTTAGGGATTGATTAGGATTAGTGAGGGATTAGGATAGGGATCAGGTGAGTGATTAGGGACTAGGGGTGTAGGAGAGCCTAGGAATAGGCTAGTGTAGGTAGGTAGGTGGGTCATGGGAATTTTAAATTCCCAAATAATGGATAAGTGAGATAAGGATGGGACAAAACATGATTTAAGGAGATTAATTGATTGGTGGGGTAGAAATAAGGTTAGTGAATGAGAAATATTGAGGGTGGATATTAGATAAATAATTAGAAGGGGTGATATTAGGACAAAATTAGAGGGGATAAATGAGATAACCAGAATTAGTATCGAATAATAGTAATATTAGTGACGATAAAGGAATCAAACATATTTAGGTGTATACAAGAGTGATCCATCTAATCAAGACCTATCTATTTGTTATTTTTACTTAATCCCCTGCTACACCCTTAGCCTAGAGTGTATCTAGGGATATGTGTGGCTGACTTGTAGCTTACACAACTTCATATTATCTTGTTACATTTCTTGATATTCTTAGTATAGTCAACCTATGGAATAACCATGGCTAAGTAAAGTATATATAGGAGGTAATGGTTAGTTTTTTATCATCATATTATGAATTCCATTCTTATTGCATTGTTGTAGAGGTTACCCTCTCAAAGTGGCTTAATCATAATATTTAAATATTCTACTTTTTTATCAATTGTTATTGTGGATCTACTTATTCTATTCTCCATTATGTGATATATAATTCTATTGTTATGAATCATTAATTCTATTTTTAATGCATTAGAATTTTTCGAAGATTGACCTAGTGGATTGTTGGTTTTGTTCCTAGACTTGGCCTAGTTGTTATATTTTACTCTTAGACTTGACCTAATTTAACATTATGGTGTACTCTCATACTACCTTCTTTTTTATGAATAATCTTATAAATATTGATCTATTTATATTAATAATATAAACTTTATTTCATTTAAAAAAAAATCTTGTGAGGCTCACATTCTAATTTTCCAAATCATTCACTCATTTATAAAACAAAAGAATAATAACAAAAATAAATAAATCATAAACTAATTTTGTGGGTCTTCCCATACATGCATATAATGACATGAAGGTTTCTAATTTTCCAAATCATTCACACATTAATTAAAATAAAATAAAATAATAATGACAAAAATAAATAAATCATAAACTAATTTTGTGGGTCTTCCCATGCATGCATATAAAGACATGAAGGTAAATGGTACACGATATTTATTTTTAAATGTACAAAATTTACAAAATAATTAAAAAGAATTATTTGAAATTGACTTTAAATTCATAGATTAAAATATTTTATAATTTTATAATTAGAATAATGTATTATTAGAAAGATAATCTATCCAAATATGTATTATTAAAACTTGATAAATAAAACATTTATGGCTGAAATATGAATGTAAATAATTATAAATAATTTAAAGGAAAATTAATAACAATAATGGACATCACAGTTGGGTGCAAAAGGCGTCTTATAGAGGTTGAATTATTAAAAAGCACCTCATTGAGTGTGATCGAACCTGGTTAGTTGCAATCGTCAAAGACCCCTCTTTCACTTAGAGGAATAAGGTTAGTTTCTACTTGTGGATAATTCCAGCCTTCTTCTCTTGGTCTTTTTGACTTTGTAATCCCAGTGGCTTTGCTCTTGTATATTAGAAATGCTTTGTCCTTTTGTTTTTTCATATTTGATTGATTCTCTTTATTTGTCTCTGAACTTAGTTTTTTTTGTCTTTTGAAAGTATTTTTTACTTTAATTTTCTTATTGTAGTAGGTCATTTCGATCATTATTGTAATTCCTGGGGATTGAGCCCCTTGTTGTGTTCTAGATCTGGTCAAAAGCACTAATTTAGAATATCAAAACTAAAAACTAAAAAATAAAGGACACCAAAACTTTAACTTGGAAACCTTTGTGTAGGAAAAATCAATTGAAAGTGGCAATAATTGTGCATGTTGATATTTTTATGGCTAAAGATAGTTTAAAAAGAGATCAATAGAACAAATACAATAAACATTATTATTTTTTCACTTAAATCCTCTTTGCACCTTTCATCCTCCTACATCCAATTGGACATTAACTCTGTCTCTCACACAGTCATCCTCACAATTGGATTTGTGCCTCTTATTTATAAGTGTCTAGGAGTGTCTTTTCATGTAATGAAGGACTCTCAAATGACTTTAAGAGAGACCATAATTTGACTGTTAATCTTATTGTTCAAATTACTCGAGGGAAACTACCACTTTATGTAAACAAACAATTTCAAAATTACCGCAACAACTACATAATTATTGTTGTAGTTATGTAACCACCCCAAAGTTAACCAATAGTTATGAAACCCCACCCTATAAAGATATTAATTACACAAACACACCATAAGAGAACCAACATCCACACAACCACACCTTGCACACACTTGTGGTTTCATCACCATACAAGAAAAACTCATTTTGATCATTATTTTCTAGCTAAAATTGATTTTCTTTGATTGGATGATGAAGAGGTTTAATTTTCATGATCCTTATAGATCACACCTCTTTCTTGGAAGTCTTTTGGTAGTGAGTGAGGAGGCATGGAAAACATTCTTCCAATAAATTCTCCTTGATGTACCATATTGTATGCCTTTGTGTCTTTCTTTTGATGCCAACTTGCCAACATTCTTATTGCCCTCTTCTAGTTTCTCTAAATTTCTGTTGCAACACTGTGTTCTCTTCAAACTCCCCTTGTGCATCCAAGATGGAGTTTTTCTATAGAGAGTAGTAATTGTCTTTCATTTTCATCACCCAACATAGATGACTCATATAGGTGCAAGTTATCACAATTTTCTACTGAGTACATGCTCATGAATGGGGGTTGATCAAGCTTGAAAGCATTATCTCCACTCTGCTCCAAGATGGTGAATGACCCATACCTTATAGGTTTGAATTTCTTATCTTATCCTTGAAGGCTACTCAAACACAACCAAAATTTATCTCTTACTTTAAATGTATGCTCCATTTGTTGTTGATCTTGTCTAGCGTTGTACTTGGGTTGAGATCACTCTTGTCGTTCTTTCACTTTGAGATGGATTTTCCTAATATTCTCAAAGAATCTTGATACTCTTGAGAGCTCTAAATCTAGGTCTTCTCCTTCTCTTTGTTGTCCCATTGCAATATCAAGTGGGTTAATAGGAAATTAGCTTAAACATGCTTCATAAGTGATGCAGGAGCATCTTCACACTAAAAGCATATTTATCACATTTGTGGTTGAGTTTTAGCATGTTTAAGTATATTTAGTTGTTTTTCCCTCCATTTTTGAGTTTTCAAATTTGTAAATTTGGCTAAATATTCCTTAAGCCTGAAAATCTAGTCTATTGGGCGAATTATTCAGTGGTTTGAGTTTTCTTATGATAGAAGAACTGTTTATTTCATTTTGGGAGGTTGTTGTGTGACGCCTAGGATAGAATTTAGTATCTAAGTTGAGAAATACGGTTTGATATAGGGGATTTGTGTCTAAAAATAGGGGATATATGCATATGGAAAAAAAAATCAAGGGCGAGAGGGAGCTCTGTAAGGCGCAGACAATACCAGATGCATTCTCTGGTAATCTTAATAAAGTAAGTATTTGTTTTGGTAAAAAAAATAAAAATTTCCAGTTCTAGTTCAATTCTGCCATCGCAATTACTTATGCTACAACGTAATCTTTTAATTGTGGAATGAAATGATAAGATATTCAACGGTGAATGACAGGGAAGTTTTCTCTCTTATGAAGCTTTTATGTTTGGTAATTTGTTTTTATTATTGAAATAGTCTCAGGGAAGCTACGGGAATTTTGTTATTTTAAAAGAGCTTCTACTCTATTGTATTGTTTTCATTATCAGAAAATGAGCTTTCAGGATTATAGCGGAATGACAAGTTACCATAAGGAGAGAGATTGTTAATGGAAAGCAAGATTTGTCTTAGGCTATGGTAGGCGGACTTTCCAGGTCAATACATCAGTTTCAACCTTTGAACGGCTTGTCAGTATATAAATTTGACTTTTGCAATAAAGGAAATCAGGGTCAGAGACATGAGTGCGAGTAGTGCAGTATACAGTGGAGACTTCAAGGGTAACTGTCAGGAGTGTAAAGGAATCTAGGTGACATTTGTTGTTTGAGAAAATACATTGTCAAAAACATATAAGTTATTCCCTGTTCACAGTTTGAGTTTTGTACACTGTTGGAAAATAAAGGGTATCAGAATAATGGTCATCCTCCAACTGGTCATCAAAATATTCCTTTCTTAAACTCCTCTTGCTTTTTCTTTTGTCAAGACATATGTTTTATCCTTGTTACAAGAGATTTCTGTTCATCATTTAAAAGTTTGCTAAACATATATTTTAGTCCTGTTTGCAAGACGTCTGTATTCCATGTCTTGGAGTTTGAGGTATGGAGTATTAGAAACCACAAAAAAATGCTGTTATATATTAGAGTTTAACCCTGTTGGATGTATGTTAGTTCATCATTTGTTTTTATTATTGAAATATCAGTTTCAACCTTTCAACGGCTTGTCAGTATATAAATTTGACTTCTGCAATAAAGGAAATTGGGATCGGAGACATGAGTGCGAGTAGTGCAGTATATAGTGGAGACTTTAAGGGTAACTGTCAAGAGTGTAAAGGAATCCAGGTGACATTTGTTGTTTGAGAGAATACATTTTCAAAAACATATAAGTTATTCCCTATTTGCAGTTTGAGTTTTGTACACCGTTGGAAAACAGAGGGTATCGGAATAATGGTCATCCTCCAACTGGTCATCAGAATATTTCTTTCTTAAACTCCTCTTGCTTTTTATTTTGTCAAGACATATGTTTTATCCTTGTTACAAGAGATTTCTGTTAATCATTTAAAAGTTTGCTAAACATATATTTTAGTCCTGTTTGCAAGACGTCTATATTCCATGTCTTGGAGTTTGAGGTCTGGACCATTAGAAACCACAAAAAAAATGCTGTTATATATTAGAGTTTAACCCTATTGGATGTATGTTAGTTCATCATTTGGTATCAGAGCACAAAGGATTGTGCACAATCTAAAGATCCAAGAGAAGAACGTGATTTGTGAAGAAGAAACAAGATGGCCATGAGAATTAGGAATAGAGGTAGAGCTGGAGGAAGGAGACCTGGAGGATAGGTTGCACTGGCAAAAGAGATTAGGAACCTGACAGCTAGGCTACAAGACCTAGAGATGGCTCAAAGAAGAGGCACTGACATGGGTGAAGTCAGTGATAGAGAAGAGGAGCCACCAAAAGCTGAAATGGTGGTGGAAGAAGAAACAGCTGAAGCTAGGTTGATTAGAGGCATTATGAAGGTGAATACAAAGCCAAAAATAGAGGTTCCAATGTATGAAGGTAATTTGAATGTGGAATAATTAATTGATTGGATTAGTGCATTAGACAAATACTTTGAGTATGAAGGAATTGAAGAAGATGATAAGAAAGTCAAGTATGCCATGACAAGGCTAAAGAGCCATGCATCCCTGTGGTGGGATGGAGTGCAAGAAGAAAGAAGAAGGAAAGGGAAGACACAGATCAAAAGCTGGGACAGAATTGTAGCAAAAATGAAAGGTAAGTTTATGCCTAAAGATTATCAAGCCAATCTTTTTAAGCAATTACAAAATTTGAAGCAAAAAGAAATGTCTGTGAAAGAATACACTGAAGAGTTTTATAGGTTGACTATAAGATCAGGTCATATTGAGGATGACACAGAGAAGGTAGCTAGATACACCAATGGTTTAAAATTTTCTATACAAGATGAGATTAGTCTTCTCATTCCTAAGACAGTTGAGGAGGCATATCAATTTGCCTTGAAAGCTGAGGAGAAGATTGCAAGAAAACAAACATCCTTCTCAAGAGGAAGGGGCAGGTCCATCAGAGGTAGAGGATTTCAAGGAGGTAGAAGATAGCTGCAAACATCTCAAGAAGAGGCCAACAACTCACAAAGCTCAAGAGGCAGCTATACGCCAAGAGGAAGAAGGCCATACCAAGGATATCGAAGAGGAAGAGGAAGATTCATGGGCAAATGCTTTAGGTGCAACAAGTATGCAGGACACAGGGCATATGAGTGTCTAGAGAACCCTTCTACCAGCCATGAGAGGGGTGTACATGTGACCCAAGGTGAAGAAAAAAATGAAGAAGTTGCAACAGCTTATGAAGATACCCCAGAAGAAGGTGAGTCTCTTTTAATGAAAATAATCTTGTTAAAGCCAAATAAAGAAGTTGTAGAACCACCTCAAAGGAAAACTTTATTTAGAACCACATGTAAAAGTAAGGGGAAACGCTGCAAGGTCATCATAGACAGTGGGAGTATTGACAATCTTGTGTCAACTGAGATGGTGGAGAAACTAGGCTTGAAGAAGGAGGTACATCCTACACCTTATCAAGTCTCTTGGCTACAAAAAGGACACAAAATCCTAGTAAGTAAACAATGTAAAGTAGATATTTAGATAGGAACATATAAGGATAAGATTTTATGTGATGTCATGCCCATGGATGTATGTCATATCTTGCTTGGAAGGCCTTGGCAATTTGACAGGAAGGCCATGCATGATGGAAGACAAAATATATATATGTTTGAAAAGGATGGGATCAAGCATACACTCACACCATTGAAAGAAGAGGCTGCTGCTGTTGTAGGACTAAAGTATTGATAGTGAGTGGTAAAGAATTTATACATCAAATGAAGAAGGAAAAGGTAAACTTTGCTGTGATTGGTAAGCCAAGGAGTGTAGTCACTAGTACTAAGTTGATTGAGTTGCCTTTAGAGATTGAAGATATGTTGAATGAGTACATTGACATTGTGGTAGATGATTTACCTAATGAGTTACCACCATTAAGAAGCATTATCCATCACATAGACTTGATTCCAGGAGCAAATCTTCCAAACAAGGCTGCCTACAGGTTGACACCAAAGGAAAATGAAGAGATCAAGCACCAAGTTCAAGAATTGTTAGATAAAGGATTGTTAAGAGAGAGTTTAAGTCCTTGTGTTTTCCCCACCGTGTTGAGTCCTAAGAAGGATGGGAGTTGGAGAATGTGTACAGACTCCAGAGCAATCAACAAGATTACTATCAGGTATAGATTTCCATTGCCTAGAATTGATGATTTACTTGATTGTTTAAGTGGAGCTACATATTTCTCTAATATAGACTTGAAAAGTGGTTACCATCAGATTAGGATAAGAGAAGGGGATGAATGGAAAATAGCCTTCAAGACCAATGATGGACTCTATGAGTGGTTAGTTATGCCATTTGGACTAACCAATGCACCAATCACCTTCATGAGGCTGATGAATGAAGTGCTGAAGGAGTTCACTGGTAAGTTTGTGATAGTGTATTTGGATGATATTTTGGTGTTTATTCAAACTAAGGAAGATCATTTGAAACATTTGAGGATGGTATTGAGTAAGCTACATGAAGAGAAATTGCTAATCAATGTTAAAAAGTGCAGTTTTCTGAAAACAGAGTTGATATATTTGGGGTTTGTGATTTCAAAAGAAGGATTGAAGATGGATAAGGAAAATATTAAGGCTATACTTGAGTGGTCTACACCCAGGAGCACATATGAGGTAAGAAGCTTTCACGGTTTGGCTAGCTTCTATAGGAAATTCATAAGAAATTTTAGTGGGATTGTTGCTTCAATGATAGAGACAATCAAAGGTGATAAAAGAAGTTTTTGTTGGACTGAGGCTGATGATAAGAGTTTTAGATTATTGAAAAAGAAGGTAACTGAAGAACCAATCCTAACCTTGCCTGATTTCAATAAGCTTTTTCAAGGAGAATGTGATGCTAGTGGAACTACAATAGGCGCTATTTTAAGCCAAGATGGGAAGCCTATAGCATACTTTAGTGAGAAGTTAAGTGATGCTAAGAAGAAGTACTCATCTTATGATCAATAATTCTATGCTCTTGTACAAGCTTTAAAGAAATGGAGGCACTATCTTCTACCTAAAGAATTTGTTTTGTTCATTGACAATTATGCTTTACAGTTCATTAGCAATCAGAATAAGTTGAATCAAAAGCATGTCAAATGGATTGAATTTTTACAAAGCTTCACATTCACTATTAAGAAAAAGAAAGGACAATCTAAAAAGGTTGCAGATGTTCTAAGCAGGAGAAATCTGATCATGCAGGAGTCTCAAGTAAGTATTTTGGGATTTGAAGATTTGAAGGAGCTATATAAGGAAGATCCAGACTTCAAGGAACCATATGAAGCTTGCATGAATCCAGTGGGGGTTGATAGAAGTCCTTGGATAGATTTCATGGTCCAAGAGGGTCTGTTGTTCAGAGGCAACCAACTTTGTATTCCCAAGAGTTCCATGAGAGAGAATTTGTTGAAGGAAAAGCATAGTGGCAGCTTATCAGGACATTTTGGGTAGAATAAGACATTAGCACAATTGAGTGCTCATTACTATTGGCCAGGTATGGGTACTGATGTCAAGATTTTTTTTGAAAGATGTAAAACATGCCAATATGCCAAGGGAAGTAGTCAAAACATAGGTTTGTACCAGCCATTACCCATTCCAAATAGGCCTTGGGATTTAATAAGCATGGATTTTGTACTTGGTTTTCCAAGAAATCAAAAAGGCCATGATTCCATATTTGTTGTGGTAGATAGGTTTTCAAAGATGGCTCATTTTATTTCGTGTTCAAAAACAAGTGATGCTACTCACATAGCTAATCTATTCTTTCAAGATGTTGTTAGATTGCATGGATTGCCTAGAAGCATGGTTTCTGACAGGGATACCAAATTTGTTGGACACTTTTGGAGAACCTTATGGAAGAAATTTGGTACACAATTGAGTTTCAATTCAGCCTACCACCCCCAAACTGATGGCCAAACAGAGGTTGTCAATAGGAGCTTGGGCAACATCTTGAGAAGCTTGGTAAGTATGCATCCAAAATAATGGGATCTTGCACTTGCACAAGCTGAATTTGCCTATAATGATTCTCCTAACAGAAGTACATGATTGAGCCCATTTCAAATTATGTATGGAATGCATCCAAGAGGTGTGTATGAGTTAAGAAATCTAAGTAGCATGGAGACAAGGAGTGCTGATGCAGAAGAATTTGCCAATGCCATGCCAAATTTGCATGAACAGGTAAAGAAGAAACTTGAAGAAAACACCATCAAGTACAAGCTAAGGGCAGATCAAAAGAAAAGAGAGGTCAGTTTCAGTGTTGGAGACTTTGTTCTTGCTCACCTCAGAAAAGAGAGGTTCCCAAAAAGGGAATACAACAAGTTGAAGGTAAAGAAAATAGGACCATGCAAGGTAATAAGGAAGTTTTCAAATAATGCATATGAAATAGAATTTCCAAAGGGGATTGGAATCTCTCCAATCTTTAATGTTGTAGATCTATATCCATATAAAGATGAAGGACAACCAACCAAAGAAACTGAAATAGGGGTATATGAAGTTATCCAATGGGAGCAACAACTACCAAAGGAAGCGCCAAAGGAGATTGAGAGTATTTTAGACAAGAAAGTGGTTAAAAAGACAAGGAACAAAGAATATTTCTAGTATCTAACTAAGTGGAAGAATCTACCAGCTGAAGATGCAACATGGTTGAACTGCAAATGACATCCTTAAGCTAGGCACAAGTATAGAAGAAGTGATGCAGAAAAACAAGTGAAGAATACTTTTTCTGCTCCTTGGAAGAATGATGCAGGAGCATCCTCACACTAAAAGCGTATTTATCACATTTGTGGTTGAGTTTTAGCATGTTTAAGTATATTTAGTTGTTTTCCCCTCCATTTATGAGTTTTCAAATTTGTAAATTTGGCTAAATATTCCTTAAGCCTGAAAATCTAGTCTGTTGGGCAAATTATTCAGTGGTTTGAGTTTTCTTATGATAGAAGAACTGTTTATTTCATTTTGCGAGGTTGTTGTGTGATGCCTAGGATGGAATTTAGTATCTAAGTTGAGAAATACGGTTTGGTATAGGGGATTTGTGTCTAAAAATAGGGGATATATGCATATGGAAAAAAAAATCAAGGGCTAGAGGGAGCTCTGTAAGGTGCAGACAATACCAGATGCATTCTCTGGTAATCTTAATAAAGTGTGTATTTGTTTTGGTATAAAAAAAATTCCAGTTCCAGTTCAATTCTGCCATCGCAATTACTTATGCTACAACGTAATCTTTCAATTGTGGAATGAAATGATAAGATATTCAACAGTGAACGACAGGGAAGTTTTCTCTCTTATGAAGCTTTTATGTTTGGTAATTTGTTTTTATTATTGAAATAGTCTCAGGGAAGCTGCAGGAATTTTGTTATTTTAAAAGAGCTTCTACTCTATTGTATTGTTTCATTATCAGAAAATGAGCTTTCAGGATTATAGCGGAACGACAAGTTACCATAAGGAGAGAGATTGTTAATGGAAAGCAGGATTTGTCTCAGGCTGTGGTAGGTGGACTTTCCAAGTCAATACATCAGTTTCAACCTTTCAACGGCTTGTCAGTATATAAATTTGACTTCTGCAATAAAGGAAATCAGGGTCGAAGACATGAGTGCAGTAGTGCAGTATACAGTGGAGACTTCAAGGGTAGCTGTCAGGAGTGTAAAGGAATCCAGGAGACATTTGTTGTTTGAGAAAATACATTGTCAAAAACATATAAGTTATTCCCTGTTCGCAGTTTGAGTTTTGTACACTATTGGAAAATAAAGGGTATCAGAATAATGGTCACCCTCCAACTGGTCATCAGAATATTCCTTTCTTAAACTCCTCTTACTTTTTCTTTTGTCAAGACATATGTTTTATCCTTGTTACAAGAGATTTCTGTTCATCATTTAACAGTTTGCTAAACATATATTTTAGTCCTGTTTGCAAGACGTCTGTATTCCATGTCTTGGAGTTTGAGGTCTGGAGCATTAGAAACCACAAAAAAGATGCTGTTATATATTAGAGTTTAACCCTGTTGGATGTATGTTAGTTCATCATTTGTTTTTATTATTGAAATATCAGTTTCAACCTTTCAACGGCTTGTTAGTATATAAATTTGACTTCTGCAATAAAGGAAATCGGGGTCAGAGACATGAGTGCGAGTAGTGCAGTATACAATGGAGACTTCAAGGGTAACTGTCAGGAGTGTAAATACTCATGAATGGGGGTTGATCAAGCTTGAAAGCATTATCTCCACTCTGCTCCAAGATGGTGAATGACCCATACCTTAGAGGTTTGAATTTCTTATCTTATCCTTGAAGCCTGCTCAAATACAACCATACTTTATCTCTTACTTTAAATGTATGCTCCATTTGTTGTTGATCTTGTCTAGCATTGTACTTGGGTTGAGATCACTCTAGTCGTTCTTTCACTTTGAGATGGATTTTCCTAATCTTCTCAAAGAATCTTGATACTCTTGAGAGCTCTAAATCTAGGTCTTCTCCTTCTCTTTGTTGTCCCATTGCAATATCAAGTGGGTTAATAGAAAATTAGCTTAAACATGCTTCATAAGTTGACTTGTTAATGGATGTATGTATTGCAATGTTATATGAGTGTTAATATATGCCAAAGACTCATCCCAAGATGTTGGATACTTGCTATTGTAGCTTCTTATTAGTTGTACAAGAGTCATACTATTATTATCCTACAAAAGATGATGTCTATGAGTAGTTATTACTCTAATGAAATTTTATCTCGTGTATTTTGTTTGGTAAAATAATCACTTAAAAAAGACAAGACAAGTGGGCCCATTGAACATAAAAGCACTACAACCATTTGTTATTATTGTTTAGCAACAACAAATGAAATCTACCACCTCATGTTTCACCCTCTCTAGCCTCTTTCCCCATTGGGAACAATAACAATTTCCTCTTATTTTCCTATCTCCTAGGATCTTCAAAGGGATGGGCAAAAACATGATACAATAACTTCAAGAGCCAATTGCGAGCATGCTCTCATCAATGTTGCAGAGAGTTAAAGCACTTTATTTCACAACATGAGCATACACACATAAACTATGCAATAATGAACTAAAAGCATATGAATAATTTGTAAATAAATGTCCACCATAATATAAGATTCATGACAATTTTTAGTGCCTTTTCAAAAAAACTCAAGGCTCTCTATGAAATTTAATTCATTATGAAAATAAAAAATGTATAACTCTATTCATCAAAAAGATGACCCAACACTTACTTAACCTCTTAAAAATCATCAACACAATTCTTTATCTCAAAATTTATATTTCAATTTTATTTTTCAACTTTAATTTTAAAAGCATAAACAAACTCATTATTCTCAATAACTTAATTCATTCATTAAATTTTCTTTTTTTAATCCTTTATTTTTATTTATTTAATTTTTTTGGAGCAATCTTTTATTGAAATGTGCTTTTCTTCCAACTTATCATGTTACAAGTGGACACTAATATAAAATTAATATTCAAATTATTTAAAAGAGAGTCGAGGTAAAGGTAGTTAAAATAGATAAAAGGATAAAGTTGGACTACGTGGAGATGATATAAAGCTTGTTGCTCATTGTCGAGATTGATTATTTTAATGTGATTTGATTATCTTGGAAGTTTTTTTATTTTTTAAATTTTTGGTTGGGAAAGTTGACGTGTCAGCTTTATGGTAGACCCAAACATAACCATAATACATGATTTATAATTTTTGAAAGCTAAGTTTTAATTTATCCTCTCTCATATGTATCATCAAACCGACTCATTTTAATAATTTATATATCGAGAGGCAAGACCCAAAATAATACTTTAAACGCTGGACAATTCTTCGTCAGATGACCCAAAAAGTATCATGTTAACCACGACGAATCATTTAGGCCTGCAAATAATTTAATAGATTAGAATAAAACATTTAATCGCTAACACACATCATCACACCATCTACTAAACAATATTCAATGTATCTTTAGCCACAATTAATTGGTCGAGTTCGTTGATCAAACTGCACAAATATATCAGAGACGTTTAAAAAATATTGTTTGAATTTTTGTTTTATTTTAAACAAAGTCAATACAACAAGTCTATTCATTTTTAAAATATTAAACTATTAATTTTAATGTAAATAATACATAATTTTTTAAAAATAAAATTTGTCGATTTAATTTTTAATTTTTTTTTAATTTGATAGGGTAAAATGTTTTTGATCAGAATTATGGATTAGTATTGGAGTACAAAGGAACCCTAGTCCCCATAACAAATTAAAGTGTCGATAAGACAAGGACACAAATAAGAACCACGATAAACAAGATATCACACTAAGGGGATGAACAACAACAAAAGACATATCATTCAACCAAAAAACAACAATTACTCTTAAAGGAAAGTTGATTCCACAAATCTTCAGCCAAGTTACAACAGAGTAGAAGCCAATCAAAAGAAGCCCAAATAGGAACGCCTCAATCCTCATTTGCAAGCAAGGGCATGTCTTCTTTCTCGCCTAGTGAGGAGGTCTTTCATTGTCCACTAAGAACCATTTTGCACCAAATTTTCAGCGTCCAACTGTAGCCTTTTCGCCTTATATCTTTTGCCTTTCTTCTTCACAGTGGTGCCAACATTGGATTTGAGTTTGTTGCGCTGCAAAGGAGGGGAAAACACAACACGAACAGGGGAAGTGGGGGGCGGTGAAAGGAAAAAAGTAGTCGGCAAAGGGGGTGTTGTCCACGTAGGGAGGGAAGGCTCCACGATCGAAGGAGGTGAAGCAGAAGGAGCTGAAGCCTAGCAAAAAACCCCATGGTTGCGTTGCCATAAGTCAAAGAAAGGAGGGCCCTCCTTCTTCCAACCCTGAAGACAGAGGGATGAGGAGATAGAATGATTCATGGATGAACACATGACTGCCCTATGCCCCAAATACTTACACCGAAAATTTTGGAAGGGAAAACCTTCGTAATTGAATACTTTTAGTTATTTAAAAAATATGAAAATTATGAAACATGAGATTTTTTTAAACTAAAATCAATAATATATCACAATACAAAACCTCTTCACAAAATACAACTAAATGCCTCAATCCTATCATTGTAGTCTAAGTGATCACATTTATTTGAGATATTTTATCCAATTATTCACGTGTCTTATGTATATTGCCACATTTTACATTAAGGTGTTTGCTACTATAAATGACAAATTTCCTCTTTGATTGTCTTTTGATGAATGTACATATTCAGGGGTAACAACATCAAAATACAATGTAAAAAATGTAGGTACTAACACAATCTTAATTAGAAATTATGGAGCATAAAGAAAGCACATGTATTGTTTGATAAAATTCAACATTCATATGTTGTTGTATGAAATGTAAAATCTACAACACACATTTTAACAAAAAAACAATAAAAATTACATATTAAACAATTATAAAGTATGCCCGTTTAAGGTTTGAGATCTTATATTTAAGTTTAAAAATTATAATGAAAGTATGATCCTTTTATTAATATCGAAATCACGAACATATCATGCCGTAATATGAAGAGCTTTGCCTATTCCAAAACAAAAGTAAATTTTCTAAATCCTTCATTTGACTACATTTCTTTTAAATATTTTAAAGAAAACTTCATTTATTTTATGTATGTTGTCACATTTTGTATGGGAGTTTGCAACTACAACATATAATAAATGTTTGCTTTGTACTTTGATGGATGTCTATACCTTTATATAATAAAATTGAAATATTATGTAAAAAATACAAGCCTTCTAATATATTTTTAATTACGGATGGCTGCGACTAGCAGAAAGGCGTCGGATGACCCAGGAGAAGATGGGACGAGAGGAAGGCTGTCTAAGGAGGCGACGCATCAGGGGTCGGAGGCGTTTTACTCCAGCGACCGGCCCAAGGGGAACAAGGTTAATGGCTGCTTCCCACGCAGCCAGGAGCGCCCTGTCTTGGTGGTTCCTCAGGACTCAGTAAGTGAGGAAGTAGATTACTTGTCTGCCCATGCCCTAATCTGTAAGTTTATGGGTATTAGGATATCCCAGACTGCCTTAGAAGCATGGATAAGGCGCACTTGGCAGGTCGAAGGAGAGATAGACGTTATGCTAGCTGCTAATGGCTATTTCATGGTCAATTTTTCCTCAGTTTCTGACAGAAACAGAATTTTTGAGGGGGGACCTTATTTTTATGACCGCATTGGCCTGTTTATTAAACCATGGCACTCAGGATTCAATTCGGCTGAGGAATTGCCTGACCAAGTCCCGGTCTGGGTCCGCCTCCCAAGACTCCCCCTGGAATTTTGGAGAGAAGACATCCTTAGGCAGATAGCTGCGTTACTGGGAACTCCCATTGCTATTGCACATCAGTCTTTAGACAAGAAGCTCATCTCCTATGCCAGAATTTGTGTGGAAATCAATCTTAGCAATCCTCTCCCGGAATCGCTGGAAATTTGTATGGGGACCTCATCTTGGATACAGCAGGTAGACTATGAGTCTATCCCGTTCCGCTGTAGAATCTGCCATGTCTATGGCCATTTACACCGCCAATGTCCTCAGGGTTTGAAATTCAGAGGGTCTGTCTCAACTGCAGGTAAGGAGCCAGAGCATTTGGCTCACCTGGGAGCATCAGCTGGCCTGTCTGGGCGTCCTGTTGCTAGGCAAGCTCAGTCAAATCTAGCTTCGGCAAATTTGGGAGCAAATGAAATGCAGGACCTTGACAAAGAAGGCTTTGTCCAAGTGCACCGCCGAGGCAAAGGACGTGGGCAAAGGCTCAGGAACCAAGACCGGACCATTGAATTGAGCTTTAATCGGTTTGAGGCTTTGGACAACATGGCCATAGAAGAGGGTGTTTCACCTGAGGAGATGGGTAATCCCCCTGGGGAAGGGGTGAGAATTCCTATTCTTAATGAGCCCCAGGTTATGGTGTGTCAACCAAGCCAGGAGACTGGCTTTGAGCAAGAGGACAGGAATCAGGTGGCTGGGTTAGCGCAGCAAGTTAATGAAGGCAGCTGGGCTGAGATGGTGAAGGATCCTGAGGTTCACAGAAAAGACAAGGGGGTCTCGGAAGCATTAGGCCTTCAACAAAGATCTTTTAAGAAAGCATCTTTCTCCTCGCAAGTTAGACCGGGGCGTAAGAAGGATCAGGAAAAATTAAAACTTACAGGGGATCTGTTGGTGGAATCTGGTGTGGTTAGGACCTTGGATCAGCTCTTCACTCCACCCCCCCAATGATTTTGCTCTCTTGGAATGTAAGGGGGCTGCATAGTTTCCCCCGGCAAAAAGCTATGCGGAAGTTGATTGTGGAACACTCTCCGGATATCCTCTGTATCCAGGAGACTAAGTTGTCTGTAGAAGCTATGTTTGATTGTCAGCACAAATTTTGGAATGCGGGACAGTGTCAGTGTGTGGGGGCGATTGGTACTGCAGGGGGCTTAGCAATATGTTGGGACCCTGGGAGGGTTACCCCACTACAATGGATGGCGGATATCTCGGCTCTATCCATGATGGCTTTTGCTCCAGAAACTGGAGAACGAATCCTTGTTACTATGTTTATGCAAGAGGGGATTATCACGGGCACCTCAAGCTTTGGAATCACCTGTGCTTTGTTCGGAGCTGTTTCCCATATTTGCCATGGATCTTGAATGGAGACTTTAATGCTGTCCTTAGTCTTGAGGAAAAATGGGGCGGATTAAATCGGCTGGACCCATCGTCTGACCTACTGAAACACAACATAGAGCGGCTTCGCCTGGCTGATGTGAAGCCCATTAATGGTCTTTTTACCTGGAGCAATCGGAGAATAGGTATGGATGCTATTTCTGAGCGCTTAGATAGATTTTTAGTTTCTTGCTTTTGGTTATCTAGTGCCTTTTCTTTGGCTTCCGAGATTCTTGCCTGGAACGGGTCGGATCACTGGCCCATCAAGCTCACAACCAGAAGCATTGATCGACCCAAGAAACCACCTTTTAAATTTCAACTTATGTGGCTGCGTGACTCTTCTTTGCGCCCCTTGGTTTCTCACTGGTGGAAGCAGGGTGGTCTGGATTATGGTACAACAATGTTTTGTTTCGCTAAGAAGCTCCAGTTGGTTAAAAGAAAGCTTCAGGTGTGGAACAGGAACAATTTTGGCAACCTTTATGCCATGAAGAAAAAAGCTCAAGATAAGTTAGACAACATTACCAGGCAGATCCTTGATTTTGGTTTGACTGATGATCTTCGGAAGTCTGAATTTTCGGCTTTGAGTGAGCTTCAGGAATGGGAACTCCGTGAAGAAATCTTTTGGAAGCAGAAAGCCCGGATTGACTGGCTTCAGGAAGGAGATCGAAACACTGCCTTCTTTCACAAGTCAGTCCAGGGGAGGCGCAACAAAAATTACATTGCTGCTCTGGACCTTCTGAATGGTACTCATGCTACTTCCTCTTCGGCTATCACTGAGGAGGCCGTTCGTTTCTACTTTGAGCTCTTTACTAATAATGTGGCCTTTGCTGAAAGGGAAGAGAATCAGATATTGTCTTGCATCCCTTCTGTCATCACGCCGGATATGAATGCCGAACTCTTGAAACCTGTGGGTAAGGAAGAAGTTGAGAAAATTGTTTTCTCCATGCATAGAGGCAAAGCCCCAGGACCGGATGGTTTCCCGGCAGAATTCTTTCAAGAATTCTGGGATATCATCAGTTCGGATCTGCTGGAAGTGATACAGGAATCCTTTCGTAACAAAGAGATGCTTAGAGCGCTCAACGCTACCTTTCTAGTGCTGATCCCAAAGCAGGAGCAGGCGAATTCTTTGGATCAGTTTAGGCCCATTGCTCTTTGCAACACGGTATACAAATTTATCACCAAGTTGTTAGCGGAAAGACTTAAGGCTTACCTTCCTTTGATCATTTCGGAGGAGCAGGGGGGATTTGTGGCAGGAAACCAGATTTTGGATGGTGTTGTGATCGCCTCGAAAGCAATCCATTCCATGAGCAAATCACAGGAAAAAGCTATGTTTATCAAGCTGGATTTAGCTAAGGCTTATGACAGGGTTGATTGGAATCTCCTTCAGAAAATCCTCTTGGCATTTGGCTTCAGTCAGGATTGGATTAGATGGATTCTAAGTTGTATTACTACGCCTTCGTATTCTGTTCTCATTAATGGAGCGCCTTCTAGGCTGTTCGGTGCTTCTAGGGGGCTACGCCAGGGGGATCCGATCTCCCCATACTTGTTTATTATCTTGGCTGAGGACTTGGGGCGTTTGATTAAATCATGAGTAGCTCAAAACCAGATCTGTGGATGGAAGTGGGGGCAAGGAATTCCCAATTTGACCCACCTCCAATTTGTGGATGACATTATTCTGATTGGGAAAGCCCGGATGAGGGAAGCGCTGGCCTTTCGTCAAACCTTGGACACCTATTTATTGGCTTCTGGTCAGAAAATAAATGAACACAAATCTTCCATTTATTTTTTCAATACTCCGGCGCCTATTCAACGAAGAATCGCTGCTGCTCTCAGATTTCAGATACAGGCTCTTCCAGTGACGTACTTGGGAGTTCCCATTGTGGTTGGGAGGCAACCCAGGCTATTTTGGCAGAATGTTCTGGATAATTTAAAGCAGAGAGTGAACCATTGGACACACAGGTGGTTGACTACCGCAGGGCGGGTGACTCTTCTGCAATCCGTTATTCAAGCTTTGCCAATTTATCGTAGCATGGTTCAGGCTGCCCCTATGTTTTTTCTCCGTGAGTATGATGCCCTGTCTCGGCAATTTCTTTGGAGTGGCAACTTGCGGCAGTCGAAATGGAGTCTGGTAAATTGGGCCACTGTTTGTAGACCCAAGAAGGAGGGAGGGCTTGGACTTCGCTCTGCTATCCTGGCTAGACAAGCTCTGGCAGCAAAGTTATATTGGCGTTGGTGCACCAATCAATCGCAGTTATGGGCCCGGATCCTGTCGGCGAAATATTTCCCTGGGGCTTTCACGACGGAGATTCCTAGATTCTCCTTGGAGGGTAGTGGTTCGATGGTGTGGGACACTCTCAAGGTGGGGGTGCAATTAATTCAGTCTAGGTTGTTTTGGATTTGCAATAACGGAGCTGATACACTTTTCTGGGAGGACTCCTGGAATGGGGCGCCGCCCCTTCTTTCCTCTCATCCCCATTTGCAGGACCTATGTGATGCTTTCCGGAGGGCAGGCTGGAATACTGTGGAACACTATAAAGAATCTTTTAATATTGGGGGCATTGTTGCCTATAAATGGAAGCATATGTTGGACTGGCCTCCGGGAGGAACAGAGGCTAATAGAAAGGAATTATCTCAGCTTCTGGTTGGTAGAGGTTGCAGTTCCTTGCGGGAGTCTGATGAACTGGCGTGGGGAGGCGCCTCCACGGGACAGTACTCTGTCTCGGCTGGTTATCTGGAGCTGGCAAAGGATTGTTTTGGCGTGACTGAGTTTCTCTGGGGCAAAAGAATTTGGAACTCGGCCTGTTGGCCGAAATGCAATTTTTTTATTTGGACTCTCACCTATAATCGATGCCTGACTTGGGACAACCTCTGTAAAAGGGGCTTCCAAGGTCCGTCAAAGTGCATTTTGTGTGGTGAAAACGCTGAGACGACTGAGCATCTCTTCTTCCAGTGCTCTGTTGCCAAAGAGCTGTGGCACAAGTGGTGGGAAATCTGGGAGTGTCCGTGCTGGCATGTGACTTCCTTGGCTGACTTCTGGACTCACCTGGAGTGACCTCCCAGCAGGGCGCCTCCCTTGCAACAGGCTTGGTCTGCTGGTCCTGTGTTTATATTGTGGAACCTCTGGATTGAGAGGAACCGTAGGATTTTCCAAGAGCGCTCTAAGAGTTCTCGGGAGCTGTGGGTGAGGATCACCACAGCGCTTCAAGAAACCATACACAGCAGCAGGGGTGGTGGGGCGGACCTGGGGCCGTGGGACGCCAAAGTGTGGGCGCGTCTATCCCCTATTCCGTCCTCCAATGGCAGCCTCTGGAATTACACGCGCCATGTGACCTCTGGAACTATATGCGCCACCAGGCAAAGGGCGCGGCCTGTTAGCCGAGCTGGAAAGTGGACGCCACCAGCGGAGGGGCTTATCAAAGTCAATGTGGATGGCTCTTCGAGAGGCAATCCTGGAATTGCTGGAATTGGAGTTATTGGGAGGAACAGTTTGGGCTCTCCGTGCTTTTTGTTTTCGGTCCATAAAGGTCAGTTTACGAATAACTTAATGGAGGCGTTGGCTATTTTGGAGGCCTTGCAAATTTGCTGTCAGAAGGGGTGGCTCAGTGTTGTTTGCGAATCGGATTCGCAAGTTGTGGTTAACCTGCTGAGGAACTTGCACCTTGAGGCGGTGGATTGGCAATTGGCCGCTATTATTAAGCAGATTCGTCAGATTTGTCTGGTGTTTGAAGTGATTTCCTTCAGGCATATACCCAGGGAGTGGAATGGGGTAGCCGACCGTCTGGCAAAATGGGCCACGGAGCACGGGCCAGATTGGGCTATATTTGATCAGAAGAGGCTGCCCTCCGGGCTTGCCCCCATCCTGTCGCAACTTCTGGATCAGGACATGATAATGTAATCTTCCCGTTTTCGGGTTTATCTGAATAAATTTTTACCCCGTCTTAGTTGCTAATATATTTTTAATTACAAAATGTGGTGTCATAGAAAAAAAAACATTTTTTTTGAGCAAACTACAACATTCATATGTTAGTGCGTTAAATACAATATTTATAACACATAGAACTTTATATATATATATATATATATATATATATATATATATATATATATATATATATATATATATATATATAATCTTAATCTTAATTTTATTTATAACTACTAAATTTTAATATATATATTTATAATTTTAAAGTAATATAGAGGTTGATATATATATATATATATATATATATATATATATATATATATATATATATATATATATATATATCAACCTCTATATTACTTTAAAATTATAAATATATATATTAAAATTTAGTAGTTATAAATAAAATTAAGATTAAAACTCAAACATACATTTGTTTTTTTTTTAACGAACCAAAATAATAATAATAAATTTAAATATTACACTATCATTAATCCTTTTAAATTATTAGCTAAATTATGACCCTAAATTTATCACACCACGATCGACTCCCCTCCGCTTCACACCGCCCCCCTCCCCTCAAACAAGATAACTTCTCCTGTAATATTAATAACCCAAATCGAGAATGACATAAAAAATTATAAAATGACTTTTCATTCACCCCCAACTAAATATTATTAGTATCAATATTTAAGTCCTAATAACGTTTACGCTAGATCACATGCCACTTATCCAGCATTTATCCAAACCTAGGGTCGATCTATATTGTCAAGCTAAGTTGAGTTCTCAATTAAAGGTTTGAGTACACATATAAGCTAATCGAAATAATAATTAATAACCGGCTAATAAAAAAACCGAAAACTAGCTTTCATAATTTTTTTGATAATGTGTTGCTTTATTTAGGTAATACATGACTCATTAGCTTTTAGTTTGTATCCAGGTAATATTTACCTGTAAGCTTTTGCTTATTTTAAAATATGAATCTAAAGTCTAGCTTATTATTTAGTATTCGTATTTGCTAAGTGAGCATTATTTGAGTTTGCTCGTAGGTTATTCAATATGACAATATAAGTTCATAAGAGCATTCAATATTCTCAAACTTTTAATTTCCAAGTAATTTTAATCGGTCACATTTTATTTTACAGATAATTTCAAATTAATAGCATCCTTCGAAGATACAATCGATCACAATGAAGGGAGGGATAAATAAATTTGAAATCAAATCCCTGGCTCGCCACTCGCCCAACGTTGCCTTGCAACGGTTCCTTAGGTCTTTGGTCTTAGTGTTGGATTCAAGGATTCATGATAATCATCTGCATTCTGATCAGGTGGATTTTGAAGTTGTAAGGGTTTTTTTTCACCATTTCCAATGCAAGAGAAGAGTATTCCAAAGCTTCTTTTGATGGTCTTTCTAGGCTCCAAAGAGGCTTCCTCTGTCCATCAGAGCCCTTTTCTTCATCTGCCATCAGTCTTGTGGGGGATAGAAACACTGAGCAATTCCATCATGTTGGTCATGCATAGACCGTGGACAATCAGAGTGTCTGTCGTTGGGGTTTTTGCTGCCAAATCTTTTGCTGATATTGTTTCAGGATCTTCTCCAGTTTGTTCCTCAGTTGCCATAAACCTGCTTCCGTCTATGGTGTCTGTGCTAGGTGGCATTGGTTCTTTGTCTTCTCAAGAACTGTCTTTCCATGCTGAAGCTGTCAACAGGGTCGACTTGGGTCCCCTTCTTGAGCCGACGATTGGCAGTGATAGGGTGGTGGAGATGTGGCGATTACCGTTGTTGCTCCTCTTCCTAATTTTTAGGGCTCCCTAGAACCCTGTCCATCTTCGGATGCTCCTGAGGCTCCTGCGACATAAATGCGTTGGATTTTTACAGACTGTAAAAATGCTTCCAACCCTTTTCATGAATGCAGAGACTTCTACAAGTAATGGATATCTTCTAGGCCTACTGATTCTCCTCCCTCTCTTATTGATGTGTCTCTACTCCGAGTCAATTTTCTACAGATTTATTCAAGCTGGGGGACGTCCCTGTGGTGTTCTCAAAGAGTGTACCTAACTTGATTCTCCCTAAGGCTTCCATTCAAGAGATGGAGGTTGTGGTTGGCTGCAAATCTTTATTTAGGAAATGTGCAGGCTCTTTTTTCTCGATTTCTGTGCTTTCTTGAGCTTCAAAGGCTTGGAGCAACATTTCTTCTCCTTCTTTTATGCTTCTTAGCTCGGGTTTTTTCTTGGTGGAGTCTCAAAGCCCCTTTGATAGAGATTTTGTTTGGCATAATGGACCTTGTTTTTTTAAAACATTTGGGTTTTATTTCCACCCTTGGCCCCCCTTTTTTGACCCGTCAAAGGAGCTTATTTTGAATGTTCCTATGTTGATTAGATTATATAATTTGTCCCCTGCCCTTACAAAAGAGAAAAACATCAAACTCATGGTGAACAGAGTGGGATTTTTTGTGAAAGTGGATGATTTTTCTTGGAGCCTCAGATTTATTTGAACCTGTGATTTCATGGACTTATCTAAACCCCTTTTTCATTCGGTGAATTTGCTTTCCTCTCATGGATCGTGGAAGTGGTTCTTCAAATATGAAGGTCTCCCCTTTCGTTGTTTCCATTACGATCTTCCCGGGCATCAGATCATGGGGTGCTCTTGTAGGTTTCGCGAGATCTTGCCTTTGGTCAACATGTTTGGAAAAAGAAAGATGGTTCTTTGGATAAGGATTTCTTTTGGCATAATCACGAGAAATTATATCATCTTCCTTCATCCTTTCTAGTTTTTTAGCCTTGGGAGGGTCTTTTGGAGGAGGATCCTAAGGATGCTCCAGTGCTTTTCCTTCTCTGACCCCTCCTTAGCCGGTTGAGGTAATTTCCTCCCCTCCTAGGACTTCTTTTTTGAAAAAATCCGCTGATGTGGGAGTTACTTCCAAGAAGAAAGGTCATAGGTATTAGGCAAAGTTATTGAGAGGGGAAGCAGAGAATTCGGTGCGTGATGGTGTGCAATGTATTATGGATGATCTTACTCATCGAGGAAGAAGGTTGGTTGCAATGTATGGATAGTTCTTCTGATTATCCTCTACGTTTTCTCTCCTTTGGAGATATATTTTTGGTTTGCTTTTTGATGCTAGTTCTTTATTTGATCTGCTGGTTGTGACATAGGAGCTTGTATTTAGTGCTTTTGTGCCTTAATGCTTATATGTTTGTTTTGGTCTTTTATTATGAATTGTGGTTTGTCTTGATCCTAGTTCTATTATTGTTGGGTTACTGTTTGGTAGTTGTGTTCGTGTTTCTTAAAGTTTTGTTGGTCTTTATTATCTTTAATGACTTGTGAGTCAAGCTTGCTTTCATTTGTAAAAGGGTCAGGTCCCTTTCAAAAAACCCCCCTTTACCAATAATTAAAAAACAATACAAGTTCACAACTAAACACTCTAGTAAGAATGATAACTAGCCAAATGGCATCTTATTGTTCTCGATATATATGTTTTAACTATTTAGCATACAAGGGTAACTACACTAGGCACAATGGGTTAAATAACTAGCCTAAGGGTGACCCACAAAAATATAGTAATCACATGTCTAAAGATGATTTAATCCATAAAATATAGATGACTAACAATACAATGAAACGATTGAATAAATAATAATAGTAAAAAGGTCAAGATAGGGTAAGAATATTGAAACAAATACACTTGGGCATTGTAGTTGAATTTTAAAATTGGAAACATAGCATGAAGGTGGCACAAAAGTTATCTTAGGAATTTGATTGTGATCTTGAAAAAGGTTAGAATCCATTGAACATCGATTGTGTCCAAGTAAGAATTGATAGGGGATTAATTATGTCCACTGATTATGTCCTTATGCAACAATTCTATCCTATTCTACTTTTTAGGTTTTATAACATTTTGGATTGTTGTGCCGACTGATGATGATCTGAATTTTGACTTCATTTCGTTGAATTGACGTGTAGAATGGTTTGATTTTCTTCTTCTTCGATCTTAACCTAATCTTCAACAATATATGTAAATGGTCAAAAATCAACCATAAATTTAGTTTTGTGCTTTTGCTTCATGGATCTTAGTTTTTAGAGTGCAAATCTTCATTTTTGGAGCTTAGAATCACTTCTAAAGAGCTTGATGAAGGATTCTAATCATTTTTTGAAGAACTCAACTCCAAGGGCATGATGGTACAACCCACCTATGGCCTTTGTGGCTAAAAAAATCACAAAAAGCATTAAAAATCAATTTTTGATTTGTAGGCTATTTCTATGCTCTAAAGGGGAGATCTAGGTTGTTTTGGACTACCAAAATCTTCCAATAGTCCCTAAAGAGCTTCAAAATCAGTTGTGGACTATTTTTCAAGCTCCTTGGGTGCCATTATATGACCCGTTGCAATATCAACGTCATACAAAAATTAGATTTGGTCAATAAAACTCATTTCTGGTTGTGCTAAAGGCATCATATGGTAATATGGAGGCAGTTTTGAGCTTTACAAAGCTTGATTTGGCCCTCTGAAGCCTGTAGAAGCTTCCTTAATCTCCTCCATATGCCATGCCTATGTAATGACATCTCTGTGCACTAGTAGTAGCAACAAATATGTTTTTTTTTCAACAAAATTCACTTTTGAAGGTGCTAAAAGGTGATTTAGAGCTTTACATGGCCTAATTTGGCCTCCTATAGCCTGTGGAAGCTCCATTATTGCATACTTGTGCCATACATCTTCCTATACATGCCCTTGAAGCTTTAAATGGTTAGTAAATGTTTTCCAATTTATTTATTAAATCATTGTTTTATTAAATCTCCTTTATTCCATACAAGCACATGGTGGGCCCCTTTTATTAATTAACTTGTTTTTCATCAAAAAATTGAAAACAAAATATTTAATTTTTTTAGTCTAATAAATTTATTTTACATGCAATTAATATTTGTTTAAAAAAAAAGATAGTTTGAATTAAAATGGCTTTAAAAACAAAACTTTGCATGAATGGACTTGTATTAGTCAAAGGAGAGTTAGCTAGCTTAATTTTGGGAAACACTTATAAATACAAGGTCTTGAGTTTAAATCCACAATCCAGTATATTTTTTGGTTAAATATAATTTATTTAATTTTAAAATAATTAGTCAAAATGATTTTTTGTTAGTCATTCAGTCTCTCACATGTGAATGTTGTGACACTTTTAACATTTTTAACACCTTTAACTTGTCATATTTTTTGTCGAATATGGTCGTGTTACCAGTCGATCTTTAAGTTTTTACATATTATGAAAACATTAGGATACTCCATTATTTGTTTTGAAGCTTATTTATATGGCTTTTAGTATATAAATTTGTCTTTTGATACTTGCGACACTTGTGACTTTCACCCTTACAGTTTTTTATGTTTTTTAAATTGTTTTGCAATCAGCTATGTGGCTAGTATTTTTTACTCACTATAATATCTATTTTTATTGTATAATAAAAAATAAAACATGTTAAAAATTTGCTTTCTAAGCCTTTTTTTAATGTTAATTTAGTATAAAATGCAAACTTGTAGTGTTGATTTTAAAAGTCATGGCTTCTCCTAAAACAAATGTTAAATGATCTCTTTGTTAAAGTTAAAAATGGTCATTTTATCTTGATGATCTTATTATTACTAAAAATTAATTTAATTTAATTTTTTTATATAAATATAAGTTAAACTAAATGTTGAGATGACTAATTTAGGCATTCTTCATCATTTTTTGGGAATGATTGTATTTCAGGATAAAAAATTATTTGTTATATCTCAATTTCAGTATGCACATAACTTACTTGTTAAATTTAACATGCTTGATTGTAAGCCTGCATATACTTCTATTAAAATTGGTGTTAAGCTTAATTAAAAAAATCCGTGATAAAACTAACCCCACTCTTTACAATTTTTTTGGGGTAGTTTGATTTATCTAGCCATTACTAGGATATATATTTCATATGTTATGGGTGTTGCTTCTAGATTCGTGTAGGATTTATACTTGGATCATTGAAAATTAACAAAGTAGATACTTAAGTATATAAAAGGAAATGTAAACTTTGGTTTATATTCTTCTTTTGATAATGGTAATTTATTTAGTTTTTATGATGTTATCTATATTGTGCTATCACGAATCTAATTTTGGATATGTGTTTATGTTTGATGTAGGTGCTATCATTTGGAGCACTTCATGTAGAAGTTTCTAAAGAAACTATGTGGCTACGAAGGATGTTAAAAGAGCTTTGTGTGAGAGTTTTTCATTTTACTACCCTTCTTGGTGATAGTCAAGTTGTATAGTTCTGGTAAAAAATCCAGTTCAACACTAATGAACTAAGCATATTGAAGTTTATGTGTATTTTATTTAAAATAAAATCCTCAACAAGGATATTGATTTGTAGTTTTATCTGATGAATGTATAAATGACATATATCTTCAAAAACTCACTTGGTGCTACCAAGTTTTTCAGCTTCGTACCATGCTAGGCCTCTCAAAGTTTTCATTGAGGGGGAATGTGGATGACAATGTCACTTCCTAATGAATGTGTGATTCGTGTGTTTCTTTCTATCTCTTTATACTTTTTCTCGTTATAAAACATTTCAATATATCACTTTATATGATTTATGTAAATTTCATATAGAATTTTACATTGTACTCAATACATAGTAGCATGGAGGTCATTATGTTATAAAAGACTTCAATATGCTTGGTTGATTGTTCATGAGAAATTATGGGATGTATTCTCACGATCATGCTAGCCTAAACTCATTTTAAGTAGTTTAGAGTCACATAATGTAATTCCTTTAAAGGTGCCTATGGGGACATAGTACAAAATTTTTAAGTGTCTATGGGTGTATAGTGTAATTTATTTTAAAGTGACTATGTGACTATGGTTACATAGTGTAATACCTTTGAGTATCTATAGTTGTATAGTGTAATTCCTTTAAAGGTACCTATGTGACTGCGGTTACATAGTGTAATACCTTTGGGTATCTATAGTTAAATAGTGTAACACATTTGGTTGACTATGTTTGCACAGTATAATTCATTTAAAGGTGATTATGGCATGATGAAGGATGTTTCCTTCAATTTTACCTCCTAAAACTCATCATGTGGATGGTTCATGGAGTGTAAGTTCGTTATGTTGTTAACTCCTAAACTCATTATGTGGATAGTTCATGGAGTGTAACTTTTTTGTTATAAAAGTGATTATGGCATGTATCCCTACTTAATATTAAATGAGAGTGTTAGACTAATTAATGGTTAAGTGGTGCTATTTATGTACCCTTAAAACATTAAATTATATTGGTTAAATAATAATATATTTTATTATTTATCATGAGTTTATCTTCATGTAAGTAAATAATAAAATATATTAAATGACCTTTGAAGATGTTAAACTCATTAATGTGGTGGTTGGAAAAGATCACATTATAATGGTCAAATTATTTTTTCTATATAATAAAAAGTTTACATTATAAGATGCAATGAAGTGATAAGAGACAAATGAGAAAATGTGGAGAGCACATTTTCATGTTTTGTGAAGATTGATTGAGAAGTGAGAGGAAGAAATATTATATTAGGTACTTTTAGTTTCTTTTATATGAATAATCTTTGTGGATTTTTTTACCTCCATGTGAGGTTTTCTCATGTATATCTGGTGTTCATAGTCTTGTGTGCCTTTGTTATTGATCTCACATTTAGATTTCTTGCTCATGTGCATTATTCTACATGTTTTATTAGTATATAATCAATGCATATAATATGGGTTGAAAGTACCTGAAATATATTGAAATTGAAAGAGAGAGGTTTAGGAGTACATCTTTGTGTCGATATAACTATCTTGCCTATTGGTAAGTTGATTTGAAAAATATATATCATTGTAAATCTCTAAAACTAAAATTAAGATAAATATAAATAAATATTGAAAGTGCATATATCCAAAGAGATAGAGATAGATAACTAGCTAGCTAACTAAAGAGAGAGAGAGAGGCCCATGACCCCAATCTTGGAGAAAATTTGAGTTGCCACCTAAAAGTTGAGATTAGTTCAATTGTGTAACCCAATGATACATATAACTTAGTGAGACTACATGATACAATCAATTTCAACTTGAAAACTTGGCAAGATTGAATGATTTAATCAGCGCAACCATACCAAAAAGTGAATCAACTACTACAATAAATTGACTCAATAAAATTAATAAAAGCCCATGGGGTATCAGTACGAAAAAGTCCATGATGTGATAATAGTCCATAAAAGAGTTTTTGAATCTAAAATTGATTTGTAGTTTGTAATATTAGACACACATTGCATAATAAAATCACTTTAGATATGTCTCATGCTAAAACTGTGTATAATAATGATACCAATATATAGAATTCTGTCACAACTATAAATATGAATCATATAATTATGTGCTTTGGCTAATTCAAAAAATATTAAGTGTGGAGAACATGCTTTCAAAGTATGCCCCCACTATATATGGATAAATATGAAACTGATATAAGTACCAATGTGGATAATATATTTTCAAAACATGTCCCCACTATAATCTAGAGATGCTCAATATTGAATAGGTGTGGAGAACATAATTCCAAAGTATGCCCCCATTGAGTTTGCGAACTATGGCAAATATGAATAAGTGTGGAGAATATGTTTCCAAAGCATGCCCCCAAGATTTAAAAAATATGAATGTGTGAAATCTATTCCCATATGACATACCCCCACTAATATGCCCTACTTTGAAGTGAAATAAAAATAAGAACTAGTAGTTACCTCACATCAAAAGGATAATACAAATACATAATCTGCGAATGTAACCATGTATCATATATAAAGAATATGTCTAAGTAGATATAACATTGAAACACATAGAACCAATGTGATCACATGAAGGCCTAAGATGCATGCTAAATATCATAATAATGTATAGATAATAATAGTATAAGTGTAACAAGTAAACAAATACACACATAAGAGCACTTAAAAATAAGTCAAAAGACAAGGGTCCAAAGAGATCACAAACAAGGGGCATGTTCAAATGTTGTACAATCGAAGGGACATGACTTAGTCAAATGTTCACAAAAGTAAAAATAATTTATTAAACAATATAGATGCAATATCTAGAGTGAAAATAAATAGGCAAAACATAGATGACAAATGACATAGTATTTAATGTGAAAACCTCAAAGAGGTAAAAAATCATGATGATTATTCATATAATTGAGAAACTTTACCCAATACAAAACTTGTCTTCTTATCATTTCTCTATCAAACATGTATTCACAAAACTCTTTAATCACCCGAGTAAGTTCAAATGTGTCAAGTGTATAAAATAATAAGGGTAAAACCCTATTTATAGTGAAAAAAATGGAGGTGAACATTGTTACCAACAGGTCCATCCATCGTAAGAATATTTCAAATCACCGATAAGTAATAAATAATTTATGTTTTATTATTTATTTACATGAGGTTTTAAATCCATGTTAACAAATAATAAATCATTATTATTTAATTACATAAAATGTACTAAAGGTCATAATATCACCACTTAGACATTAAATATTTTAACACTCCCCTTTAATGCTAAGTGGGGATAAAAGTCATAGTCACCTTAATAAAGGAATTATACTATATACAAATTTTAAAGATTTAAAAAACTTCATCATGCTAAACATCACCTTTTAAAATAAAATGAATTATAATCCTAAAACTACTTGAAAGTAAGTTTAGGGTAGCATGATCGTGAGATTACATCTCATAGTTTCTCATGAATAATCCCTAAACATATTTAGAGCCTTTTATAACACAAAGATATCTATTACAAAGTATGCTTTTGTGTATTAGGTACAAAATTAAAGTTTCCACATGAAGTTTAAATAAATCACATAACTTTCACATGAAGTTTAAAATTCTTTACAAAGAGAAGAAGTATAGAAAATAATAAGTAACACATGACCATTAGGAAGTGGCATTGTCATGCACACTCCCCTTCAATAGAAACTTTGAGAGGCCTAACATTACATGAAATTGATAAAAATTGGTAGCACTAAGTGGTTTTATAAAGATAGCTTCCACTTGTTCATATGTAGGATAGAAATGTAGATCAATATCACCATTGACTTCTTTATCTCTGATAAAATGTACATGAACTTCAATATGTTTAGTTCTTTGGTGTTGTAATGGAGTTTTTTCTAGAGCTATACAACTTTAGCACCTATAAAAAACTTAAACATATATAAAGAAGTAGATTCATGATAACATAGTATGGTTAGTATCACAATAACGAAATACATAAAGATAAAAGACATATTTATCTATGATAAAGCATATTTTAAATAATCAAGTCATGTTTTAGGAAAACAAGTTCACTAATTTGATTACAAAGTTAGTGATAAATATAAATTATTGTATGCAATTCATTGTTAGACATCTCTAATATTGACAAGATGAGCATCCCCAACTGTCATGTGACACACATACAATAATTTTATTAATAATATGATACTAAATTTAGTCAAATATTAGATATCTTTTTTTTGGGGTAGATAGTGGTTTTGGTGGGATCCTTAATCTATTCAATTTTGACTAGAGATCCAACTGATCTAGAACACAATCATTGGCCCAGATTATAAAGTGATCATCTATCACAAGTAATAGAATTACCAACAATGGTCACAATAGACTCGAGAATACCAACAAATGGTCATAATAGGCTTGATAATATCATCAATGGCCATAACCATCCCATAAATACCAACGATCGACCACAAATGACCTCCAATACCAAATTGAGATTTGAACCTAGGTGGTTCTTGAAGCAACTAAGTTACTTTACCAAATCACCCACATCTTATTGATAAAATATTAGATATCTTATTATCAATAATTCATTTTATAATTTGAGTCTTAACAAAACTTTGCAAGTTTAATATGCTTCAATTTTTCAATGATATAGAATTGGATTTAATAAAATATTGAGCTATGTAACCTCTCATACATTAAATATGAATAATTTTAGCATGATATGCAATCATCTAATCAACTAGATATGAGATTAAAACAAATAATTTCATATATATATAAATAGAATGCTTAGTAAAGTAAATTATGAAGAGTGAATTAATAATACAACTCCATTTATGTTTTGCATTTCATAATATATCTCATTATCAAATGAAACATTTAAGCATGAAATTTACACACTCATAAAATGAAAGCATCCTATAAATTTGAAACACAAAATAGCCAAAATTTTTGAGTATGATCTTTTTACCAATTGCAATAACTAAACATGATCATCTTATTAAATTAAGCATGCTGCTTATGCACATAATGTATTTCAATGCTAATTCATTTGAATTAAAAATATAATGTTAGTTTATTTTCTTTGATTTATTATCTAAAAAAAATATATCTATTACAATATAATTGTAATTAGAAATTAGTAAGAATCATAGTAAATAGTTTTACTAACAAATATAAATGTAGTTAAGATAGTATCAATTTAGTTAGTAACAACAAAAGTATTATAGTGGTAAATGATATGTCATGAATATACATGTATTTTGGTGTAAAAAATTTAAAGATTTATTAGAAAATGTATTCAGAATATGCATAATAATATTCAAGGTTTAATCTCATAAGAATATAAGAACATTTGCAGAATGCAACATTATTCTAGCCGTTTCTATAATGGTGTGGTTTTTCCTTTCAACAATATCATTTTATTGAGGGGAATATGGGGTTGTTAGTTTCCTTTGAATACTACAACTAATTTAGAAAGAATAAAATTATTTACTAATGTATTCATCACCATTATCAGATCTTAATGTCTTAATAGAAAAATTAAAAATATTTTTAACAATAATTGTAAATTCTTCAAATTTAGACAATACTTTAGATTTTTTTTAATGAAATATGACAAAATCATTATAGCATAATCATCTATAAAAGTAAAAACATACAAATAAAAATTAAGAGATAAAAATTCAAGAGATATTACAACATCATTATGAATTAATTCTAATGGATGTGCAGAATTCACCTCATGATTCTTGTGAAGATATAGAAGGAAGTCTAACAACAAGATTATGAGTAGACATATCATGTATACTTATAAAATTAATATGTCCAAATATTTCATGATATAATTGAGATTTATTATTATTATTATTATATGATAAAAAAAACATGCAGAAGAAGCAACAAAAATCTATAAACCATTCTTTTGAACACCTTCAACAATCAGAGAATCAAATTGAGTTTTAATAAACCAACTACCTTTAAGCAATGTTATAATTAAATTATCATTCGTAAGTTGAAATAAAGACATATTTTATTTTTCTTAAGCTTAGGTACATAGAAAACATCGTTAATAATAATATTTAAAAATTTTGCCTTTCCTTTCTTGGTTGATTTTAAAAATGAATTATCTCCTAAATAAATCTTTTTAGAGATATCTCTAGAATCATAAAAAATATTAGATAATCAAGTCATATGGTGCAATGTACCACTATATAGAATCAATTCATTATTATTTGAAGTAAATAAAATAATATATAAAGTGATAACATTTGAATTATGATCTTGATTGTTATTATGATTAGGGTTTTGATTCTTCTATTTGTTTGATTAGATTTCTTTCCTTTGTTATTTTTAGAAGATTGATTATTAAAATACACAAATTACAATTTCTATTAAACTTATTTTTATGATTATTATTACCAGATCTCTTGTTCTCATTTTTACCTATAGCAAAATTAGGGTTACATTTTTGGTTTCTATTTAGGGTTCATTTTAAGATGTCTTATTAGAAATATTTAGTGAATCTAGAAAAAATTGACTCGTTGGTATGGTGAATCATCTATAGGTGATGGTGAATTTTTTTATCAATGCTTTTTTCCCATACAACCCCTAAGATGAAAAACAAATCCAAATGAATAAACTGAATGTTAAAGTTGAACATCGAAACCAAATAACATATCCAAATGATAGAGACAAATGACACAATTGAATAACACATACAAATGACCAAGCCAAACAACAGAGCTGAATCATGAATGACATAGTTGAAAAACATAAACAAAAGACAACCAAACAACCTAGTTGAATGACATAACTAAATGACATAACCAAATGGTAAAGATGAATGACATAGCTAAATGACAAAGCCAAATGACCTAGCCGAATGACATAGATGAATGATACAATTGAAGGACATAAATAAATGATAGAACTGAATGACAGATGAATGACACAGTCAAATGGCATGGATAAATGATAAAGTTAAATGACATAGCCAAATGATACAACCCAAATTGCACAATCGAATGATATAGTTGAATGATAGAGCCAAATGACTATGCCAAATAACAGAGCTGAATGGTGTAGTTAAACAACACAATTGAATGATGGAACTAAACAACCAAACTGGATGACATAGTTGGATGATAGAACTGGATGGCTAGGACATGTTGGTGGGTAATTTGTGTGGTCGGTCTATTGTCCAGTTTCTTGGTCACCTCCTTTGCTCTATAAATACTCATACTTACCCTCATTTTTATCATTTTGCTAAATTGATTTCTTGTCCACCTTTGCAACCTTGAAGAGAAATTCATTTTCAAAAACCTATTATACCTAGACATTTTGAGGCTCGTACAACAACCAAATATAAACAATGATTGGATTTAGGAATATAGCTTTATTGGCCTGCTCTACATACCCCAGTATGACATAGACACAACTCTATTAAAAATGCTCATGTATTCCTACGACCCTAATGAGAAGATATTCATAGCGAAAATGGATTTTAGAATGTTTACCTTTAGTACTTTGCTAGAGGATATTCACCATCTAATAGGTCTTCCATTTCACAATGTAATTCTAGTGAGTTCCAAATAAATATTGATAGATGAAGATAATATTTTTTATCGAGAAATTTTGATTTGCACATCAACCGAATTGGTATGTTAATGTACTTATAAATTTGTATGTATTTTCAAAATTCAGCTTTTGTGATCTAAAATCCTCGTTTTGTATTTTATTTTAGATAGTCAGAAGAGGGGCCTCCATGTCGAAACCATTATTCAACTTTTTTTAAATTAATGGTTCAATTTTTCCAAGCCATAATAGTATTGTAGGGAAGACCAACAAATATTCTTTATTGGGCACTGTTTTACATTATTTGTACTCTTTTTAAATATAAATTTGACTGGTGCTCTTCTATTTCTACTCGAATAAGAATTAAGTTTAATTATGCTTCTACCAATCATAGTTCCATTGTTTCTTGTTCAAAATTTATTCTAAAATTATACTGTGAGGCCTACTTTGACCTTCAAAAATCATAGGGTCCAATGGTGTTTGATCCAAAAATGATGACAAACTCTTTATCTGTGGATGAGAAGGAGGTTAGTTTATTTATTCATTTATTGATCTAGGGTTTAATATTTTTTTATTTGTTAAACGATTACCAAGATAAATATTAATAAATGTTTAAACTTTGTTTGTAACAAATTATAGGCAAGAATGTATACCTCATGAAAATAATCTGCCTTAAAAGGGTAGCATATACTTGAAAAATCTATAGATTTAGAGTCTATAGAATCATCTTTGCAATCCTATTGGCTTGTAAAACATCCATGAATTTCTTTGATGTTGTTTTCACGTGTAGATTTGCTATTTAAAAATTTCAAATGAGATTTTAATTTTCAAGACTCAAGTGCATTATTTTAGTTATTTGTTTTATTCTTGCAGTTGACTCGACAAAAATTCAGATGGTGGAACAACCACCACCACAATAAATAGTAACATCTCTTGTTCCTTCTTAACCCTCTGTGGAAGGTATTTTACATTGCATATTTTATTTTTTTATTTGTTGGTTTTTGGTTATAGTTTTTAAGACTAAAATTTGCATAATGTACTAGTTCAAAACACCCCTATTACTCGTAATATGACATGTATATTGGAGGATATAATATCTCCAAATACTATTATAAAACTTTTAATTTCAAATTAGCATATAACTTTATTTTTTCAATTTATTTATTTTTAAAAAAACTTACATTTTGTAGGCCATCCTCTATCTGTGAGGAACATTATGCTACCACTTTCACCCCTGAACACATTTTGTGGAAGGGGGAAGGCTCAACCATTACAACCCCCATAATGAACTACAACACTGTAATTATCAGGTTCCTAATTCCCCTCTTTCTCTATTAGAGGTTTATTGAGTGCACAGGGATTGACTTCTTTACCAAAAATTAAACTTGACCAGGAATATATGGGGTTTGAAAGTAGTGTTGATGTTGGAACTAATTTTAATTCACATAATTTTATCTAGGGAGAAGCAACACATGTTCATGTGACTGCTCAATAGGAACCTTTATGTAGTTCACCGAATAGTTTGACCCCAATAAAGAATGTTGTCCTATCTGATGATGCCATTACATCTTTTCCACTAAATAATTTGGTAGAAGATAGTATTAATATGAATATTCAAGAGGGATTAATAGATGAATTAATAAAATTATGTGTTTGGGAGATACAAGCGAAAGCATTGGTAAAATAAATAAATATTTGTTATCACAACTTCTCCAAGTAAGAAAATTTATTTGCATTAGTGCAACAAGAACCTGCAAAGATTAATGCTTTATTTACCAAAGATAAATTTAGGTCATTTACTATTTATAATAGTTATATTTATAATGTGTTGACTATCATGCTTAACAAGTTAGAGAATTTGAATTTAGAAGCCCATGCATATTAGAATAAATGGGTGAAAGACACCAACCTTGTTGTGATAGAAAATACAGAGAAGGAAAAATATTTGGTAATGTATATTCATTTTAATCAAATTTCATGTCATTCTTATTTTTGTTAACATCTAATTACATTACATTTTAAAATTTAGGTAAAATATGAGAACTTGAAAAAAGAAGATGAGGTCCTCAATGTGCATCTAAAAAATACATGAAAAAGTTTACAATCTTCCATTCAATTCAAGGAGAAGCTTGTTCTATTGAATAAATAAAAAAACACATTACAAAAAACCATTAAGGAGCAAGGATGAAATTTTGATGCCTTTTTTAAGTAGAAGATAGTTGCTGGTCCAAGTCTACTTTCTATGGGAGATGTTGGAAAAGAAGATAGGGAAAATATTGACCATATTAATGTTGTGACTTTGGATCTTGAAAAGGTAGGGATAATGAAGGATAGCAGTGGCACAAAGGATGTTGTGGTTGAGAAAGTAGCTAATAAAGTGGTAGAGAAAGAAGTTGACAAAGTGGTTGAGAAACTAACTGAGTAGTTGACAATCTATTATATATATTTGCAAATAATGTTTTCTTTTAAAATATATATTATGAATGATAATTTCAAGTTTGTAGATGCGTTGATCAATTTATTGAGTTTTAATTACTAGATGAGCCATGTAAATTACAATTTCAATTTTATGATGTTGTAAACTTATATGGTATTAAGCCCCCTTTTGATATTTGTGATGCACTTGTGAAACTCACATCTCAATATAAATGGATTAATGTCAACATATTTCTTTATACAATATTCCCCCTAACACAATAATAATATATTAATCTTTTACAATCATCACTTAACAAGAAACATAGAAATGCATTTTAGAAAATGTATAATAGTTATTACATGTTATGATAAAAAAGTGAGTTGTTTTGTGTGGAAGATCTCTTATTTATTATATTTGGATTGTTTTTTGAATAAATCATGATTTGAGATGCATTTGAGGTCATTATAAAAGCACATTCATGTTTGGTAGAGGTCTATGTTGAAGATGGTATTGTAATTTGTGATAGTCAGTAATAATGAAGATTCATCAAAGTTGAAAATATGCATGATTGGTTGTGATCATGAACTTTAGAATAGGTTAATGGATTGTTTAATGTTATGAGGATGTTTAGATAGATAGGGACTCATGAAGTTAGTTTTATTCATATGAAAATTAGTATAAACAAAAGGTAAGGTCTTTACAAATATGTGATTAGGTATCTTATACAACATGAGTGTCATTCATACTCATTGATATGTGATTCAAATGCTAAATTTTATTTGATCACATTTATTCTGAGAAGAATAATTTTTAAGGACTCTAAAAAATTGGATAGGTTTTTAAATATCCTCTTGAAAGTGATTTGGCATTGACATAGTTATTATATTTTTTGAGCAATTGAAAATGTATAATAATTTTTACATCTTATGATAAACATGTGAAAATTAGTTAAAAAAAATTAGATAAAGTAAAACATGAGTACATTGAAGGCACATAATAGACTGCAAGTAGTCCAAATAAAACACACAATAAGAACATCAACCACATTGCAGACACATATGACGTACTATGAAGGCATAATAAATACATCACATATGTAGGAAAAAAATAGATCTATAAAAAATATGTATCAAAGACAAAGATAAAAGAACCATATTAACCTACAATGTTACCCCTAACACAATCATAATATAATAATCTTTTACATTCAACATTTAACAATAAACAAGGAAATGATTTTTAGAAAATGTATAATAATTATTGCATCTTATGATAAACATGTGACAACTTGACAAGTACTAAAACAATTCGATAAAGTAAAATATAAATACATTGAATAGTAATCTCTACAAAAAAATTATAAAATTATATGAAATTGAAATTTAGAAACTCAAAACTAATACTCTAGTAGTTGAAATAATCCTACACAAACTTGATCATCGATAGTGACATTTGCATCTGCCCTATCAATGCTATATTTAGTGTCATTATTTACATCATCTCGATTTTATCACTATATTTTTGATGCCTCTTATTTCAGTTAGATAACTCCATGTTGCCATATCTCTTTAATAAGAAAACATATCCACTGCATAATGTGAAACATATAATCTCAAACATGTTTCTAAATTTTTATCCAATCTATTTCAAAGTTTTGACTTTATGAACGATAATGCACTAAATACTCTTTCATCTTCCACTAATCCTAAAATAGTTATTTGATAGAGCTCATATAATTAAAAATATTCACTTAGACTTTTCTACAATATACTACTAGGATAACATTTTTTCCACAATCTTGTAATTGCCTCATTATCTATTGGTTTGCTTAGAAGATGATATTGTGCAAACATTGTAATTCTAAAATGGGTCGATTGGGATGTCAGTAAATCCTTTCCCAAAATACCTTTAATTTATACTCCATTCACCTCTACAAATTTACCAAAATGCATTACAAGATAACACATGTATTTGTGAAATAAATTGCTAACCATCTTTTGACTATTACTATTGTTTTAAAAAATAGGATTCACAATTGCCATGGCCTTCGATAAATCATCCCTTTGAAATTGATCTCTGATCTCCATAGACAAATTTTGATAAACTCTACTTAGTTTCATCTCGGTTTTAGATACAATAATATCATACAAAATACATGTTACGCGCAATTCTTTGGATACAACTCTCATAAGATCAGGTCTTTTATAGAAAGTGTGCATTGGAATCTCCTTTCCATTAACAATGACACAAAGATGATCATTGATATTCAACTTCAAATAAATGTCAGGGTTCTTTAAATTAGTCAAACATTTCCAACTACTAAAAACAAGGCCTTGAAACATTTCATTTAAAATATATAGTATGTCTAAAGATTGACATACTTGTTTTCTCAGTCATGTGAAGTCCATAATATAAGTGGACCTCTCTTGAGCATGTTTCATTATACAATTCATTTCCTTTAGCATTGGAAGAATTCCACATAAAGTCAGTAGTGTTTTTAAATATGTTAAATGGTATAATAAATCTATTACCTTTTCAATTTATCTATGATATTTATACATAAAACCTACTAATGATGAATATGCTTCAAAAATTTGGCATATAGGTTCATACATAGAAATCCACCTTCTATCAAAATCTTTCAATAGTTTCTTACCATTAGTCACTCCTATTAAAATTTTTTTAACCTCTATTTTTTTTTGGATTGCTTGACATATAAGTATGTTGGTCACGAATGAGGTCCTCCACTTTGGCCACATTAGTAAATTTGCTAACCATTTTATATGCAAGATTCATCTTATGAGCCATGCAGTGAATTAGAATCATAAATGGGGCATGATGAGCCCAAAATATGGTTCATTATTGACATGGAATTTCCTTCATTTCATCTCTCTAAGGATATAATCTTATGTAAATCATAGTCCTTTACCTAACTATTGCATGGAAAATAACCACTTTATCTCATTTATGTCAAACCAAAGGTTGAGTTACCATTTTGTCATTTATACCTAACAAGTAGCATGTTTTAGTGTTTTGGTTTTGAATAATACATAGGAAGGATGGCATAAATAACATTTTGGAGAAGTTATAATTTTGACCTCAGTTTCTCAAATCTACGAACTCAGCCGGTCTAAAATCTATGGACTCTGTCAGTCTAGAATCTATAGACTCTGTTAGTCCAAGATCTATGAACTCTACGAGTCCATAATCTACAGACTCTATAGATCCAAAATCTGAGAATCAAGAAATATTATGTAAAATAAGTACAACTATGACCTAGCTTATAACTTGGAAAATTGAGATCTTGGGTTACTCCTTTAGTACTTAAGACCTGTAGATGTGCTATACCTATGTATGGTATGGAAATAGGAAATATTTGTTTAATTTAATGCTTGATAGAGTGATTTTGATAAGTTACCTTGGTCTCTTTGGTATTTTGATAGGTCTTGTAGGTGAGGAATGAATGAGGGTTGATATTGTATTTCTATCAATCCCTTTGGATAAGTAACTCACATTAACTAATTTAGGCCAAACATTAGGATATGTTTCATTTGTAAATTTAATGACTTTATGGCACTAAACACTTGCATTAGATTAGGACATTACCATCAATGCTAGTGTCTATCCTGGACATTAGTGTTCAAGGAATAAGAAAATAGGTACATGGTTAAAACTTACAAAGGTGGAAGATAAATACATTTGAAGCATTCTAGACATGATATAAGGCCTAGGTCATCGATATAGGACTGGTTAGACAAAGAGATAGGAAAAAGGGCATAAGGTAGAGTAGGTGTGAGACTTGTAGAAGTGAGAAAGGTCCAAAACTAAGGGGAATAACCAAGGTTTGAGTTTGCCAAGTGTACAAGATTGAAGAGCTATATATTCCATAAATATCATCTACAATAAGAGAAATTACTTCATCTCCTCTTCATAGATAATAAAATATAAGTATATACTTTGTTATGACCTTATATTTATACAAGATGTGATGGAAAAAGACTTGGAAAAATATTGATGCATTGTAGGCTCAATGTGCAATCTCCTTGGGTAAATGTTTAGAATTCCTGATAAGAATTAATGATTTTGTGCTATAAAAATGGATTGTAAGAAATCTAAATTATTTTATATTAAATGGCTAAGGATAAACTTGTATATGTAGGGATCTATAGTATCCTTAATGAATAAGATAACCTAAGAAGATAATGATAAACAAAAATCAAGGTACAAGGTAGAAAGAACCCACAAAAGGGTGAGGGCCATAATCAACGATCCATCTATTCTATCTCTATTGTAGTGAAAATTGGCCATCCAAATTCAAATACCCATTTGATTCACTTTTCCATCATTTTTTCTATTATCTTATTTTTTTTGATGTTTTACAAGAATCCATAACCCAATGGACAAGGTAATACCACTGACCAGTCTGCATGGAATAAGTTGTAAAGTTGACATTGTGGGTTTGAAAGGAAATTTATTGACTTAATTAATTATTAATTATTTTAAAATTATTTAATGTTAATTAGAGTTGTTAAATGACTATGAATTTTTAGTCATTTAATAAATTAATTATTTTTAGAATTAATATTGTATTATAAATGAAAAATCAAGAGTGCATTTAATATTGTAAATTTGCTCAAATAATAAAATCAAAACATGGGTAGATTTTCAACTTCCTTGGTAGAGGGAAATATTGTAAATAAAATAAAATTTAGATCAATATCTAGGGTCTTCTTTATTTCAAGATCTTGGAGAGAGTTGGATGCAACTTTGGGTGGGTTAGGTTATTTACAGATTTGAGTAATGGAATGCAAGAAAGTGGGTGAGATCATTCTTGGGATTTGTTGGTTTTGATGTTCTATGTTTATGAATTCCATATTTATATTTGGAGATAGAGACTCCATTAAAATTTTGAACTTTTCTTGCTTATGTTCAATTTATAGTGTTTCCAAACTTTATGTTGAAAACCCTATGTATGGGATTTGTACCAAGTGTATGTAATCTAAATTTTAAGGAGACTTTGTGCTTATACACAAACCTTTCATTCCCAATACATATGTTGATCCTATGTTTATTTTTGTGTGAGAGGAAGAATTTCCAACCCTTTTATTTATTTTTGAGTTATTTTAATAGTTCTATGCTTTCATTCTAGCATGGGTTTATCTCCTTTGCCTCCATTCCTATCCATTCTTCTTCCATTTTCAGCTCTCACCATTTCTTATTTTTATTTCATTTTTATGATTTTTGGTTAAAAGTACAAAAAAATTAAAAAATACCATATCCTTCAAGGGAGCTACCCCTCTCAAATGCAGAGGAGAATCACCTTCTCAACTATAATTGCTCCCATTATTGGTAAATTTGTGGCACTTGTTGTCAGACAAGTCACAAAAGTAAAGCAACCACAATTATTACTAATAATTTTTGTGAAATCTATTGGGGATTGAAAAGTGAATTTGAGTCCTAAAATTTAAATGGAATTTTCCCATTGCAAAGGAAGATTGGTGACTATTAAAATGATACTAGGGAATGTTGGAATGCAACCTATGCTTCTAATTTTTTGAGTTTTTTATTATTGCCCATGGTCTAAATTTTTGTTACAAGCATGAAGAAATTTTAGTTGAAACAAGAATACGCATACAAAGGAAATATTAGGTGGTGAAAATAATAAGAATAAAAAATAAATAAAAAATGCACGAACAAAAATAACATCATCCAAATACTCAAGAAAAGACAAACATAAGCATGCAAGTGATTCATGTCAGCTGCAATGTTTGGTGAAAGTATGAAAGCCCATAAAGAATATAAGAAAACACATTACACATAATTCCAAAAGGATCATATGAAATATGTTGAGCCTAAACATAGTGGGTTAAAAAAATATTATATTAAATTTTATCGAAAGGATGGTACAAAATAATCAAGACTTGAACCCTTCAAAAGATGATCTTCAAGGTTGTCTGGAAGAGAAAGAGAGAGAGAGAGCATAACTTAATAAAGATAATTACATCAAATATGTGGATCATAATTTTAATAGTGAAACACATGTTTCAAATGTTTTTATTGCCCATCATTTAACAAGAGGTGTGATGAGCAACGATCCAAGATTAATACCCATAGTTCATGTTTTTATAAAAGAAAACTGGGTATAGTGTGATACCTATGTATGAAAAATAGGTAAAATCAAGTATATTAATATAGTTGGATAGATTTGTATTTGAATAAGAATGAAACTATTCAAGAACATAGTCATTAATTGATTAGTCAAATTTAACCACATTTAGATAATGGTCTGTATGATAGTATCTGATGAGAACACTACTCAAGAATGGATATTCATTCAAAATTTTACTAGTTTATGCAAATTAAATAATTTATGATAAAAATATACATGAATACGTAACAATAAAAATGAAATATGCATAGTTAATATGCAAAATTAGATAATTTACCTTGAGAATGAATGTAAGAGGTTGTTTCTAGCTAACAAACAAGGAAAATTTTCAAAAAAAGGATTATGCTTAGTAGTGTGTGTTCATTCCTATAAGATTTGAATAGGTGAACTAGTTTCCAATTGGATAGATGATGGCAAGAGAGCATGTGCTATATGGTCATCTATAGGGAATTTTAATAGGTACAATTTGGCTTGGTAACATGTGTTCATTCCCATATGATTAAGATAAGCAAACTAGTTTCTAGTTGGTCGGATTGGATTATATAAGTGCATTTTACATTCATAGGTTAGATGAAGCACATGTCACTAGTGATACATGGAGTTCTATTTCATTTCACTAGGATATTATAGATCCAAGAATCTAAACATAACCACCAGTGTTTGGTAGGGTGATAAAGTAAACCACTAAGAAGCTAGAAGGCTCAAGGGTTCTATGGGCTACATGAGGTCTATAGTGGCTATCTAGTTTGCTAACTTACACCAGGCTATAGACATACTATTAAAATAGGTTAGGGATAGTATAAATGAGTGCAAAAAATATGAAAGAACCTCTGGTAGGTCCAACCATAGTAAATCAAGTGGATAAAGATATACTATTGGTTCCATAAATAATATGAAAGCAACAATACTAAATGAAATGAGATAACCAATGAAATGCAAATCTAGCAATTAAGGCACTTTGAGGCCAAATGAAAGATGTTTTGTGAAATAAATATGTTTTTAATCAAGGGTTAAAGAGCATGCCTATTCTATATTTAACCTATCCTTTCAAATCAACACTACTATTTTCTAATCATGTAATGTTCTAGTTTTAACAAGAGAGGGAGAGAATGTTTGAGCAAGTTTTCTAGTGTGTTGTGCACATGTATATCTCTACTATGTAATGAGGAAGGGTTCAAAATAGAGAAATGGCATGAAACAAAGAAAAATTTCAAGCAATGAAAGTATAGTCAAACATATACAAATGCAATAAACTTTGGAAGCTACTCTAAACAATATACAAAATAACTGTTTTGCTAAAACATTTCAAAACCTAACATATACACTACATAAACAAAGGAGTTTCACTTTGAAAAGAAAATTTCCCTTAGATCAAGCTCAAAGATGAAGTGCAGATGTTATACCAACCAAAAATCCAAGTTAGGAAGTAATGTTGGAGGAATACCAAGTTAGGTGCAAGATGAATTCCAAACTAAGTGCCAAAAGTTGTGGAGGAGGTGAAGGAGAAGCCACAAATATATGGAAGAGCCAATGGAAGGAGCACAAAATAGGTGAAATGGAGTCTTGAGGGAGAAAAGAGAAACCTAAAATATTCAATAACACTGTCAATAGTAATGACAAATACCAAGAGTAGTTGTAGCAATGTAGGGCATCCCCAATCACAAAAGAAGCTATTATGCCGAGCAAGAATCAAGAGAGATTCAAGGAAGTAGCCAAAATTATAATAATATGATTAAGTGGGAAGATTAGAAAAATATAATGATAAAGATAGAGGCTCAAATTAATGAGAATGAGGCATATATCCCAACCCTAATCCATCACAATACCTAAACTTAGCTATTTTTGATCATTTGGGACCAAACAGGGCACTTTTGTACATGTTCTACCTAGGCCGTAGCCTTGGCCATGACTTTTATGAAGGAAACATGTGGAATAGGATATGGGTTTCCTCCTTAAGCCATAAATTAGGTCTAAATTCCACCTAGGATGGTCAATCAACTCTTAAGAGGGCCTCAGGGGGTGCCTAGAGGGCCTGTCTAGCATGCAAAAGAGTTGAGATGGACTAGGGATATATGGGGTATAGGAATATGATGCAAGAGAGGTCCAAATAAGTGGTGGATATCTTAAATTAGGATGACTAGGGTCAATATTTTATATGTGAGTTGATGTGTAATCATAGGGAAGAGTAGGGTCATAAAAAGTATGATTACATATGCCCCCAAGGTACAAACAGTCGATGTTTGAATGAACAAGGAGTGTTGTGTAGTACCTAAAAGCGAAACCAAAGAAAATAAAATTAAGAAATATAAATATAAAATGAAATATTACCTACACATACCAGATAAGGATGGTAGAAGAAGAAGTTGATAGCATGATCCATGGGTGAGAATGCAAATGCTACGTAATTCAAAATCTAACTCTAGCTCCAGATCTAGCTCATTTAAAGAAGGGACATAAGTGACATCAAATAAAATCATACTATATATAATGACATTCAATAAGGTATCATCCCTAGGGTTATCCCTATGAAGGATATGGGTGAATTAGACGTCCTAAAATAAAAAGAGCAAATCATGCGCTACGTCAAATAGGGGGAATAACTTAGAGCTATAGATGACCCAAACATTAATGAGTTGAGACATGACTAAGAGTGAGTCAAAGATTAACTAAACATAGCATGCACCTAAATCATGGGCATTGATTAAGGTGTCAATGATTATGTGATACTCAGTGGTATTATTCATCTCACTATTCAATAAATGATTAGCTGCAACAAGATCATATACCCACAGATCATCAATAACCTAAGATACAACCATAGGTCCTAGGTTACCCCAATTATCACCATCAGTGTGAGTCATCATTGAGAGGTACACCAAGGTGAGGGTCAAGGATGTAATATTGACAACTATAGAAAGGTTATCTCAATGTAGAGTGAAGTAAGTAATTTGCAGAAGGGAGTCAAAAAATGCAACCAAGCCACAACCAAAGTGGGTGACCAACACCAGTCATGGGAAGAGGCAATTAGGGAAAGTGGGGGAAGTTTGGAGAATATGAAGACCAATTAGTAGGACTAGAGAAAGTCTCTAACCACCATATCCAACTAACACTGTTAACTTGTAACCATGAAAAAAAAGAGAGGGAGTTAGAATGGATCGACTACATGAAAGCATATAAATGACTAACTAAAAGAAGTATAAAAAGTAAATTCTATCCTTGGGTGTCCATGAGATGGGACATAGGCCTGGGAGGTCAATGAGGACTCAGAAGGGTTATTAGAAACCAAAATGGGGATAAAAAAGGCCCAAACGAGTCTCAAATTAAAAAATGGAGGCTACCAATGTGCGTAGAATGTGCCAAAACCTCTAAGATGGAGGTTTTGTAGTCTAAAACATAAAAAATGGGTAAAATACCCAAAAAGGACTTACAAGGTGCATCTAGCAAGGAGTGTATGACCCTGATAGGCCAAAGGACCTAAGGTTACAAGAGACCATAATGGTTAAAAAACACACCTAAGAAGGCCTTAAAGAGAGAAACATACCCTGCCATTACGCTTGGAATGGGCCAAACCTTTAAGATGAAGGTTATAAGATTATGGGAGCAAAAATAGAGCCAAACAAAGGCCTAAAAAGGGCAAAAAAAAGGCTGTTGGCCTAGGCCACGACCTACCTAAGTAAACCCATGGCCTAGACCACTACCAAGATGCAAAATTTGTGGCCTATCCCACTTTTAGGTTATAGTTTAGCCCAAAAAGTTGTGGCCTAGGCCATAAAAGGCCAAAACCAAGATTGGGTAGCCCAAAAAGACCCAAAACTGGCATAGAAAGGAAATGGAGAGTAAATCCACTTGATCTTAGGAGACATGTTGAGAGATCCAATACTCTGATGTGAAAATTAAGATGCAAGTGGGAGCTCAATGTCTAGGGAAACATCCTAGAATAGGTCTTCAAAAAGAAATGAGCTAGCCTAACATCATAGAGTGGAAGAGGGAGTTGGCTAATGCATGTCAGACTCTAAAGGAGTGAATGTTTCTTGATACTAAGATAGATCACAATGTTCATCCTTAATAAAATAAGATTCGATATTAGGGGGCATGTGGGAATCCACAAAACCTTGTGAGGAGATATCTAAAGCCTCACCTAAGGGCTTTGTCTTTATGTAGAGCAATGCCCTAGGATCTAGGTTAGCCTCCATCATGTTAACCTCACCTTCATGCACAAACTAAACCATGTAAAATGTGGCCAATAGGATGGCCTATAGAATAATGGTCCAGGGATGGCCATGAATCATGTTGTATGAAAGATTCAAATCTAACACACAAAACTTTATCTTAATGGTGTTGGGGCCAAAATTGACCCAGAGCTTCACATTTCCCACTAGCATAACTGTGTCATTATTGAAACCCGCATACCTATGGTGAGAATTAGAAAGCTTCATCCAACTAATCCTAAGCTCATCGAATACACATAAAGGAATGATATTCAAGGTGGCTCCTTCATCATCAATACACCACTTGATGTGACAATCATTAATAAAATTCTTGATGTAGAGAGGGAATTAAGACCTATTTACCAAAACTAAAGCATCTAACAAAGAGGATGTGTCAAAAGATAGGATAGGAGGATGAGGGTATTCAGATGCATTGGAGTTGAACAAAATTTCAATGTCATCATGTAATAAACCTTTCAAGAGAGACCAAGCTCATCAAAGATGAGACCCCTTTGCTTAGGATAAAGGTGAAGAAATTCCCAAATGGAGATCTTAGTCGAGAGGCCCTATAACTCCTCTATGATGGAGTAAGGGTGCTATCTATCTTGGGGAGGGATGTTATGCCAAAAGCAAAATTTGAATTTGGGGTTCCCTACCCTTATGGTCTAGATGGGAGGTCTAACACCACTAGTCTTTCCAATAGGGTCAATGGCCCAAATAGAGTTCAGGTTGACAAAGCACTCATGCCTAGTAGAGGTTATGTCAATAGCATCAACAACCTTGCTATTCTTGAGCTTGGATTTCCCTCTCAGGTCAGCTTAGGAAGAGGAGTCAGAAGAGGTGAAAGAGTAAGAAGGAGAATGAGGGACATTAGCCTTTGATTTCTTATTTTTCTTCTTCTTCTTCTTCTCTTTGTCATGGTCAAGCAGAGGCTCCTTGAAAACATTCAGCTTGCGGTTGGGTTTCGTAAGAGGATAACTCTGAGACAAAGGTGAGGCTTACACACTAGACTTATGAGTAACATAATTGTTATCATTGTACCCCCTCATCTAATGGAAGTTATAAAACTTGGTGGGGTCATAAAGAAACACTGTCCATTGTTTTGCTATGCTTGATTCAAAATCCTTCTTTTTAGCTAGCTTCTTGCTCAAAACATTCACCTCGTAGCTATCCTTCTTATCCTTCTTCTCAGAAGGAGAATTAGTAACATCATCATCGATCACATTGAGATTATTATTGTATGAAGAGGATGAATTTTGGTGATCCAAAACTTAGAAGTTTTGATTGATAGATATTTCAAGAACACAAAAATAACACAGTAACAATGAATTCTCTGAGAAGAGATATTTTATTACTCAAGATTATAATACAAATATATGCTTATCTCTGGGAAGAGATGTCTAATTTCCATTTCAGGTTACATATTCATTTATACACATTTTTAAAGTAGGAGGAGGATATGGAAGGTCACACATATTGAGTGAGATTAAGTGGTTTGACTTCCATGATTTAAAACAATACATAATTCGAGGAATTACTACTTTTAGAAACTTACTATTTTTAGACTGCACTACTAAAATTGAAATTTAGGGCACTTCCATTTGGTTTTTAGGGGTCAAAAACCACTAATCAAATCTTGATGCCATCTCACTACGTTCTCCTCTTTCTTATATTTCTAATGGTTCAAATGGGGAGTCAATTGGAGCTATGTTGCAAAAGTTATGACTCCCAAAAATTTTGTCATCAATTGGGGTAGGATCGTCACCCAAATTGTCGCTTGAATTATTTCCTAGATCATTTGGGTTGGTACATGTTGCATACCCACACACACCTCAAATAATTCAATATTTAGACACTCATTAACAACTTCATCATACAATGTGGGATCATGCTTGAGGACCTCGAGGTGAACCTCCTACCTCAATGCTTGTGTGAACATATCATAAAGCTAGTCATCCAAGAATAGAGTCCTACACATATGAATATATGTATGCCATCTACACATAAAATCAGAGTTTTACTCACTCTTGGTCTATGCCATGAAAGTGAGTGACTCGATACTAAGGTTAAAAGGCCTGGAGATATCAAAATATTGGAGGAAGTCATCCAAAAAGAGCTAAAAACTACAGAGAGAATCTAGAAGCAAATTTTGGAACCAAACAAGAGCTTTAACTCATAAAGAATGAGTGAAGAGCTTCAACATCATGCCTTCATCCTATTCTTAATCCATATATGCCATCATGAATACCATGATATGCTCCATGGGATAGGGGTCTCGTGTCCCATTGGACTTAGGTAGTTTAGGATAGGAGTAGGAAGGGGAATAACATGCACCCAAGGGGATAGAAGATTCCAATGGAGATCCTCATAGGCACAATTAATAATAGGCTAGTGATGAACTCTAAGAGGGGGCTCATGATGGTGATGATGCTAGCTATGCCCATAGGCATCACCATGACCATGACCATGGGGAAGATGATGCTGGGGAGGGTCCTAATAGAGAGGATGCTCATGGTGGAAATCATCTCTACCATGGGGTGGGAAATGACCACAAAATGGGTGACATTCCTCATGGGGATGCTGGGAGGATTGGTATACTAATGGAGGTCGTCATGAGTACCAAAATCCCTATGATGTTGATCATGTGCAATCAAATAAGGGTCAACTAATAAAAACTGATGCTCCTAATAGGAATCCCATAGATCTATAGTTTGTATATGATGATCAAAATCAACATGGTCATAAAAAAATCTAAAGGAAGGGTTAGGAGGAAGGGAAAAATCTTCATGAGGAAGGTACCTCATCAAGTGGGAATACCTATGACCCATAACATGGACATGAGGGGGTTCTTATTATAGAGTCTCTTGTTGAAAAAGAGGCAGGGAACTCATGAGAACTGGTCGATGCAGTCAAATTAGACTAGGTGCGATCTCTATCTCTAGAGGGAGCACACTGCCTACTCTTATGGGAATAGGGATGCACCTAATTCACCTAAAGGCATATAAAACAATCATCTATGATTTCACATAAATCATTAGGCCTTCCCCATGTAAGAGGATCCTCATCACCTCAAATGGGTGAATGATAATTAGGCTCAAGTCTCGAGGAGGTCTCCTTGGATGAATAATGCTCAAACTTGTAGAAAGGTGAGTGAACATGTTAGTTATGGATTTATGAATATTTTTCCCTATAGAACTTGAGATGGTCAAGGTCACTATGTTGGGTTGAGATAACCTTCTGGGTGTTATGGTGTCTATGGTATTCCATTGCATCCTTAACCTGATCATGAGTAAACTCATAGACATGACCCTAAATCTAATAGAATTGACATCCCAAGGGTAGGAGGCCAGCCATGGATGTAATGAAACAAGAGAAGCATGAGAGATAGTAGAAAAGGTGACTAGTCAGAGAACTAACAAGGAGAAGGACACAAAACCAAAATCAAGACCACATAACTAGAGGGGGAGCCAAAACACAATTGAAAGTAAATCTTTATGTTATTAGAGGGGGATTGGATAAGAGAGTTATAAATAGGATAAAACTAATGTGAAACCATATGTGGGGTCCCACCCAGTGTGCCATAATGTAGCTCCAAGAGTTTGAACATAACCACTAGTGTTTGGCAGGGTGATAAAGCAAACCACTAAGAAGATAGAAGGCTCAGGGGTTCTATGGGCTATAAGAAGTTTATAATGGCTACTTGGTTTGCTGACTTTCACCAGGCTATAGATAGACTTGTAAACCAAGTTGGGGATATTAAAAATTAACACATAAAGTATGCAAGAACATCTAGTGGGTCCAACCACAATAAAGCAAATGGCTAAAACTCTACTATTGGTTGCATAAATAATATGAAAGCAATAATACTGAATGAAATGAGATAACCAATGAAATGTAAATCTAGAAATTAAGGTACTTTGAGGCCAAATGAAAGACATTTTATGAAACAAAGATGTTTTCAAATAAGGTTTCAATATCATGCCTATTTTATATTTGAGCTATCTTTTCAAAGTAACACTATTGTTTTCTAATCATGCAATGGTTTAGTTTTAACAAGAGAGGGAGAGAATATTTGAGAAAGTTTTATAGTGTGTTTTGCACATGTATATCTGTACAATGCAATGAGGAAGGGTTTTAAAGAGAGAAATGGCATGCAAGAAAGGAATATTTCAAGTAATTAAATTTTTCTTCAAACATATACAAATGTAATAAAATTTGGAAGCTACTCTAAGCAATATACAAAACAACTATTTTACTAAAACAATTCAAACCCTACCATATACACCACACAAACAAAGCAGTTTTAATTTGTAAAGCAAAGTGACCTAAGATCAAGTTCAAATATGAAGTGTATATGTTATACCAACTAGGAATCCAAGCTAGGAAGTAATGCAAGAATAAGACCAAGCTAGGTGCAAGCTGAATTCCAAACCAAGAGCCAAACACTGTGGAAGAGGTGAAGGAGAAGCCACCAACATATGGAAGAGCCAATGTAAGGAGTATAAAATAGGTGAAATGGAGTCTTGAGGGAGAAAGGAGTAACCCAAAATATTTAGGAACACTTTTAATAGAATGAGAAACATCAAAATTAGCTACAACAATGCGGGGCATCCCCAATCATAAAGGAAGCTATTATGCCAAGCAAGAATCAAGAGAGATTCAAGGAGGCAACCAAACTTACAATGATCTGATCAAGTGGGAAGGTTAGAGAAAGATAATTATCAAGAGAGAGGCTCAAATGAATGAGAATAAGGTATATATCCCAACCCTAGCTACTAAAAGACCTAAAACTAGCCATTTTTGACTATTTGGAATGAAACAAGGAACTTTTGCACATGTTCTGCCTAGGCCACGGCCTTTTTGAAGGAAACATGTGACCTAGGTCACAAGTTTCCTCCCTAAGCCATGACCTAGGTCAAAATTATACTTAAGATGGTCAATGTAATGAAATTAATGATATGTTCTCACAAAATGATTATATATCACACATAATAAATATGTTCTCAAAGATTAAGGGCATAACATGACCCTCCCCTTCAAACCAACATTGTCCTCAACATTGAGTCTAATATTGATGTTGCTGCACAAAGGATTCATCCTCCTAAGTGGCATCTTCACAAGGTATATTCTTCCATTTGATCAGGTACTCCTTAATCATTCTAGAAAATAACTTCTTAGTGTGTATTTGAAAGACCATCTTAGGATAAAGAATAACTCTTCTTGCCTCATCCAATTTTGGTAACTCAGTTTGAGTATCAACTCTGTGTCCAATGACTTTCTTTAGGTAGGATACATGAAATACTAGATGTATCCGAGTGGAGGAAGGAAACTCTAACTTGTAGGCCACACTACCAATTTTTTGCAAGATCTGATAAGGCCCATAATACTTAGGGGACAACTTATTATCCTTTTTATATTATTTCAAGGACATCTAATTATATGGCTAAAATTGAACAAAGATCCAATCACCAATGTCAAAATGCCTCTCACTCCTATGTTTATCTTCCTACCGCTTCATATGATTCTGGGCTATGGATAAATTTTCATGTAAATTTGCAAGGACCTCTTGTTGATGGTGAATATGTTCTTCAACTACATGAACCTTAGAATGAAACTTTAAGGTTGAAGTAAAGGATGTAGGGTGCTATCCATATAGTGCCACAAAAGGAGACATTTTGGAATAACTATGAACATAAGTATTATACCACCATTCAACAAGTGGCAACCAATGAACCCATTTATCAGAAACAAATAAATGGAGATATCCTTCTAGACATTTGTTGACTACCTCAATTTGTCCATCTGATTGAGGATGATAAGATGAACTTTGAGCCAACTGGGTGCCCAAACATGCAAATAACTCTGTTAAAAAAATGCTAGTGAAAATGGGATCTTTATCACTGATAATGATCTTAGGGGTACCATGAAATTTTCAAAATGTATTGAGATAATCATAAGCTACTATATTATCAAAAAATAACTATGATAAAGAACAAAAGTAAGCATACTTATTGAGATGATCCACCACAACCATAACATTTTGACCATTAGATCTTGATAACCCTATAATAAAATCCATAGACACTTCTTCCCAACATTGGCTAGGGATGGATAAAGGCTTTAAAAGACCTAAGGTTTTGATGATTTATCCTTTATTTTGTTGATAGATCATAAGTTAAGCCACATATTTTTGGATATCCCCCTTCAGTCCTTCCAATTTTTTTTTCGCTTGATTCTATGATTGGTTTTCAAAAATACTGAAGGACCCCCAATTGGAGTTTCATGAAGTTACTGAAGGATTTTATGTTTAAGAAGATAATTATTACATAGGTATAATATGTATTTATACCATAATGCATCACCCTTCCATGTGAATTTATCAAATCCACCCAAACCTTGCTAAAGATTCTAAATCAAATCATGGGTAGAACTATCATTTTCCCATTCTGATCATGGTTCCTCTAGCCAATCTACCTAATGAATGGTCATAACACATATAAATGACTCAACTAATTCATCCTTCTTAGATAGTGCATCTACCACTACATTGTCCTTGCCTTTCTTGTAAACTATTTAAAAATCATAGCCTAACATCTTAGTTACCCATTTCTATTGTTCTTCAAATGAAAATCATTGTTCCAAAAAATATTTGAGACTATCATGATCAGTCTTTACCTAAAAGTGACGACCCATCAAATAAGGTCTCCATTATTTGATTGCATGCAAAATAACCATCATTTCCTTCTCATAGATTGGCTTGTGCTAATTTTTACCCTTCAGTTGATGACTTTCAAATGTAAGTGGTATGCTTTCTTGCATGAGTACAACACCCATACCATACCCATATCCATCACATTCAACCAAAAAGTCTTGGAAAAATTATGAGTGGCCAACACTAGAGTGGTGCACATAGCTAATTTAAATTATTCAAATGCCCTAGAAGCTATATAAGTCCACTAAAAGGAATATTTATTGAATAAAGAGGTGATTGGGGCTATAATGCTACCTCAATTTTTGACAAACTTGTGATAGTAACTAGTTAGCCCCAAAAATCCCCTTAGTTGCTTGAGTGTCTTAGGAATCAACCAATCCACCATTGTTTGTATTTTTTTAGGATACACTTTCACTCCTTCATGTGAAACTAGATAACCCAAATACTCAACATCACAAGCTACAAAATTAGAATTGGAAGGTTTGGCATATAATTGATGTTGTTTTAGAATTGAGAGTACCTATTTCGCATGGTGCAAATGGTCTTCCCAAACTTTACTGTAAATGAGGATATCATAAAAAAATACCAAAACAAATTTCTTCAAAATTGGCCTAAAAATAAAATTCATTAAACTCTTAAAGGTGAATGGTGCATTTTTTAGACTAAAAGGCATAACCATAAACTCTTAATGGCCCTCATGAGTTCTGAAAGATATTTTAGGTATGCCTTCATTATGGATCTGAATTTGATGATACCTAGAACACATATCTTAGTAAAATAAAGAGCACCATTTAATTCATCTCAGAAATCATTAGTGACAAGAATAGGAAACTTATCTTTGATAGTGTACTTATTAATTTGTTTATAGTCAGGGCACATCCTCTAAGTGTCATCTTTCTTTCTCACCATGACAACTGAAAAAGAATATTCACTTTGGCTATGGTGAATGATTCCTACATCCAACATCTCATGTATCATCTTTGCAATTTACCTTTTATGGGCATATGGATACCTATATGACCTGATGTTAGGTGGTGTACTACAAGGAATAAGTTTTATAGCATGATCATACATGTGGATAGGTGGAAGTCCTTTTGACATGTCACCAAAAACAACCGAAAGGGCATCAATCACTTGTTGTAGATCAGGAGGTATAGATGGCTAACTAGGTTGAACTTCCATGGAAAATAAGTGATCTAAAAATCCTTTAGTACCCTTATGAATAATCTTTGTCATTTGATGGGAGCTAAAAAGTTGTGGAGATTTATCCCTTAATCCCCTTAGCTCAAATGTACTTCCCTTAGAATGAAAACACATGACTAATTCCTAGAAATTCATCTCAATAGTGCCCAAAGTGGTGAACTACTGTACTCCTAGAATTATGTCAGCTCCCCCCATGGGAATAGAAAACATAAGAGAATCCAACAAGTAGTCTCTCATGGCTAGCTTAATACTATGGCATTTTATGGAGTAGATGACAATACCACCATTTGCAATCATGAACTAAAATTATAGAGTAGGATAAATGAAATAATTCAAATGAGTAGCCAACTTACTATTGATGAAGTTGTGTGTGTTCCCAAAATCAATCAATATAGTGACCTTATATTTATTTAGGAAACCCACCACCTTAAGAGTTTGGGGAGTACTAATACCTAAAAGGGCATGATAGGAAACAGTAGGCTGAGAGTCTTTATATTCTTCCTCAGGACTTTCTTCATCCTCACCAATTGCCTCCTCATCATCACCATCCTCACTGGTACCTTCGATGTAATTTTTTTCCAGCATAGTCATGAACTTTGATCCATTTTATATCACAACCATAACACAACCCTTTGTCTCAATTCTTCTTAATTTGGTGAGGTGTCAATTTGGTGGGTTGAGGAAATGATGGTGCTAGAAATGTGTGATCATGACCAGTAGTGAAGCTTTCCCATTTGACCTTCTCTTTTTATTCTACCATTTGTGCCCAAGGAATATATTTTGATACATATGTTGGGTTAAACATCTGAACCTCCAATTGGATGCTATCTTTGAGGCCACCCAAAAAAAGATCAATAAAAATTTTCTTAGTGATGATAGTGAGCCAATAAATCATTAGTGAAAATAGACCATGTAGCAGGAGCACCATTCTTTTTCTTTTGAGCACACAAGTAGTGATACCAAATGAACTACTTAGGTTACAAATATAGAAATGCCACTATTTACCTTCTAAGAACTAAGAGTTTGATGTATATAAAATAAATTCTCAATTTGGGTAATCTAAGTGAGAGGATCCTTACCATCAAACTTACACATGTCCACTTTTGGCAACATCAGTTTCATAGAAGAATTGGAGTTGTTAGTGTTGAGAAGAGGAGGACCCGAATGATGAAGTGGAGGGTTGTTAGGTTGTAACCAAGATGAAAGGGAAGCCAATTATGTAGTGATATAATGTAATTGAGTGTGAAACCCATTAATATCTCCATGTATCCCTAAAACATTAGTTTGAATTATAACAAAGTCATCATGCCACACCAAGCACTTTATGCAGCCTAAAGTTGAGAAATCAATGGATTTGAAGTTCTAGATTCCATGTGTTCAATAAAAGGAATATTAGGAGTTTCTTGCACCCATTTTCTTCCCTGAGTAGGACATACCATATACAAACCTTAAGAGGGTTTTTACCTTGAGAAAATTATAGCAAGTGTAGACACTAAAATTCTAAACATGTATTTCCAAGTGTCATGACCCCTAGTAGACCTCTCAGACCTTTTTCGCTTACCTAGGCCTATTTTCATTAGTTTATATTTAATAAGCTTAAACATGACCCTTTTAGGATATTTTGATGTTCAACCTCGACCATCGATGGTCAAGCTAACCATCGATGGTCAGCCCAACCATCAATGGTTAGGCTCAACTGCCTAACCTTCTACATGCAAACACCATGCAAACTACCAGCTACCTTTTATAAATATAAGCAATCCAAATCCATTGCAAGGAATTACATAGATGAATTATATTTAAAATACCTAGTTATACTCCCTCTTTAACCTTTGGCCCTTACTTATAATAAAGAGAGATGTAAGAGTAAAAGCATATACAATTATTATCAAGAGCTCAGGTACTATGAGTTTTCTTTTATAGGTCAACCAACATCATTTTCATTATCAAGCCATTATATTAAGAGATTATTTTCCATCACCTCTCAAAAAAGATTCTAGGCATCATTCCTCTACCAAATTTAAGCCAGATCTTGCCTATGGGTCAACTATGCCAACTACTCATCCTGCCCCATTATGGTAAGACACGCCCTTGTTTATTAATATTCATGTGCTTTATTCCCATTTTTTAATTAATTTAGACTTTTCCCAACCTATAAAATTTATCTATAAATCTCATCAATGTGCTTTATTGAGCAAACTGAGTTTTGGCATAGTCAACCATTGACAGTCAATATAACCATTGATAGTCAGGCATAATCGCTGACGATCAACCCAATCATTGATGGCCACCTATGGAAATTTTTTTTAGCAAGCTAATTCACCTCCTTTGCTTGAACTAATTCACTTTTTTATGTTTCTGACTACTCATAGGCCCCTTTTATATTTCCTAAATCACATCTTGACCCATTATCACTAACATTAATTAGTTTATCACTAATTTGATCATTCTAGCATATCTCTTTATAGAACAATTCTTGTTATCAGTTTTAGTTCCTTTTGATCATTGATGCAAGTAATTTATTTCTATTTTATTAACTTAATTATTCTAAAATGGTGGATTGACAACCCCTAAGGAAGCTCTCACTTCTAGGATCTAACTAGTGCTAGGCAATCCACCCAGCTATTTATCTAACCCAAAAATTTGCTTTAGTGCTTTCTTACATGTAGGTCATCCTTCCCAACCAAAGAGGAACTCTCCACAATATTCTTATTCAATGTACACACTTTTATCAGGTATTTCTACCACAACCCATAGTTTCAATTTTACTACCTTCTTTTGAATAATAACAAAATTTGAGTGAAACATTCTGGCACGCCTGGTGGGACCCTCATCTTTACTTGGTTTTTGTTTTTATCTACATATATATGCTTGTTTCTCTGTCTGTGCTCATAATTAAAATTAAAATTTCATTTGGGTCTAAAACACACTTCATCCATTGATTTCCTACTTCTTCTAGCTCACTTAGCTTAATTAAATACATCAAGATTATTCATATCACACTTATGTTACATAACCAAACTAGATAATCAATCAAACATCATAACTCACTTGAGACAAGGTCTAACTGAGATTTCATCACATAGTGGTCACCATACCCATTCTCGACAATCATACTTAGAGGTTATTACTAAGAGGAGAACCAACTTAGCTCTTTGGTTGAGTATAAACTCTATATATCAATCAATATTGGCTAGGCACCCAATACCCTTATTTCTATGAGACTATGAAGTGAGGGTGTAGGCCCTAATACCAAGCCACATATTTATTCTAATACAAAGTCTTTTGAGCACCAAAACTAACCCAAAACTATCCATAGACTATTTATCTAGTATCTAATCTACAAACCAACTTCTATCACACATTCTCATAAACTAAGGCATAAGCCAAAAGTGATCTTAAAACTAAATTCAGGCTTAAACATACTTTCTAGTGTGTTCCTTGATTGCCTTGACTATTTTATTTATCTTCTTTCTATTTGAGTGGTGAGTTTATGCTTTTGTATTCTCTCCCACTTTTTGTATGGTTCTCACTTGTCAGCAGTGAAGAGACTTGGCAGAACAAAACCCATCACCTAAATCAACCTCCTCTATCTCCTCATCTATGGAGTATGTCTTTGAGGTGGAATATTCACCTCATATATTGGGAAGCCCTACTTTCCCTTGGGTATTTCCACAAGGAGACATGGAATTTACCATCTTTTAAGACAACAATCCAGTGACCCTTCAACATTATCCTAACACCTCTTCTCACCATATCAAGATTTCAACTCCATCTTAAGAACCTCCTTATGGCATACCATCCTACCTTATGGAGGGTATCCCTATTTCCATGATCACCACCCAAACCTTGACAACCCAAGCTTCTTCATCTACTAACCCCTTTGACGCTATGGTTGAAAACCAACCTATCCGACCAGTCATTATCCTTACACCATCCACCCCTACTAATGAGTCTTCTACCTTGGGGACAACCCAACCGTCAACCCATCATGTCCCAATTGTAGCTAGGGTACCCATTATCAATGTCCTCAACCTCCCCTCTATCAAACCTAGCCCCTCGATTAATACCTTTTTACCAAGCTTAGGGGTACCTATTCCTTCTACCTCACCACCCATTAGCAAAAATATCATGATCACCCTCTAATTACCAATCTAGCCATAACTCAACTACTTTAGCATCCTAATAATTACTTGTATCTTATAACCTTGGCTATACCCCTAACCTGCAAGGGTATATACCTACTACCCAATCACCAATAAGCACCTATCCTTATATGTCATCTACCCAACCTCTCACTAAACTTGAGTCAATTATAAATATATTTGATCCAGAGTTTGGTTTGGAAAAAATTTTCAAATTGTAATGAAAATGATTTCAAAGCGTAGAGCTTGTTGAGAGATTTTCAACATTTTTTGCGATTTGCAAAATGAACACTGTATGCTCAAGTTATAAGTTGCTGAAGTTTTCTTGCGATAGGGAAAAATGTGGTGTTGTAAGATGACGTGGCACAATGTGGACACACCAAGTGGTCCAATCAGGTGGTGACACATGGCAGTGAATGAAAGTCCAAAAATTTGGGTGATGTTTGTCTTTGATAGTGTGTATAGATTGGATAATGCATTGTATTCAATGTTAGCGTATTTTCTAAACATGGAACTTGAACCAATGAACCCATGATTTATTTAGCGCCACAAACCACAAAGCAAATCTGCCACATCATCCACCTTCACCACACAGAAACCATGACAAGACCACGTGTAAACCCATGGAATATACAATGGCAACCTAAGTTAGGCATTTTTCTAAGCCTTTCACCTAAGTCTCCCCAAAAAGGAATGTTGGCACTTATCAAGGAGGCCGCTTACCTTAAAAAAGAATTCAAACCATTTTAGACTTCCCAATGTGGGACAAATGAATAAGTTCAAAGTGCCAAAGGGAAGGGATAAGACTTGAACTTGTGACCCACCATGTAAAAGTGATAAGCCTTGACCACTTATGCTACAAACTTCCAAGTGTTTTGAAAGGAGCGAACTTGTATTTAAAGGTAAGCTTCTGGCCGACTGTGTATTGAAAAATATAGACCGGTTTGTTGTATTTGGACATTTAAGAGCCCTTAGAGGCCGAACTAGAGCTTGGAGTAAACTACAATTTTTTTTATAATTCTGATATGATCTATGAAGTATATTCATTTTCAAATTTTAGAGAATTAGTGATGCCATTTTGAGCTATATAAGTTTTAAATGTCAATTTGGAGAAGCCTCTGCATGTGATTCAGGAAGGTGAAGGACGTGCTGGGTCAGACAAGGTCTTTGAAAGTTCTGAAACACTATTTTTGTAGAGAGATATGATCTTTTTTTATTTGTAATTATTATTTTGGCTTAAAAATTTAGCAATAATTAATGGATCGGTTCAATAAGAACCTGGGGACGTAAGAATTCTAAACCCCGTAAATAATTTCTGTGTTTTGATCTTTGGATTCATTTTTACATTTTAGTTTCAGTTAATTTCCAGATTATAAATTTAGATTTTAAATCAAAATGTAAAATTTAATCATTTGATCATTTATGGGAAATTGTATAAAATCAAGAATTTGGAAAATTTGACAGTTTCAATGGATAACTGAAGTGATCTTTTCAATTCACTTCATTTTAGTTTTGAAACATGATAATTGGATTGGATTTTACTCAGATTTAAATATGCCAATGTTATTAAGTTGAGAATTTTCCACTTCCAATTTAGTTTAATTTATTGGGATTAAGAATTTAAAAGATCCATTGAAATGTTTTAAAAAGTAGTGAAGTTCCTACTGGTGTTTACGAATCAATATTCCCCAACCATAATACATGCCTTATAACCCCTCAGGTGCACCACCTCAAATAGACTTAATGAAAATAATCATGGAAAAAATGTCAACTCTTGAGTCATCCCTCTCGAGAGCCCATAACATTTTATCTTATTACTAAATCTATAATGAGTCAATTCACCCTTCGGTCCTTATCAGACCTTATCCAACCCAAGGGGAGATTCCAAAATTCACCAAGTTTAATAGCAAGGAAGACCCCTAGTAGCATTTAAGATAATATATGTATTCTTGTTACATGATTGCCTATGATAATTCCCTACTTTTGTGCACATTTCCTATGTCTCTTTCTGGCTTGGCACTAGCCTAGTATAGTGCCGTTAGAAAACATTCCATCTTCTCCTTTAAGCAATTAACTTAGACCTTCTTGGATCACTTCTCAATCAACATATCCAAGAAAGTCTCTATCACTAACCTTTATTCCATTCACCAATTTGAAGATGAGTCTATAACTAATTTTATGCTCGTTGGAGAAACTTGATAAACTTATTATCATTCTCCTTGCCTCAAATTGAATTGATCAAACTTTTTAGCCATGATTTTACCAAGCACATCTCTCCTAAATTATGTGTCTAAAGATTTAAAACTTTTGATGAATCTTTTACCATGACACGTAAGTTAGAGAATTGGGTTATAGATGAGGGTAAACTAAAATTACAAAACAAGAACTCTACCTTCAAAACCAAGGAAGCCTCCTCGTCCAAAGCAGGAAATCAAACTAACTCTAGGGCTAAGGATAAAGGAACTACCAATGTAGTTTTCCTTAAGGATGCCCCACCACCTACTGTTAATCAACAAAAATTTCTCAATCCATCTAACCAATCTCATGGAACCCAAACCAAAGCACCCAAAAATAATTTACTCCACTTGGAAAATCTTATGCCTCGATGTTAGAAAAGTTACTAAAAGCTAATATTGTACATCTTCTTCCCATCAAGCCTTCCCCATAGTTTGATTCTTCTCATCTAGTGCCTACTTGGTACAATGAAAATGACCTTTGTGCCTTTTATCAAATGATTAGACATGATGCCAACCAATGCAATACTTTCAAGAATGTTGTTCAAAGCCTCATTGACAAGGAGGATCTCACATTGGATAACCCCAATGCCACTCAAAATCAAACCCTAGACATCTTTAGAAAGCCCTTTCCCAACCATGCCCCTGACAAATATGAGGACACATAGGTCAAATACTCTCATGACACCCACATGGTCAACATGGTCCATGATACACCTACACATGAGGACCCAACCATCCAATCTACCCACTCTTCCCCCACCTCACTTATAGAGGTAGAAGAGTCATCTTCCCCTCCTTTGAATATTCAACCTATAGAGGTTCCTTTTTCCCTAGCCACACTCATAGAAGCTTTGGAATCATCACATTTAACCTAAACATGCATATCTAGACAAGTAAACATCATTAATTTGCCACCTCCCCCGGTTACCCAACAAAACACTACTCCTATGGATATTATTCCTAAAGGAAAAGCATTTCTACCAATATCTCCCATGGACAAGACATTTATCTCAACCTTACTTCCCTCACCTCAGGAACTCAACCAACCTATCAACCAACATCCCCAACCTATAAGTCTATCTCTTACATCCACTACCCATGAGGTAAAACTAGTACACAAATTTTTTTCCACATTAGTATAGAAATTAGAATTTACCTTAAAACTAGATATGGATCAAGCTACCTTTTGGAAACATTTAGGTCTCCCTTACATCAATAAACCCAAACCTTCTAGTACACCTTTAGCCAACCAATCTATCATCTTTTCACCACCTCTCAAACCAATAAAAACTTATACCAACCCCTCACATTCCCCACTAACCAAGGCAATCATAACTCAACTAAGAAAACTACCAAACAAACCTATTACAAACCTTGGTACCTTCCCCATACATGGTTTGGTCTATGCATCTCTTAAAGTGGAATTCACCCCATCTAAACCTCCACCCAAACCTCGATCCAAACCAATAAAATGAGTAAAACCATCAAATAGACACATACCTAGAGTTTTTCCTTCTTCCATCCTACCCTCTATCTTGGGTCCTCATCTATCAACTCTACCCAAAAAGCAAATTCCTTTTAACATATGTCATCTACTACTACTAGTTACACTAGCCCAATTTTTTATGAAAAACTAGTTTTTCCTAAACTACCGATGGCTCAACTATCAACCTCAAACCCTTCAACCACTAATATGCCCAAACCAAAACCATTACCTAAAAACATCACCTCACCTAATCTTACTCTTACCAAACCTGCTCCCATGAAAAAACCTTGCTTACCAACCAAAATGATAACCCCTAGGCCTTTCCCACCTCTTCCTAAATCTTATTCAACCATTTTTTAAAGGTTATTACAATATTCACACCTCACCTTATCTCTTATCAGACCCTTTGACCCTCTTGGTTTGAAACTGGATTGGTATAATAACCATCAAATCTATTCCTATCATAGGACACTTGGACATGACATAGAGAACTACAAAGCTCTCCAAACCATTATCCATCAGTTTTATGATGAGTATGACCTCTTACTATAAGAGCTTCCCTTGACCCTCTACAAGGCACCCATTGACCATTTATCAATGTGTACTAGGTCCTCCACTCTCACCTATGAATAATTGAGAACCTACACAACCTCCTATCAGATCATTCCCCTCTATCCATACCATCAACATGGTCACATGATCACAAAAAAGGGATAAAGGGGAAGCCAAGGCATTCATTCCATGGAAATACCCACCTACTCATCCTAAACCAAACCTGATCCAACCCTCTACATCATCAACTCTGCCCAAAAGAACCATATTAGGCACCTTTGAGGGTAATCTGATGAGCTCAGAATATAGCTCATTCTGACACAAGAATTCTTTTGAATCATCTCAAATAGGATAATATCTTATGAAAATCATAGGTTGTTAAATAACTATTATATGGAAAATAGGTATTTGTTTTGTTTATGATTTACTAAATACTAAACTTGCACCTTGCCATTAACGTCTAACACAATTGCATGTTTTAGTGATTGTCTGATTAAAAGGAATGCTCAAAGATAGGTGATTCTAGCAGCATATAAAGGAAGTTCAATTTTATTTCCATTTGACAAAGTTTTAGACTCACAGGCAACATCATTCCTTGGAAAGAACAAATCTACAGACTCTGTAGGCTCAAAACTATGGACTTTGCAGGCTCAAAACTACGAACTCCGCAGGCTCAAATCTACAGACTCCACAGACTCAGATCTACAGACTCCACAAGCTGAAATCTACAGACTCGATAGGTTGGAATCTATGAACTGTACAGGTCACTTCTTCCTACTTTGTAGGGTCAGCTCTAAGGACTCAATGGAGACAAGGAGTTGAATGAGCCAGCTGGCAGCTAAATAAAAGGAGAAGAATCATTCCAGATGGTTTTTTCTAAGAAGATCAATTGTTTGCTATTTTGAAGGATTTGTTCATAGTATTTTAAGACATCTAGATTCTAGTTCTATTAAAATTGATACTCCTATTTTCTAGTATAATTAGATTTCTAGGAAATCTAATCTTATATATTTAGATGATTGGATTAACTAGGAATCCCTATTTTACTGCATATCTATTCTAAGTTAGTTGTATCAGCATATAATGAAAAACATGTTACATTCAAATATATAACAGATAATAGAGAATACAAAAGATAATTTTAAGAAGGCATGTTATAGAATACAGTCTAGCTACAATTTTTTGAATGAATTATTATTGAGGTTCATTAAATTTTGTTCCTAAATCTGAAAGGAGTAAGGGCCCACTCTGCTCAGACTCAGGAATTGCTACAGGTATTTAGGTAATTTTATGTTAATTCTTGAATTTAAATTAATTAGTATTTTGGTAATAATTGAATTTATTTAATACAATTAGATTCAGAAAGCATAAAGTGTTCCTTTATTCAAAGTATTTCTTTTCCAGCAAGTGTGTTATTTCTTTCAAACAACAAGTGTGTTATTTCTTTTCCAGCAAGCATTTTATTTCTTTTAAACAGCAAGTGTGTTCTTTCTTTTCCAACAAAGTGTGTCATTTCCTTTTTAGTAAATGAGTGGATTGTAAAGTTCTTTTGTTTGTTTCTAGTAAGAGTAAATTCATTAGTTCTAGGAACATTTCTAGATAAGGATAGATTAGAACTAGCACAACACCCCCACATAGTATATATCTAGATCTACTATCCTAAGCCTTACTGCAAATAGCTTCAGACACCAACCCTGGTTGATAAGACATCAATCTGAGTATTGATTAAATGAGAGTTATAATGACAGCTCATCATAATCCTTCTGAATCCATTAGGAGGGTCATTCTTAAGAAACTTCACTAAACTCTAGCTAAGATGTGCCTTTATGAGCTCATTTACACCTCACCTCACCATAGCCAGGCCATGATAGAGGCTATGCAAGCCATTGAGGTCCAAATAGGAGATTCCTATCCTATAGAGGATTTCATAGGTGCTCTCTAAATATCAACCCTTGTTACCTTCAAGGACTCAAAGATACCTTCCATCCACCCTAAAGACCCAGATCCACCCCTCTTTATCACTATCCATATCAACCAAACCCACATCAAATGGGTTATGATCGAGGGGGGAACTAGTATCTACATCATCTCTTCCCATGCCTATGATCAACTTAAGCTACCAAACAATGTCATGTCTAAAACTTTAGCTATCCTTAGATCCTTTAATGACACTATGACCACTATCTTATGCACCATTGTCCTTCACATTAGTTTAGGACCTCTCACGTTCCCCAAATTTTTCTATGTGGTCAAAGGTGAATTCTAGGACAATGTTTTACTAGGGAGACCTTGGATCTATGTCATGGATTCTATACTTTCTACCCTCCATCATCATGTCAAGTTTGAATATGAAGGTCAGGTGGTTACCATACAAGCTAACTCTAGCCCTTTTTCAGCATGCAACATGACTTATCAACCTAATGATGTTCTTCTACCTCCATCCAAAGCACCACAAAAGCTGCCACCCATGGAAGCCAAAGCCATTATTTCTCCTCCTATAGAAGTATCTACTAGTTCATCTATTTTTGTGGACCAAATACCCAGCACTGATCCCTTAGAGTCTACCTTCCAATGCCTTACCCTTGGAGAATACTATCTCCTCACCCTAGATGCCCTCCTTACTCCCAAATAATATGGGAAACTCAACCACCACTTAAGTTATGACCCCAAAATTAGAGCCATTATCCATTTAGGGCTTCTCAACTGTCAAACTCACTTCATCTATGGGGTAATCAACAAACCACTTAACATTTCCATTACCCACCCTTTGTCTCAACCATTTACCTCTAACATTTTTTACTTGGACAAACTTGACTTCACCAAACTATACCTTCATAGGTGTGCCTAGAAAGGATTTGGTTTAGAATGGTATGAGTATGGCCCACACATGTTGATCTTGATCAAGACATGCAAGCCTAATAAGAAGAAAGCCAACAAACCTACCACCACCATTGTTATAGAAGAGGGCCCTTCCCTAAAAACATCCCCTCAACCTGAGAGTAAAGACGAGGAGATCATCCCACCCAAATTTTTTTTCCATCAACATGATTACCCTTGGCCCCCTAACTTACCAAAAGGAAGAGGCACCCATATCCATCCATTTGAGCCATCTTGAACCTATGGGAGATGACTCTCCTACCATTAACAACATTCAGTGTCAATATGATGATGTTATTATCACCTATCTTGGTGCACTGGATTCTTCTATCCACAAATCTTTACCTCCAACAACCTCAAATATGTTGAGTGAATCAACCATGGACATTGATATAGGCACTTCAGACAACCCCCACATCATCAAACTTGGTCAAACTCTCACCCCTGAGGAACTATAGGACTATTTGACCTTTCTTAATGAGCGTAACATTGTATTTTCTTGGTCATATTCTGATATGCTTGGTATTGACCCAACCATTACCACCCACAACATCATCACCACTCATGATGCCAAACTTGTCAGAAAAAAACTTCACCAAATGCATCCTCACATAGCCCTCCTTGTCAAAGAAGATCTCCAACGTCTCCTTTTGGTTAACTTCATTCAACACATATACTATCCTCAATGGGTTTCAAACATCATACCTATCACTAAAGCCATAGGGGGACTACGTATTTATATGGAATTTCATGATCTCAACCTTGCTTGCCTAAAGAATGACTTTTCTATACCTAACATTAACTAGCTTGTTGATATTATAGTAGGCCATGAGATGTCACTCATGGATGGATTTATGGGTTATAATTAGATCCTAATTACACCTAAAGATTAATAAAAAACTGCATTTATCACCTTAAGGGAGACTTTCTATTACAGAGTCATGCCTTTCAGTCTTAAGAATGCTAGCACAACTTACCAACAGGCCATGACATATACTTTTCATGACCTTATCCATACAATCATAGAAGACTATGTGTATGACCTTCTCGAGAAGTCTAAGCTTTGTAAAGACCATTTAGCTATCCTTAAGATTATCTTTGAGTGACTTATCCATTATCACATCTACCTAAATCCTAAGAAATGTATTTTTGGGGTCTTGTCAGGTAAATTTCTTAGATTCATCATTTCCCTTCGAAGAATTGAAGTTGATTTGTCCAAAATTAAAGCCATCCTCAAGATGCTACCTCCAACCAATCTTAAACAACTCCACATCTTGCAGGGGAAACTTCAATCCATTTATCACTTCATCTCCTAGCTCTCTAATCGATGTCAACCCTTCCACCACCTCTTGAAAAAGGATGTCTCTTTCAAGTTGAATGCCAATTGTCAAAAGGACTTTAATGCACTGAAAGAGTACCTACTGTTTCCACCTATCCTTACACCTCCTAAGTATGATCAACCTTTGTACCTATATATCTCCACCATAGACCACTCCCTAAGGGTAATGATCGCCCATCGAGACAAATAACACAAACAGCTAGCCATATATTATATTAACCATACACTAGTCGAATATGAGACTCAATACACACATAATGAGAAACTATGTCTGGCCCTAGTCTTCATGGCAACCAAACTTCACCACTACCTCCTTAACCACAATTTTTTTTGTCATAACCAGTACTGACCTCCTCAAATACATACAATCCAAACCATACCAAAACTAGCATATGGCTAAGTGGCTCATGCTTTTAGTTGAATTTAATTTTGAGTTTCTCCAATAAAAAATGATTAAGGGGTAGGTTATCATCAACCAATTGGCTAAAAAATCCCTAGTGGATAGCCAACTTCCCCCTCTTACATTTCCAAATGAGTCCATCACAAGCTTATCTTAAGTAGATTTCACTAATCAGGTAACCATGGTTTTTGATGGTTCCAAATGCCAGCATGGTGGGGGAAATGGTATTGTGCTTATCCCCCTTATTGATGAACCACTTCCTTTAACCTTTAAACTCAAATTTGAATGCACCAACAATGTGGGTAAATATGAAGCCCTAGTAATAGGTCTCTAAACTACTTTAGCCATAGGAGTCAAAATAATCAATATCTTTGGTGACTCATAACTTATGGTCAACTAAGTTATCAATATTTACTAGTGTAAGAATGAGGTTTTACAATTATATAGTTAATTGGTTATAGAAATCCTAGCCTCATTTGAATGTTACCATATTTAAACCACCCCATGATTTACCAAAAAAAATGTTAATACCATGGCATTGCTTGCCTCTCAGATCTCATCAACACCCTTAGACTCCAAACTATCAGTCATTTTCCATCACCTAACCAAGGCCTCCTACACCAAGATAGTCACTCCAACCATCTTTAGTATGGAGGAGATCCTGCCTGACCTTTGGTACCAAAAAATATTTGACTACCTTCACCTTGGCATAATTCCCTCCATCCTCTCCAAGAATTCCTATTAGGCATTTATTCAGAGCACCTCCTAATATACCATTATGGGAGGAATTCTCTACAAATAAGGCTGAGATGGCCTCCTATTTCATTGCCTCCATGGTCTGAAAGCCTCTGATGCCATCAAAGAGACACATGATGGTATCTATGGGGGTCAATTTAGTGGCCTCACTGTGGCCAAATGTATGCTCTACCTAGGCTATTACTATCCCACCCTCAACAAATACTATTATGATTATGTGAAAAAGTGTGTCAAGTGTCAAAACATGCTAATTTACATCATACACCTAGTAATAGCCTTCACATGTCCATAGATTTTTGGCCTTTCTCACAATGGGGTCTAGACCTTATTGGTGAAATCAACCCCCACTCTTCATAATGACATCATTATATCATTACCGCAACTAAATATTTTACCAAATGGGTGGAAGATATTCCCCTTATCTTGATGACAGCTAAAAATATTATCGAATTCATCACCCATCATATCATCTACCATTTTGGTGTTCCTCATAAGATCATCACCAACAATGGAAAATATTTCAAAACCAATCAAGTTTAGGGCCTTTGTGATATATTTGGTATTAAACATAGCTTTTCATTGCCTTATCACCCATAAGAAAATAAACAAGCGAAAGCCTCTAATAAAACCCTTAACAACATGCTTACCAAAATCGTTAATGCCTTAGGTCGGGATTGACACTTACATACCCCCTTCACCCTATGGGCATATCATACTAGCATTCAAACCCCCACTGGTGCTACACCCTTTTCTCTTATCTTTGGAACTGAGGTCATCTTGCCTCTTAAAATCTAAATACCTTTTCTTTGCATATGATTATATGACCTCATTTTGAAAGATGATTACCATCAAAAACATATATCTTAACTTGATCTAATTGATGAACATCATTTAGCTACCCTTTTCCATCTTCATGTCTATCAAGAATGAAGCAAACAAGCTTATAAAAAACACTTGAAATTCTGAGAATTCAACATTGGAGATCTTATCCTCAAGGAAAACCAACATGTCCCTAATATGGAGAAAAATAGAAGGGACAAATTTGCCTTCAATTGGATTATACCCTACATCATAACCCATAAGTATGGATCAAGGGCTTATCATTTGTCCTCTCTCAAAAGTAAACCAAAATCTAATCCTCTCAATGCTTCACATCTACATCCCTTTTATTGTTAGATAGGGATCACACTTATCATTTGTCTAACTTAATCTCATCCCTTAAAACTACATTCATTTCCCTCTTTTTAGGGACAACCAACTAAAACTTAATCATGTGATTACCCATCATAACTATAGCCTAATCTTGAATTATGGATACCATGGCATGATTCTCATAGTACTTCCCATCTCTTTGAGATCAGTTCCTATGGTCATTGTTACCTATACCTCCTTTTCACCTACTGACACCCCATGTCAGCTTAGTTTTTCCTTTATAAAGGTAATCCATTAAGCATGTATGAACATGTCTATGTTAAGAAAACTCAAATAAAAGAAAAAGAAATATCAAATAGAAAAAATAAACTATGGGTCATCCTTAGCATCCATAGAGTGCTCCCTTGAAGGACAACTATCGAAAACTCATTCTAAAATTGCAAAATGTAAGGCGGACTACTCCCCTGAAGGACAAATATCAAAAGAATTTGAGCTAACCATATAAATATAGGCCATTCCCTTGAAGGATGGCTGGATAAAGCATTAGTCAAAGCTATAAATTTCTTAGAAGCTTCTTGCATCGATTAGCTTCCCTGACCCTCAAGCAAAAGTCAAAAGCAATTAAAAAAGAAAATAATTTTTTTCAAAGCCACAATCAAATCTCCTAAAAAATAATAAAATTGGGAAAAATACAGTTATCTCTCCTTAATATACTTCTCACTTTAATTAGTTTACACTTTGTATATAGACATATACTTGTTTATACCACCTCTTTGGACACCTACAAAAAAGGCATACTAATCTTGCTAACAGTTCTAGTTTTACCCATTCTCCCTCTACATATCATATGCATAGGACTATGAGCTCAATTGACATAATGTTATCAGGATCCATATCTATCAACCTAGGCATGATAATGCAAAACATTTTAAAGGCTTAGTTTCACTAAGCCAATTCAATTTTGGGTTTTGTGTCAGTCTTTAACAATGAACAGGCATCATGTTCTTTGTCATATATTTTATTATTATATATAGGCTTATAAACACGAATAACAAACAATATACCAAAATCATGAACATCATGAACTATGTCAATAAGCAACATCATCTATCCACCAACAAGCTAAGCACAATGTAAACATGTAGCAGCCAGCCGTAAACATTCACCTATCCATTACATTGTGTAAGCTTCTAAACATGTTATTACACCATAAACCAAGAATGAAAACATCATAATATATACCATTCAAAATTCAATACACATAACCATAAACATGAGCCATAACATGTATCCATCCATAAAATATCTTATCTAACCATACGTAGAATTAAAACACCATAATTCAAATTTCTACATATCACATGCCTAAGCTACTAAGTCAAATAGCCATAAATCATGAGCATCTACAATGATAAATCACAAACATGAGCATGACATAAAACATCGAATGCCATAAATAATATACATCGAATAGTCAAAAAAATAATACATGTGACAATATTAGCTCTCTCTCAAAATATACATCTTGCTACATCATTGCATAGGATAGAATCAAAAATCATATACATATCATATATCAATCAAGCCCTTGGAACACTCAAACCACCTACACCACTACCACTAGCCCCATCTATACTTGTACCTGATGGTGGTCCCCCTAGGATGCCTGTATGACCAACTATAATAGTCCACTACCCAGGGGTAGCCAACATGGCCCTACCCCCCAAATTGGCTCTATACTCTATAAATCTCATGGCATGGGGTAACTAATCTCACACCATCACCTCATAATATCTGAGCTCCTATACAATAGCTAGATATCATGGTCATGGCACTAATTTGATGGCCCTCTTGTTACTATACCTACCACACCCACACTAATCTACTCCTATAATGTGCCTATTTGGCCCATTAAACTAGCTACCTGCCCCTATAGAATGATAACTTGGGCCCATTATTTATCCCTATCCACCATCACAACCCCCACCTATCCTTGTAGTGGCATAATTTAGCCTTGAAGCATGGCCACCTATCCCTATAAAATAACTATCTGAGCCTGGGCTATTGCTAGAGCTACTATTGCATGTGGGTTACCCTACACCTATGATACCCATGGATTAACATTTATGGGTTGGTGGCCTCCATCACCCCCTACAAAATCAAGTGTAGTGTACCTCCCCTAGTACTAGGTTGTATAGTCATCAATGGTGCATTTGTCATCAATTTGGCCCCCCACTGGTAGCTCCTCAAAATCATGTGCTGTATCTACTAGCTAAGGCTCAAGAAGTAGAAACTCAACCTCCTTTCTCTTATATCTAGGAGTGTCAGGTAAAATCCCTTATACTAGGCCAAATTATCTCTATACCTAATCCAAAAAGATCATCTCTATCTTCATCTCTCTCCTCCTATACACCCGCCTCTAACTCTATAGCCCTATGGTGTGGTACCTGAATCTTGCCCACTATGGCCACCCAACATATGGTCACCATGTGACATCCCTTGGTACGAGACCCTCCAATATTTCACAAACCACTTAATATCTCTAGCCCACCACTTTTTCCTATGTAAGCCACCACTCTCCTCAAGTTCATGAAGTCGACAACATAGTTAGTTAGCACATGTGTATCATCTGGTAGCCCCAAGGGTCTCAATACATAAAAGTGCTCAAAATCCCAATAGTGTAAAACAAACTCCATGCTCAATCCATAGTGTCAATGCACTCTGCAACCCTATAGCTCCTTATAAATCTATAAAAATAACACCTGTGCCCACACAAACATGATCCTTCCTAGAAGTATCTCTACTAAAACTCCAAGCAATAAATAGGGGAAGTGGCCACTAACTAAATCTAGTAGCATAAAGCTCATAAGTGCCACCACCATCATCATCATAGCTAGACACCCATCTCCAAGTGCCCATTGATACAAGGAGCCATAACCAAACCCACCAGCATAAAACTGTGCATCCATCTAATCATCACCATATATGAGATCCATATGGTAATATCTCTCCTCACTCTATATGTGATATACTAAATCCTCTCAGATAGGTAATTTAGTAATCCTAGAAACATCCTTCAATAAAATAGTAATCTCTCCTAAGGGCAACCAAAAGGTGTTTATCATGGGGTCCCATCTCTTGATGAGCAAGATAAGCATGGTAGGGTCATGGGGTATAGGCTAATAATGGCAAATTCTACCTCATATTATGGCCTCCATATGTTACCATTCATCATCTGTCATCACATCTTGCACCCTGGTGAAGAGCCTAAGGACTCAGTCCCTTAATTGGATCTAATCTTGTGCTTGTATAAAAACCATGTGATTAAGCACACTTGGTTTTATTAATCAAGCTTAGTACCAACATACACCTAAATTTTTCAACCTATTCCAATCTAACCTATCACACCCACCACCTTACCCCTAAACAATTCAATCAAAAATCCATCATTACCTACAAAAATCAAACAAATCTAACCAACAACTAATTCATAACCTTCAAATACCCTATTTAACCTATAAATTGACCAAACCCACACCTACTCTTAAAAAAACCACAAAATACATCCTGCCTACTTAACACCTTTTCCTAAATCATCCCAACCCATCATTCACACAACACACCTAACCCCCTTCAATAACTTAGTATCCACACCATTTATCAAACAAGACTTTTTAAATAAAAATATTATTTTTCATTATTATCTATACCTTAAAAAAATAAATCTAAGTTTAACCCTCTTCTATTAAGAAGTCAACCACTGATGGTTGGACCAACCATTGGTGGTCCCCTAGAAAGCCTTTGTTCTTCGACTCATCGATGATCAAATGACTATTGACAATTAGGCTTAGATTGCTGACAATCACTAAGTGTGACCATCGACAATGAAGCCCTAAACCCTACCCTCCCTAAACCTTAGCAAAACCATGTTAATCCCATCACAAGCATACCTAAGCCTTCTATCCTAACCTTACCCAACCCACAAAACCATTTAATTGACCAAAACAAGCAATACATATACTGATTTAGCAAAAACCTAAATCTAGGGCATCACCCCCCAAACACAAATGAACTAGTTTAAAAAATTAATTAAACTAGTAAACCCATTCATTCCCATTTAACATAAATAGTCATCAATTTTAAATTACCTAATACCTCATTTTGTGAGTGATGCTGTGGGCAAATGCTTGGTCCCTTTGCCTGGCTATGCCCTTCTCCACCATCCATCTTGATCAATGCAAGTGCAAATCACAAATCCATGTTTTGTGGTTACCTCAATCAACCTCCAGTTTACAAGTACCATAGTAGCAGACAAAAATCTCAATAGAGCAAAAAAAATAAAGTGAAAGTGATAAATAATGAAAAATACATTTCACTTTCACTTTTTATCATTTTTGGCCTTTTAGGGTTTTCCCTTGATCATTGATGGTTAGGGTGACTACTGATGATCGACCCTTTTGGCCCCTAATTATTGATGGTCAGAGGACCATATTTTTTCTTTCACATTTTCCAACACAAACCAACCTAAAACTTCTCTTTATGGGATCAAAAACATGACCCTTACCCTCTAACAAATCCAACCTTTCCTGACCAACCCTATTTGACCACATGCACCTTGACACTAGCCATTACCTTTAGGCATTTTGAGCACTTAGTAATATATTGTGCACAATCTCAATGAACTATTCACCTAAGAATCAACCTTAGCACTACCCTTTGAGCAAGAACTACATTTGGATTTAAGTTATTCTAGGATGCTAAATCCCCTTCACTATGTAGGTAGCGTCTACTTGCCTAGTGCATGCGGAGTTAGCTCAATCGTACCCCAACCTACCCACTTTGATACATCCACCTTGATGATGACCCTATTACCCAAACTATGTGCATGTATTATGATGACTTTGCCTAGGTCATTTTGATTGCACCAATCAACCTTGCCAGGTTACCTATTTATATTTTTGCACCACCTAGTGCAATTACTAGATCATTTATGTTTTCATGAGAGCACTTTCTACCTCAAATACCCATTGCACATTTACCCATTTGGTGTTTTCATAGGAGCACTTATTGCCTTAGATACCCAATAAAACACTAAATCTACTTAGGAGACTAACATGTTATCTAACTACTATGCTTACAATAGTCACGTGATACATTGGTCACTTGTCTTCTTCACACTGACCTTATTTTAACTAAAATTGGAAATATTTGCATGATATTGTCTATTGTCCCTTTTATTTTATTTTTTGTGCATGTTTATGCCTCACATGCTCAACTCGAGTCATCACCTCCTGAATCCACATTTACCCTTTATCAAACTTGTACCCACTTTAGCTACACTTCACCAACTCTCAACTTCAGGGGGAATACCTCCTCCCACTCTTGGGGCAACCAGACCCTTGACCTATACTCTATTTTTGTTTTTCCACACATTCACAAGAGAAACACAAAAAAAGGGACAAAATGAAGTCACGAAAATTCTACACATGCATTTCCAAGTTTCATGACCCCTAACAGTCCCCTCAATATTTTTTTCCTTACCTAGAACTATTTTCAATAGTTTATCTTTACTAAGATTAAACTTGGCCCTTTTAGTCTATTTTGATGTTCAACCTTGACCATCAATGGTCAGGCTAACCATCGATGGTTAACCTAACCATTGACAGTCAGGGTCAATCACCTAACCTTCTACATATAAATACCATGCAAATTGCCAGCTACATTTTCTAAATATAAGTCATTCAAATCTCCTTACAAGGAATTACATGGATGAATTATATTTAGAATCCCTAGTTACACTCCCTATTGGAATTTTGGTCCTTGACTATAAGAAGGAGAGAGCTGTAAGAGCAAAAACATTTGTAATTATTATCAGGAGCTTAGGTACTTAGATTTTTCTTTTATAGGTCAACCAACATCATTCATTTTATAAATCCATTTCGTTAAGAGCTAACTTGTCTTCACCTCTCAACCAAGCTTCTAGGCACCGTTACTCTACAAGAATTAAGCTAGATCTCACCTATGGGTCAACCACACCAACTACTCATCCAACCCACTTTTGGTAAGATAAGCCCTTGTTTTTTACTATTAATTTACTTTATTCCCATTTTAAAATAAATTTATCCTTTGCCCAACCTCCAATATTCATCTATGAATCTTGTCAATATGCTCTTAATCAAACCTAATTTTGGCATAGTCAACCGCTGATGGTCAGCATAACCACCGACGATCAGGCATAAGCATTAATGGTTTACACAACCTTTGATGGTCATCTATGGTAGAAAAAGATAGCAAACTAATTTCACCTCCTTTGTTGGACCCAATTCACTTTTTTATGTTTTTGACCGCTCATAGGCCCCTTTTAGATTTATTGAATCATATCTTGACCCATTAACACTAGCACTAATTAGTTTATCACTAATTTGATCATTCTAGCTATCTCTTTATCAAGTAATTCTTGTTATCAATTTTATTACCTTTTGATCATTGATGTAAGTACTTTATTTCTATTTTATTAACTTAATTGTTATAAAATGATGGATTGATAATCCTTAAGGAAGCCCTCACTTTTGAGATCTAGCTAATGCTAAGCAATTCACCTAGTTATTTATCTAACCCATAAATTTGCTTTAGTGATTTATTACATGTAGGTCATCCTCCCCAGCCAAAGAGGAGCTCTCCACAATCTTATGATTCGATGCACACACTTTTATTAGGTATGTCTACCATAACCTATATTTCTAGTTTTACTACCTTCTTTTGAGTAATAGAAAAATTTGAGTGAAACACCAAGATATGGTACCTTTTATATCACCTTGATAAGATGAATCTAATGACTTTCTTTGTGATCTAGGGTAAAAAATTTTAGTACCAAAAAAGTAAACCAGAAGAATATACCTTTGCGATCATCTCGTTGAGATGAATTCAATGACTACAAATGTGCTAGGGAATTTTTTTTAGACTTTTTTTTTCAAAAAAGTGTTTTGAATAATACCGCACTGACATAAAAAAATAATTCTTCACAGATTTCAAGTTATTTTTTTGCACTCCTACTTGCAGAAGTCACACCTTGCTAGATCCAAAAAAAAACACTGCAAGAAACTTGCCCAAATCAAAGCTCTGATACCACTTGTAATGAAATTACTTATATGTTCACACAAAATGATTATATATCACACAAAATAAATAAAGATGAAAGATCACACAATAATAATTAACAATAGATTATAATACTTGATAATATGTCATAGCCACTTTAAGGGGGAAACCTCCACAATAATGCAATAAAAGTAGAATACTTAATATGATGATCAAAGACTAACTACTTCCTCTTACATATAGTCTACTTAACCATGGTTATTCCATAGGATGACCTAACTAAGAACATAGAGAAATTTAATGAGAATATAAAAGAGGTATGTAAGACACAAGTTGGCCACACATATCCCTAGACATGCCAAATTTTAAGGGTGTATTAGTCAATGAGCTCCCAAAAGGGCCCCACGAGGTGCGTAGAGAGTTTGTCTAGTATGCAAAAGAGCTGAGATAGACTAGGGATGTATGGGGGGGTAGGAATATGATGCAGGATAGGTCCAAGTAGGTGGTGGATATCTCAAAGTAGGATGACCAGGATTGGTAGTAAGCATGTGAGCTGATGTGTAATCATAAGGAGGAGTAGGCTCACAAGAAGTATGATTACAAAAATATGGTTTCACAGTGAGAGCTAGTTATTCTAGTAAAATTTGCCATATAAGTTCCACTACCCATTTGATTTACTTTTCCATCATTTTGTCTATTGTCGTACTTTGCATGATGATTTTTGGGACTCCATAGTCCAATGGACATCGCAATGCCAACGATCATTCTTCATGGAATAAGTTGTAAATTTGACATTATGGGTTTGAAAGAAAAATTACTAAATTATATTATTAATTATTATAAAATTAGTGAATGTTAATTAGAGTCATTAGCTGACCATGTATTTTCTTTTATTTAATAAATTAATTATTTTTAAAATTAATATTATATTATAAATGAAAAATCAAGAGTGCATTTAATATTGTATTTTTTCCAAAATAATAAAATCAAAACATGGGAAAATGGTGGATTTTCAAATTCCTTGGTGGAGGGAAATATTGTACAAAAGAGAAAATCTAGATCATTGTTGAGGGGCCTTCTTTATTTCAAGCTCTTGGAGAGAGATAGCTAAAACTTTGGGTGGGCTATGTTATTTCTATATTTGAGCAATGAAATGCAAGCAAGTGGGTGAAATCATTTTTAGGCTTTGTGGGTTTTGATTTTTTTATTTCTATTTGTAGATAGAGACTCTAATAAAATTTTGCACTTTTCTTGCTTATTTACAATTCATGGTGTTTTCAAACGTTGTGTTGACTATATATGGGCTTTGTATCGAATGTATGTAATCTGAGTTTTAAAGAGAATTTATGCTTATAGGTAAGCCTTTCATTCCAATTAAATCTGTTGATCCTATGTTCATTTTTATGTGAGAGGAAGAATTTCCAACCCTTTCATTTATTTTTGAGTTATTACAATGATTCTCTTCTTTCATTCTACTATGGGTTTATCTCCTTTGCCTCTATTCCCCTCCATTATTCTTCCATTTTTAGCTTCCACCATTTCCCCTTTTTGTTTCCTTTTTGTGATTTCCAATTAAAAGTACACAAAAAAAATATACCATATCCTAAAAGGGAGTTACCTCTCTCAAATGCAAAAGAAAATCACCTTCGCAATAGTGATTTTTCCCATTGTTTGTTAATTTGTGTCTCTTCCTATTGGGAGATTCATAAAAACAAAGTGACTAAATTTTTTACCAACAAAATTGAAGGGCATAAAAGTTTAAAACAAAGATCAGGTTGAATAAAGGATGGTTGATTGGGACCTATTATCAATCAAATTTTCACCCTAAGGAGGTCTACCTCAGCCTCCTTCAATTTGATGTAACATGGAAACATCTCTCAAGTTATGGGTGATTTATGGGAGAGATGAGTCTCTAGAATGAAGGGCTAGCTCCCTTGCACCATATAAAATTAACCATTAATAAAATTTGAAATAAAAGGGATAAAATGAGATTAACACTAATTTAATAGAGGTGATACACCAAGATTAACTCCACAAAACTACCTGAACTTACACTATGAAAGGGAAATTTACAAAATTGATCTCAACACCCAAGATTATTATAACAAAAATGTTTTAACATGAAGGTAAAATGCTATGTATTTCTTAAGGTAGATGAATAAAAGGTATGACTATAGACACTAGTAATTTTATTTACACTTTAAGACACACTAAACAATTAAATATACTTCATGTGACCTGTTAGAAGGTAAATTACTTGCACACAACATGAGAGAGTGAGATGAACACAAGTAGAGATAGCTATCACTTTCCATTCAACCATGAACTAACTCACACACTTAAACAAGAAGTTGAGAACTTAAAACTATCTTGAAATATTTTATTCAAAGGTAAAACTAGTACTCAAACTAGTAGGGCTTTACCATACCAGATGTGGATATGTTACAAGGCCAAAAATGGCTACTTATATAGAGAATTAGGAAGAGAGAGTGAGGAGCATAGAATAAGGAGATTGACAAGTGTCCATGTGAGAGTTAAAAACAAGGAGTTATGAATAGTCTAAATAGACTTTTAAATCCATGTGTCTCTTTTATGAAGATTATCCATCCTATAAGTGGCGTAGGAGTTAGAATTAGCTTGACACTTTGATCACCTTCTTGAAAATTGCCCTTCCTTACATACTTGAAGAGTGAAAAATGGATTTTTTCATTATAAATTAACCATGAAATTATCTTAGAAAACTTATTTAAAACATATCATGCATTTATAAAATCCTCTAATTTTAAATTCTAGTAGTAATCATCATTTAAATGCATAGTTATCTTGAAACTCTTCAATTCTCATGACTAACTTTGTCCAAGTGGCTCAAAACTTGAGCTCATATTCTCCAAGTCACTCTTCCCATGCCTAAATTTGTTCATAAAAATTAAGATAACTATTATAATTTCCATAAGAATGAAGTGTGGAATCATCAATAACATTATTGAAAACCACTTATCTCCATGCATTAGGTTAATGTTACAATAGGTGAGATAAAATTGGTCTTGGATGACAGTCTAGCATGAAAAGAGCTCTAGGTGGTCTTGAGATCCTAAATGGCACTTTTATTGCCTTCTACCTTTCCATGGATGGTATTGAAATGTTTTTACTTTGTCAATGAAACTTTAATAGACCTCAAACTTCAACTTTAATCCCAACAAGTCATTACTATTCATGACTGCACCTATGGTTTGCATGTTTGGTCTTAAGCTTGTTAGGCCTGAACATGGCTTGTCTTCATTTTATCCTTGTTTTTGGGTCTGAGGGTTGCTTATAACTATGTCATCACTACAAAACCCTTATAAAATGGTCTAATTTCCTCTTAGACCCCACATAGACCCTTACCTCTCTCTAGACAAGAAAAAACTTCTCATTAAGCTAGCAGGCTTGTAGATGGTCTTGTTGATTGTATATACAGGGATTTGGAATGGATCCTATGTATAGTCAGTTCTCCACTAAATTATTTTGTGTTTTATTTTAATTTTTTGATTTGAATTCAACTAAACTTAAACACAATCTATCGTTTTATCTAATCTCCCATATCACTGACTATAGGTAACATCTCTTCTTATATCTTGCACATAGCTTGTGATGCCTAGATTAGCCTATAGGTGTCAGTTTGGTGTTTGAATGCATTCAAGGTTTTTTAGGAATTTAATTAAAAACATTAAATATATTTAATAACTCCTATCATGTTATTTATATTTTAGGACCGTATCAATTATTCAAATCCCTATACTTCACAAACACCACTATTCAAGACAACCTTATCAAAAGGTTATTGTAGGTGGTCATTGGAGGAGTTTATATACATCTTATGTTTCAAGCATTCCATTGTAGAATAATGATAAAAAAATAACTTTTTTTCAATAGGTTGATAATGTATCACCTTTCTTTAGCATTCTAAAGTCACCACGACTTCACAACCTGTACTACTCTTCTCACTTTTCTCTAACTCTAATTGTAGGTGCCAATTGGAAAAGGGTTTGAGTATTGAGACTTATATTTTATATTTTCAAACCTCACTAAGAGATATTTCTCACTTATTCACAAGGTCATTAGTTATGTATGCACTTGAAATTATTGCTTCATTATTATCACTAATATTCCTATTAGTTGACACTAATTCTATCTAATCTAATTTATCTCACTAATTTATCCCCCCTTCTTAATCATTTATCTAATGTCCCCCTTCTATAATCATTCATATACTAACCTTATCCCATCCTCACTAATTAATTAATCTATCCTAAATACCCATTATCCCATTCTAATCCTACTTACCTATTATTTGGGAATTTTAAATTCCCATGACCCCACCTAACCACCTACACTAGCCTATCCCTAGGTTATCCTACACCCCTAGTCCCTAATCCTCACCTAATCCCCATATAACCCAATTATAATCCCAATTAACTCCTAAGAAGGTTTCTAGACTCCTCTAAATCTATAACCTTCTCCAAACCTCCCTCTCCTCTCTAGAAGACTCCAAGTCTAGAGGATTCCAAGGAATTTTATATTCCTTGGATAATTCCTTTCCATTGGATCTCCTCATCCAAATTTTAATTTCAACCCTTGATCTTTCCTCCATAGTCTATATAACCAAACACCTCCTCCATATAAGTCCAACTCCAATTAGCATAAGCAATCCATGTCAAACTAATCCTTGCATCCATTATTAAGATCCAACATCATGCCATCATAATGCCAAAAATCTGAGTCTATATGCAAGCAATCATCCATTTGAACATCCTAGAAGGAGGTATGAAGAAACAAGGAATTTGGTAAGTTTCATATCATTCTGATTTATTTATAGATCCTTCCTAATAGGTAGTTTGATTTTTGGGTTAAATTAGTTCATTTAATTCATATAGAGCTCAAAATCCTACTATATTTTAGAGACCATGGTGGGATCAACCTCTCTTATCCAATCTAATATCATTGTTGAAAGTGATTATAAGATAAATTAGATGTATATTTAAGCCCATATTTTTAAAATTTGACACATACAGGTGAATCATGACTTTACCCTAGTATTCATTGTATTGTAGTCATGGTTTTATAGATGACAATTATAATATTACCATTTAATTACTAATAGTTAGGGGTTTTAGTAGGGTTTTAACCTTTGACAAAACCATGACTTTGATAGTCATGATTTTGTCTTGTCAGTAGTGATATTGCAATTAGTCATGATATTAACAAATGTAGTAGTTAAGTATCATACTATCATCTATTAATGCTAACCATCCCTTGTAGAAATTTTTTCCTATTTATGATTTTTTGTGAGTAGGATAAGAAGGAAATCCACCTAGAATATAGTTGTTGACATGTTTTTGACAAAATCTTGACTCTCAAACTTGTGGTACTGTATTAATAACCATGATATTCTAGGACCTATTTGCAATAATGTCAAATATAGTAGTTTGGAGGTAATTATATTAATCTATCCTTTTCCATCACTTAAACACATATTTTTGTAGGTCCCTCTCTCTATTTGGAAGGCTATTTTGATTTGTGGATGTAGGTAAGAAAGTATTAAACCAAAGACCTTGAATTATTTAATTATCTTTGATAAATCCATGACTTCCTTGGTAGCAAGATTTCTCTAGTAATCACAAGTTTGTAGTCGATAGTCATGATATTATCTTTTTTACTAAAACTGGTAAGATTCTACCCTCTATTCTCATCAACAAAGGCATCTCTAGGTCTTGTAAAGATGGTTATAGGGTTTTGTGAGTCAAATTAAACTATTTTGTCAAAATCTTAATCATTTTTCCATCTAAATATTTTGGTCTAAAAACCTTTTACCTATAAAAAGATCTTGACAAGTATTGGTTTTATATGTGTATGGATCACATGGGGTAGGGGAAGACAAGAAAACATCATAAAAATCCATCACCCAAGACATTTCAAACCTTTCTGCAATATTGCAAGTCATGAACCTATGAGTTTGTCCTGTAAGTTGTGACATTATCACTTTCAATCATTGCTTTGTAGCTTAGGATCATTTTAGCAAGTATTAGGTTTAAATTTTTAGTTTCTAAGGAAGATAACATTCTATCATATAAATTTTTTGTATTTAATTATTTTCCCTATAATTAAGTTAATTTGGACTGGGGGAGTCATCTTATTAGCACTTAGGGATATATTTTTGGTATTTTTTACCATATCACAAATTATGATTTTTGTTAGTTTTAGATTTGTTTATTTGAGTAGAGATATTTTTAGATAATCATGGTATTATTAGAAAAATGTAATAGTTTATTAACGTCTTACAAAGTCATTAGTTACGATTAGTGGTTTTATTTGTCTAGTTATGATATTATTCATTCTGGTCATGATTTTTCTATGTGCACTCATGATTTTGTAGGGACTCATGAGATTATATAAATTTAAACTAATAACCCTTTTATTGTAGGACCCTTCAAGATTTAGGCACCCCAAATAGATTTCTAACCTTTTTGCTTACAGGGAGGGGTGCCATTTTTACTTTTTACTTGGTTTTCAATATATGGGTATTGTTGACCAATTTCGGTCTACATACCAAATTTTTCCTAGTCCAAGAATTCAGTAGAAGTAACATAAAGTCTAAATAGGTAATTTGTAAATGAAATATCTTGCACATGTGGTAGTCTCAGGAAAAAGTGATCACATGGGTTTGTCCAGCTTGGTCCCTAGTTATTACGTGCTAAGTTTTAAATCATCTGATGAAGCATGGTAGAAGTTGTGCAAGATCAAAGTTGGCTCCTTCATCAAATTTTTTTGAGTTTCCCATACTTAGCCAAATGAACTATACCATCATTAGGACATCATATAGGAATGAATAGACCAATAAACTTGAACATTTTATATCTTTAATCAGAAGGCTTTTGAGACTATTAGATTAATTGGGTTTATTATTTTTGACCTCAAGAACATCTCCAACAAATTTGGCCCCTCCATGATTCCTGTGCTTCAAGATATAAATTGTCAAAGTTGATCAAATAACAAATGACAATGATGCGAGAGTCAAAATAAAGACACTATATAAATCTATTTGAGCTTAAATTTGATGGTCTTTGGACTATCAAATATGTCTGTATAAATGTCTAATGACATTATCATGAATGTCAATTTTAATCAAGGAAAGTAACCATTTCAGTTCAAAAGGTCCTTAAAAGGATTGAAGTTGGTATAGATCTAATGGTCTGTGGGAGTCCTCATACTGACACATAAGATCTAATCATCTATGATGGAGTCAACCAAGTCATAAGGTCCCTAGGTTAAAGCTTTTAAAGATCTAAAATTTAGACATAATCTAATGGTACAGGATAATCAAGCCAAGATCTGATGGAGTGAAATCACTTGTAAAAGGATGGGTCTAAGCTAAAGCAAGGGGTCACACTCAATCATACCAATGATCTAATAGAGTTTAAGAACTAATAAGAAAGTGGGACCAATGAGATATATGGTGCACATGAACTCCCACATCTTGATTGGATGATGCACGTGAGTCAAAGTGGTCAATAAATATAAAGAGATAATGAGTTAAGGGCAAGTGGCACAAGAACATTTAGTTGGAGAAAAATCAATGCCTCACAAGAATTTATGCATAAACAGATCCAATGGAGCAAGGTAGAGTCAATAAGTTAGCGTATCTATAGAGCTAATGAACATAAAGATAGTTGAGTATGATATAGATAGTTTGAGTTGGCAATCGACAATAAATAAATGAGAGTTATCAAAGGACATTTTCAATGAAATTTGAAGAAGTTTAAATAGACCTAGGCAATGTAAATGTCAAAGATCCAAGCTCAAAGCTAAACTAGGGCCATAGTTTAGAGACTAAGCATTGCCATTAATGCTCCATATAATAGATCTTTTGGGTATAATATAGAAGTCAAGGATGGATCAATGACTTGAAGCAAAGTTGGGTAGTTTACCAACTTTCATAAATTTTATGACTATGTGAAAATCAAAGGTCTAAGATTTGTTTTCATCTATAATGGACTTGTGTCTTGATTGCCATCATTGATAATGTAATTATAATTAGTCACCTAATGCAGATGTGGCACTTTTCACCCAATTTTAAGACATGATCCTTATCAATAGATCAAGTGGAAGTAACATGGAGTCTGGAGATAATGACTTGGTGGCCAGATAAGGATCAATGGAACATTAAATTCTTTTGCAAATCCTTTGAAATTGTGCCTTCTTGATAAGATCATGACTCACCCACATCTTCAAATTGGTGCTAATCCATCATAAGTGGTCGGTCCTTTTACAATGCATAGTTTTCTCTCTCCTTTTTCTATAAATGGAATATTTTAAGACTTAAAAATGGATCCCTCTATCCCTCTTTTGGTATGACCAGACTCTACCAAAATTTGTACTACAACATCTTTGGATATAATAAAGATTGAATTCCATCATTTTCTAAGCTAGATTGAAGTGTGTTCTATGAATTTATGTACTATTGTTCAGTGAATATATATTCCTTGCTTATGTCTGAGTTTTTTTCACCTTCAAGAAAGGCTTAATAGTCTTATAGGTCATTATAAGTGCAATCTATAATTTATTGTCTAGTTTGAAAATGGATATTTTCTTCTCTTGATAATTTGGTAATAAATTAATGCTTTATTCTAAGATATTTATGTGAGATTGATGTTATTTGATCTAAAAAGTGTCTCATAGTGTGTTTTGTGTGAGTTAGAGTGATCAAATCATTGGTACATCACCATTTTTTGCATGTTTTTATAAGTTTTGTCAATTCTCTCTCCCTTTTCCAAGTAGGTAATAGTTTAGGTTTAGTGTAGGTGATAGATCCATAAGGAATCCATCCTTATCCAGAGATCTGATCCACTTTTAGGATACTCACAGACTAGGATCAGTCCTATGTTGGATTATATTTGAGTAGGAAGATCTAAACAATCCCCTCCTCAGCTAGGGTGCAAATCTAGAACCCCAACAATTTTGGAATGCCTAGTGGGACCATAAGTTTCTTTGGTATAATATAAGTCTAAAGATTTAGAAGAAATATTCTTAGTAGTAGGAGAGATTTACAATCATCAAAAGCTAAAGATCCTTCAGGTTGTAGAGCTCATATCATTTTTTAGATACTGCTTTCATGCCAAAGGTTAAAAAAAGAGCATCACATAAAGGTACTTAATTTGAACATATTAAATTGCCTCATACTTCTTATAAAATATCAAGATTCAATAACATAAGGCTTTATCTACCAAAGCAATATTTATCTTCTGGTCAATGTAATTTTTTATTCCAATCTATTATCCCCATAAGCCCAATCCCTTTTTCCCAAATGGTTATCACTAATCAAGTGTTCATCCCATTTAATAGGGGTAGTCCCCTAAATTTGGCCCAATATGATGACATTACTATGTCTACTCTAAAAGGTATCCCTTTCTTCTCTAGAGAGCGGGATAAAAAAATTTCTATTGAGCATATCCAAGATATCACCAATCTATGTTTTGTTTAGAATGTTACTCTAGATAATGTGGCTATTAGATTACTTTCTGCCTCTTTTAATGGAAAAGCATTACAATGGTATAAGAATCTTTCTTTGACCTCCATTTTTACTTTGGATGAGTTTGGTGCAACTTTAGTTAAACAATTTGAATAAAAGTTTGATCATCTATCTTTGGTTGAATAATTGACTACCAAAAAAGGTACCCTCATGAATTCATGTTGGACTCCAACCTTAGATTCCAAAATACATGGTTTAGGATCCTTACATTGGTTAAACCATCCCTAGTGTATGCATTTTATACTTCTTTAAGGCCTTTAATTATGATATAAGTGTCATGATACAATACATGGGTGGTAATAACTTACCAAATGCCTATGAGATTGCTATTAGAGTAGAGAATAACTTGATTCAAGTTCATAAACTTGATCTAAGGCCTTTAATGCCCATTTTTTAGAATTACAACCTATTACCCCCTTTAGTTTCCCAAAATTCCATATATAACACCTATTTCATCTCTAAAAGTCCAAGTTATAGCCCCTCATAATCAATCTAATGACATTGCTGATTTGAAAAGCATATTACAAGCTTTTGGAAATGAAATTGTTTCACTCAAAAGACAACAGTACCAAGGTAGACCTTATCAACAACAAAACTATAGTACCTATCAGTATTACAATAACTAAATAACACATTATCAAAATCATGGAGCTATAACCAAAAATAAGCCATATGCAACCCTTGATCCCAATGTTCCTTCTAGCTCAAAAGTTATTATTCCCCAAAATAAATTAATGCAAGATCTAGGTTGGTAGCCTTCCAATCTAAATGACATTAAAATCAAGCTTTGGTATCACAAGATATTACCATGCCATAGATGACAAAAGAAAATTTACCTCTTCAAGGTGGTCAATATCATGATATGAATATGGAAATCCAAGGAGAATATCAACAAGTTATAGGGAAGTTTGATGCTATCAATGTTAATTGGCATTTGGATGATCACATAGCATTCAACCAAGTTGGTGAAACTAGCAATGCAAATGGTCAAGTGGTAGCTATGAAGAGTAGTTGAAAAAGCTCAAGATATGATCAATACTTCTAATGTTCCTAATTTTATGTCAAATAATGTTAAATATCAAGTTGTTGTTCCTATAACATAGAAGATTTAGAACATAGAGACAGTGAAAGTTCCCCAAATGCCCCTAACTAGAGAACAACCAGTGGTTCTGAAGTTATAACCAAAGGTTAGTGGAAAATATTTTAACATTATTGATCAAATAGAGAAATAAAATGTTAGTATTAACATATGGGATTCCCTTACCATCCAAGGGCAAAAAGACATGCTGAGTCAATAACTTTATGATCTTAAGGTATCTAAAGAACCAGCTGAGAAATAAAAAGCTGTCTTGATCAATTTAAACCAAAAAATCAAAACAACCTAATCAATAGATACATAACATGACAAAGGTGGATAAATCCAATGCCAAGTCAAGCAAGATCCTTCCCTTTTATCTCTCTTTGATAGTAGGTGACTGTTTAGTCCATAATTGTATGGTAGATAGTGGAGCTAATAACACTGTCATACCCAAAAAAATTGCAGACAAACTTGGTCTTGTTTATGAGACAAATAATAAAGGAGTATTGAAATTATATGATTCATCCAAAAAAAATTAGGCATGATAAAAGACCTAAAACTGACATTACATGCTTGCCCCAATGTTATTATTTAGCAAGATGTAGTTATAGTGGACCTACCTCCCTATTTTACCATGTGTCTATTAAGAGATTTTACTTGAAAAATTGAAGGACATTTGTTATATAATTAGACATATATAATTCTTAGAAATAGGTATGAAAATAAGGTGAAAATATGTTTTGAATGTATTACATGATTTCATTTGGATCCATATATGCCAAACATGGTGAACACTAATTGTGTTATCTCAGACAAGGTGTTATAAAATAGTGAGGTTGAATCTAAATCACCTTTAGATGGAGTCTCATATATTTTACTTGGTGAATGGGCCTCTAATTTACATGAGAATGATCCCTAAAAGTTAATTGAATAAAAATTACTTGGTGTCTATTATCTTCATGAAAATGATGCACTAATTCTAACATTGATGAAAGATGAGCAACCTAGTGATGGACTGTGGTAGCTATATTTTGATGGATCCAGGAAAAAACATGGACCTAGAGATAAAATGATGTTAATTTCTCTAAATAATCAAAGGTATTTATATTCTCTAAAGTTTTAATTTGGTTATTCCAATAATGTCACTGAATATGAATGACTAGTTCATGGTTTGTAATGGGCAATAAAGATGAAGGTTAATTCCTTACAAGTCTTTGGAGATAGTGAACTATTAGTTCACCAACTAAGGGGATTTAATAAATACAATAAACCACTACTTAGGTCTTATAAGCATAAAGTATGGGACCTAGTTGAAGACTTTTAAGCCTTCAATATTCAGGCCATATCAAGAAATTAGAACAAACATGCAGACAAGCTGGGTACTATTGGATCACAATTCAATATACCAGATAATATAAAAAGGGACACAGTATAATCATACATTAAGGTAGTTGTGAGACCTTCTGTCATAGAGAACCATGAAAATTGGAAAGTATTTAAATATGAAAATTAGATTATCATATTCTTATAAGAGGAAGCTGAATTCTCCTCAAGGAACCAAGACAAGCATTTACAACAATATGATGATCAGATTGTGCAATTAAATACAAAAAAGTTTCCTAAAGGACTAGTCACTTCAATAGAGATGATGAATTAAGAAAAAATTGATTTATCAACCAAGGAAAAACACTACACAAATGTAGAGATTATAACTAGAAAAAATTTAAAGCTAGGTAAAGTTTGCACATCTTCAGAGAAAGAAGCTTTTATTAAGTCATGTTCAAATTTTGTAGATGTATTTACATGAAAATACAATGACCTTAAAGGTTTTGATCCAATTCAAGCTCAACATATAATTGAGTTAGAAGATGAGACCAAGTCAATCAGATAAAGGCAAAGGCCAATCAATCCAAAGCTTGAACATCTAATGAGAGCTAAACTGCATAAGCTCATTAAGTTAGACATAATATTTCCAATTAAGCACTAAACTTGGGTAACAAACCTTGTTCAAGTATGGAAAAATAATGGTGAAATAAGGATATGTGTCAACTTTTGTGACTTGAACAAGGCCTCTCTCAAAGATCACTATCCATTTCCATCAATGGAATATATTTTGTAGCTAGTTGTAGGTTTAGAAAGGTTCTCTTTAGTTTTATTGGATGGTTACAGTGGATATAACCAAATTTTGGTCAAAGAAGAAGACCAGTACAAAACAACGTTCACCACAAAGTGGGGGACATTTTCATATAAAAAGATGCCTTTTGGTTTATCTAATGCTAGAGCCACTTTTTATAAGGCTATGGACATGGCATTTTAGGGTCTCCTCAACAAGTTTATTTTTATTTATATAGATGACATAATAATATTCTTTAACAACACAAATGAGCATATGATTCATCTCAGTAATTTCAAAGAAAGGTGCAGAGAATTTAGAGTGTCTTTGAACCCATAAAAGTGTGTTTTCTCTATTCATGAAGGTACGCTTCTTGGACATGTCATTTCAAAGAAAGGTAAAAACATAGACCTTGATAGGATAGAATTAGTTCTTGCACTATCATTGCCCAAGTATAATAAAGCCTTGCAATTATTTTTAGGTAAGATTAACTTCATAAGGAGATACATTTTAAACTTTTCTACTTTAGCTAGGCCACTTATAGCCATGTTAAAGAAAGGACAGAGTTTCAGTTGGTCTAAAGAAGGAGTGAAAAGTTTTGAAGAAATCAAGAAAGCTAGAGCCAGTGCTCCAACACTCTTTAACCCTAATTTTACAAAATATTTCTTCTTATATAGATATGATAACCTTGACACAATATCATGTATTCTCATATAGTATAATAAGTATACTTTAGATTAGCCAATAGCCTTTTTCAATCAAGGCTTAGAAGAATATGAAACAAGGTATTCTTTTATTGAGAAGCATGTTCTTTCAGTTATAAGGTCTCTTAAAAAGTTTAGGTACTTGCTATCCAATAATAAGATACATTTGATGGTTACACATACAAGTGTCAAATAATTTATTTTGAACAAAGATATAAGTGACAAAAGAGTTGGTCAAATAAACAAGGTCATGAAATATGACATTGAGATCAAAGTCACAAAGCTGGTTAGAGGCAAAGGACTCTATGAACATCTAGCCCAAGACTTATAAGTGTCTAATGAAAAGGTTATGGTGTCAAATGATCAAGAAATTATAATTAAAAAGGCCTCAAATTTTATTTATTTCCAAGATATGGTAGGATATCTACAAGATGGTATTTATCCTTCTCATTTCACTCGTTTAAGGAGGAATTATTTTAGATTACAGTCAATTCCTTTTATCATTGTTGAAAATGTATTATTTAAAAAGGATATCAATGGTATACTACTAAAATGTATAGAACCAAGTCAAAAATAAAAGTTACTTGAGTGATTCCATGATGGACATGGTGGAGGACATTACTCATCCAAGATTACAACTCATAAGATCATGAGAGGTTGGTATTATTGGCCATGTTTATTTGGTGATTGCCATGTATGGATCAGGAAATGTAGATAGTGTGCCATGTTTGTTGGAAAAGTTAATCAACCATTTATCTAATGGGGATTGGACTTCATTGGTTTTATTGAACCCCCATCAAGCCTAGGACACAAGTGGATCATGACATTTATAGATTATTTTTCTAGATGGATAGAGGTAGTAGCATTAAAAGAAGCTAATGAAACTAGTGTTTTAGACTTTTATGAAGGTTTTATCACCAAATTTGTGGTCCATTCAACTATAATTTATAATAATGCTATGACTTTTATAGGATCTAAGATTATCTAATGAATAGTTCAACATAGTATTTTTCTCAATACTTCATCAAACTATTATCCACAAGGCAATGGCCTTGCTGAGTCTACCAACAAGAATTTGTTGAAGATCATCAAGAGGACTATAGAAGACAATCAGAGATCATGGCATATAAAATTGAATTCAAATATAAGCACTAATAGGATCACCTATAAAATATCAATTACCAATTCTCTGTACAAACTAGTATATGGTAAGAAAGCAAGAATGCCTATTTCTCTTAAATTTCTTGCTTTGGAATTAATGCATCATCTTGAGATTTTGGAGACTGAGCTAATGGAAATAAGATATTTTGAGATCATTGAGATATAGGAGACAATGAATTAGGCCATGTTGTCTATGGAGGCCCATCAAATAATGACAAAGAGATATTTTGACAAAGGAACTTCTTCAAGAAGTTTCCAAGAAGGAGATTTGGTCATGAAGTGGAATGAGGATAGAGGCAAGCTAGGAAAATACACAAAATTTGATTCTCTCTAGAGTGGACCATATACAATTTCCAATTATAAATCCCATAATGCTATCTATCTCACAAGGATAAATGGTGAAGAACTTCCTATCCTAGTCAATGGGATACATCTCAAACACTGTTATTAAGGAAAACTAAGTCCCTTGTACATATTTGGTTTATTTTCTTATTTTTATCCAAGTGTTTTCTAACAAATTATTTGGTTTCCTTTATATTTTTTTCTAGATAAGTGCTTCTTTATTGCATAATCATTCAGTAGTTCAGCTACCTTTATTTTTTAGGTTGGTTTCCCTTTCAGTTTGTTTTCTTTCCTTGCTATTGGGAATTTTTTGTGTTTGCAAGTCAAGAGGCTATCTTATAGTCATGTAATAGTCCATGTAATATCTATGATGATCTAAGAGTTATATATATGGTTTGAGTTCTCAAGCATAGCAAGCATGCTACCCAGCCAAGTCATCAAAGATGTTGACCAATTTTGGTCTACATACCAAATTTTGCCTAGTCCAAAAATTTAGTAGAAGTAGTAGAAAGTCTAAGTAATTAATTTTTAGAGGCTATATATTACATGTGTGGTAGTCTCAAGAAAAAGTGATCACATGGGTTTGTATAGCTTGGTCCCTAGTTACTATGCTCAAAGTTTTAGATCATTTGCTAAAGAATGGTAGAAGTTGTGCATGTTCAAAGCTGGCTCCTCAGTAAGATTTTGTTGAGTTTCCCATATTTAGCCAAATAAAATTGACCATCATCAAGATGTCATGTGGGAATGAATATACTAGTCAACTTGAACATTTTATACCTTTAATCAGAAGGATTTTGAGACTAACAAATCAATTAGGTTTGTTCTTTTTGACCACAAGAACATCCCTGAGAAATTTGTCCCCTCATGATTCCTGCACTTCAAGATATAAATTATTAAAGTTGATCAAATAATGAATGATAGTCATGTGAGAGTCAAAATAAATACACTAAATAAATCCGTATGAGCTTAAATTTGATGGTCTTCAAAATGTCAAATACATCCATGTGAATGTCAAATGACGTTAGCGTGAATGTCAATTTTTATCAAGGCAAGTAACTATTTGGGTTCAAAAGGTCCTTCAAAGGATTGAAGTTGGTTGAGATCTAATGGTCTATGGGATCCCTCAGACTAACACATAAGATCTAATGATCTATGCTAGAGTCAACCAAGTCAAAAGGTTCGTAAGTTAAAGCCTTGAAATATCTACAAGTTGGACATAATCCAACGATGGGGGATAATCAAGCCAAGATCCGATGGAGCAAAATCACTAAAAAATGGATGGGTCTAAGATAAATCAAAGGGTTAAACTCAATCATACCAATGATCTAATGGAATGCAAGAACTGATAATAAAGTGGGACCAAGGAGATTTATGGTATGCATGAAATCATACATCTTGATTAGATGATACACATGAGTCAAACTAGTCAATGAATCTAAAGATCTAATGAGTTAAGGATAAGTGGCATAAGCATGTTTAATTGGAATAAAATCAATGGCTTGCAGGCATCTATGCACAGACAAATACAATAGAGTGAGGTAGAGTCAATAAGTCAACATTTTTTGGGAGCCAATGAACATAAAGATAGTTGAGCATGATGTAGATTGTCCAAGTTGGAAATCGATAGCCAATAAATGAGAATGATCTCAGGACATTTTTGATGAAAGTCAAAGAAGTTTAAATGGACCTAGGGAAAGCAAATTTTAAAGAGCCAAGCTCAGAGTTGAACTGGAGTTGAATCAGGGCCATAGTTTAGAGACCAAGAATTGCCATTAATACTCCATATAATAGATGTTTTGGGTCTAATATAGAAGTCAAGGATAGAACAATGACTTTGAAACAAAATCAATCAATTTTCCAACTTTCATAGATATTATTACTATGTGAAAACCAATGGTCTAAGATTGGTTTTCACGTATAGTGGACTTGCATCATAACTATCATCATTGATCATTTTTGATTATTCAAGTATAGTTGGCCACCTAAAGCAAATGTCATACTTTTTAGCCAGTTTTAAGACATGATCCTCATCAATAGATCAAGAGGAAGTAGCATGAAGTCTTGAGATAATGATCTGGTGGCCAGATAGGGATCAATGGAACATTAAATTCTTTTGTAAAGCCTTTGAAATTGTGCCTTCTTGATAAGATCTTGACTCACTCGCATCCTTGAATTGGTGATAATCCATCATAAGTGGTTGGTCCTTCTAAAATGAATAGTTCTCTCTCTCTCTCTTATTTTTATATAAATTCATGCTTCTAAGACTTAAAAATGGATCCCTCTATCCGTCTTTTGGTATGACCAAACATTGTCAAAATTTATACTAAAATACCTTTTGATGTAATAAATATTGAACTCTATCATTTTCTAAGCTAGATTGAAGTGTGTTATATGAATTCATACACTATTGTTGAGTGAATATATGTTCCTCACTTATGTCTAAGTTTTTATCACCTTTAGGAAAGGCTTAATAGTCTCATAGGTCATTATAAGTTCAATCTATATTTTATTGTCAAGTTTGAAAGTGGATATTTGCCCTCTCTTGCTAATCTGGGAATAGATTAATGCCTTTTTCTAAAATATTTATGTGAGATTGATGTTATTTAGTCTAAAAAGTGTCTCATAGTGTGTTTTGTGTGAGTTGGAGTGATCCAATCATTGGTTCATCACCTTTTTTTTAACATGCTTTTACAAGTTTTGTCAATTCTCTCTCCCTTTTTCAAGCAAGTGCTAGTTTAGGTTTAGAGTAGGTGATAGATCCATAAGGAATCAAACCTTCTCTAGAGGTCTAATATACATTTAGGATACCCACAACCTAAGATTAGTCCCATGTTGGAATATATTTGAGTAGGATGATCTGAACAATCCCCTCCTCAGCTAGGTGCAAATTTGAAACCCCAATAGGTATATTATTATATTTTGTATATAGATTTTGTTGTGAAAATAATTTTCATATATTCCTATTTATGTGTGTGTATGTTGTCTCATAAATACTTTTTTGTATCATGCCCTTCACATATAGGTAATTAATCAATTAATTAATCATATCATGTTTTGCTTAATTATTAGTCCCCCCTCTAGGATATCATGCAACATGGAATTGATCCAAATGTATGGGATTAGTATATAGGGGTTAGTGTTATGGATTTCATCACCACGTACTGACCAAACTCTATGTTTTAATAGAGTATAAAAATTAGGGACAACTATGGTTAGGCTAAGCGGTTGACCCCATACAGGTCATCCATAAAGGGGAAGAGTTAATTCTATTAACCAGGCACTAAAAAAAACACTATATGGATGTGGGACCTAACATACCTTTGTTTATATCAAGGATACACCTACAGAGCCCATTCATCCTAGCATAGGACCCTTCAACTATAACAAGTGTTCCACTATAGGATTTAGTATTAGATCTAAAGTAGCCATTAAGTGTAAGTAGGGTTGAGAGGGTTTGGTAGATTTCATAATGGGTCACTAACTTATAACCTCACCTATGAATTTGTTAGATGGTGTGGGCATAAAGTTACACACCCTTAAAAGTTTAGTAATCATAAGTTGTGGATTGCTTTTTTGGGTATGTGTTGTGTTAAAGCTGTTCTATTTTTGAACTGAGTCAACCTTTACCCCAAACCTACAAACCTATCTATGTCTTTACACATCATCTTGTATATCCTTACCTCATCATTTTATCATTTTGTACATACTTATCCCATCATCCTTTGTACATATCACCTTTCATCTTGTAAATCCTCATCATCATCCATTTATATATATTTTCTTTATCATATCCCATTTCATCTTATCTTCATCCTATCTTAGTCTAGTCATCCTCACTCCATCACTTGCGTATCCTAATCATCATCTTGCATATCCTTGTCTTACCATAATTCACATAAGTTGATATCTTGTACATCCTTCTAGACATGTCTTAATCATCATTGGTCATATCCCCTCACAGATCCTAATCACATTAGATCTTGTCATTCACATCTTATTATAATTTCATATCTTGTCTAAAGTCCATACCCAATCATTTGTCTTGACCTTGCCTTCATCACCCATTTATTCTAATCCCATCCTATCTTATCCTAAATCACTCTTTAAGTCACATACGTGTCCAAATCATCCACATACCATCATCACCTATCTATACATATGATTATCACACCATCCTACCACCTTTATCACATAGTCAATATGCTATCTCATCTTAAGAAAATTATTCCAAGGCTTCAGCTATTCCTTTTATCCTATCCACATGATGTTGTCATCCTAGTCAAACTATCACTCATCACTTGATCAAGTATCATACCTAGTCAATATACTATTATCATCTTATCACTTTGTTAGTCTCAATCTTAGCAAACCCATCATCATCAATTTAGTATCTATCATCCTTTCCTACTCGTAACTGACACCCTTCATATTGTCATCTTCCTAGTTTGAATCTAGTCACCCATCAAATCCTTGATATGTTTGCTAACTTGACTACTAGGCATTTTTGATAGGTTATTAGCACTTATTTTACTATTGGTATAATATCTAATAATAGTCATACATCATATCAATCACATTTTAAACCATTTTTATATTTCATCCTCATCATCACCCATCATACTAGCTCAGTCCTTCAAACCTATTTTGATTTAAGAAGCCATCTCTCATAATCTATCCTTTATCATCCATCCCCATGGATTTGGACCCAGTTCTTGTAGATCAATACATCCTAGATAACAAGGATGAATTCCTTTTGAGAGAATTAGAAGTAGGTGTTCACCTACCTTTTGACCTTGATCCCATTCACCCCAAATCACCATCCTGTAGCCCCACAAAATCAATCTCAACCTTCCTTGATGCAGGCACCCTAATCAATCAATACATCATAGAGAATAAAGATGAATTCATTTTATGGATATGGAAGATAGGTGCTCTCTTTCCCAATGATTTTGATCCCATAAGCCTAAAATAACCTCCCAAACAAGTCCAACATCAACCCTTATCCCATCCCACTCCATCATCCGCTAGGCTTATTCAAAACCCCTAGCCCTAATTTGTACCCATGCACAATCAAATCCTACATCTACTTCTCATAATCTATCACCACTCCCTCATCCTTTATCACCCACCACCATGAACCCTGACCCTGATTTCATAGACCAATACATAACTAACAATAAGGATGAAATCCTCTTGTAATTCATTATGATGGGTGTTTGACTTCCTAAAGGTGTTAACCTCCTTCACTTATTGCACCTCCAACATAAACCTCTTCATGTAAGCCTCCTTCCAATCCCCCTTCCACTAGGCATAACCAATAATCTACCCTTTCCCCTACTAGCAAAGGGAATCCAATCTTGGCCACCTATCCATATACCTAACCACATCAAACACCATTTGATATAAAGTCCAATATTTCCACATCAAAGTCACAAAGTAAAGTGGGTCCTTATACTCCCTTTCTTATATCCTTGGAACTCCTTTTCCAACAACTTGTCCCTACTAACATGATGGTCTATCCACCCATACAACATCTTGATCCCACCAAGCCTAATCCCTTTTGGTATAAAGAAAACTAATATTATCTATATCATCGAACTTGGGGACATTCCATTAAACGATTTCAAAACTTTTGAGATTATGTTTAAGACCTCATCAATAGTTGTGACAGAGTAATCAAGGATAAATTAGAATAATTTGAATCCCTAGGTGAATAAAAAGAGGAATGCCAAGATTCTATTCCCTATCATGATGAAGCCCTTCCCTTTCGAAACCAAGGTCAAGACATCCTATCCATCTTCCATAATCCCCTCATCTCTGACCAACCATCCATTCAAAATAAGTCTACTCCCCATAAAGCTAGTCCTTTTATATCCCACAATCCCTTTCATGGACCTATATTTGCTTTACCCATTATTTATCCATCATATGCTTCTCACCCATCACATCAAATACCCCCCATTGAGAGGATAATTGTAGATAAATAATCCTTTATTAGTATCATATCATCATGTACATTAAAATAAACATTAGAATTAGAATTTTTTTTGTCTACCCTAGGATCATGTGTGGCACCTTTATTCAAATTAGATTCCTCATCAGAAATATCATCCTTAGTTAATATTACATCAAATGATGATAATTCATGCTCTTTTGAAGATCCCAATCAGGATGATGAAGTCATAACTAAATTCTTGAATGCTTTATTTGTTGAAGATTTATAGAATATATCTAATCCCACCTTGGATACATGTCTTATTGATACTTTTGAGATTCTTGAGGACACTTTCTCTAACATTGAAGTTAAGGCTCCTAGTGACCTTTATGAAGACTATGTTGCCCATTAGCCCCTTACTCCATACAACATTAACATGTTTGAAGTACAATCCATTGAGAGGGTTAAATGGGGTTGAATCAATGATGGTAAATAATCCAATTAAATTTCCAAACCCTTTCAAATATTTAAGCATTAAAAAATAATCATTTATGAATCATACAGATCATTTATAACAAATAATAATGAACATAAAGTAAGATCACATACACAACACAAGACCTATGTGGGAAACCCTCTTGGTAAATAAAACCCACTCTTAAACATACAAACACTTGGACTAGTGTCCTATAATATGAACATAAATAAGAAACTGATCAAGTCATTCTGATTAGGAACCTTCAATAAAATCCTTCTGACCTACAACCTTGATCAAGTCCTTTTGATCAAAGGTCTTTAGTGAAACCCTATTTCAAAATGAGTAACTACTTCTAAGGAAGATCAAGTCCTTTAAACCTTCCTTAGAATAAAACTTCCACATTAGAGTTGATGTCTTCAATACCTGATGATGGACCTCTTGATTCTCTATCAACTACACAAACTCTCTCTCCTTCTCAAACAAGTCTCTCACATAGGTAGATCTCTTTTCAAAACTTAACACTAGAATAAAATTATACTATCATTAAAGATCTAATCTATAAATCATGTACACATTCCTTAATCTTCTATGCTCATCAACCCATTATCTAGGCACTCTCACTCTCCTATGCTTTTCTTCACTCTCCAATTCTCTCACATATAAGACTCTCACTAACCAAGTCTAGAAGCCAAAAAATTTGGTTCATATATATATAGATAAATCATGAAGTATCAAGTTCATAATATTCCTTATTGGACACACTTCATGAATTTAACCTTAAGGCATCTCATATGGGTCACACTTAAGCATTGTCCCCTTTCAAAATAGGCCTAAGTCACTTTTAGGTCCTATGGAGACCCATTCACACTTTTGATACATCTATAAGAAATTTAATAATATATGAGAATTTAAAATACATAGGTCCACTCCCTATGTCCCGTAGGACATCCTCAAAGTATTATAGTCACCAAAACATTCTTATGCTACAACCCAATTAGCTCAAACACTTCTACGTACACACAATCAACAAGAATGAGAACATAGTCAACTTAAAAACCTTTTTTCATAATTCATATGATTTTTCAAATATTTAAAATGCACATATATCATCCTCATAACATCTAAAAAACTCCACAATATCCAATACACCATGAAAGAATGAAACAACATCTGCATAAGATTGAATATCCTTCTTTGGTCAATTACAAAACATATATGAAAACACAGTCAATTTTGGAGCTCATTATCTTTGTCTATGAATAATTACATGTATTCAAATCCATATATATAGATTCAACTTGGATTCTAATACCACTTTGATTTTTACTACAATAGTAAATTCTACTTCCATCAAACGTTATGGTCTAAAAACTAGACAGTAGTCTTTCCTTCACAAATTCATATATTCAAATAGAAATGGTTACAATTAAAACTTGAAAACTTTGCATGTATCTTATGTCATCTCAGCTTTAGATCAAATATGATCCATTGATCTTGCTCTATCTTTAATGCATAGGCTCTAATGCTTACATGCTAACCTTAAGTCATGTAACTTTGCTTCAATGTGCTCCATCGATCTCTAGAGATTAACCCAATCTTTAATGATCAATGCTCCCCATTAGATCAAAAGTATGAATGCCTATTTGCCATTATATCCTTATATTATACCTTTCTTAGTCATTAAACATCATGTAACTATCCTTATCTCACTACCTTCTGACATCTTGGAGCCATGTGCACCATTGATCTTGTTTGAGATTTAACACTTGCAAAAATGACTATGGGGACCCTATCAATATGCTTGAGTAGCCATTTTTGATCCTTAATACATTCTACTATGCTTTGATGTAGAATCTAAAATTTAGACTAGATGATCTCATTACATAAGAAAATCCAACAGAAATCTCTTGGAATCCTCACACATGCAAGATATATCACCATTAAAATGCCTTCTCATAAACTTCTATCATAGAGCCAACCATGTCAAAATCTATCTAGGAGGCCAACTTTGATCATCCATAAATTTTTCCATGCTTCAGCACATGATCTCAAACTTATAAAAAATCATCTCTACTCAAAAATAAACAAACCTAAATGATCATATTATCTTGACACCTTCACATGTGAAAGATGTAACACCATCCGAATGCTCAGTCAGTTCTTTCTTCCGTACTGCAAAAATTGACTAAGTATGTATAGTCATATAAACTATGAAAATTGGTAGCTTGAGTGTGGATTGTGATACCCAACCCATATGTCATTATTTCTTGATCTCATGGCCCTTCTAGACACCTTTTTTCTTATTCTCAATCATCTGTAGGCTTCCAAAACCTAATTTCATCTCATCTAGGCTGCATTTCCCATGATGATTCTATCCCCCCAAGTCTTATACTTGTAGGAAAATAACACCCAACTTAGAATATAACACTAGACCCTAGGGTGTCCATTTTTGGAGCTCCTATCCAATTGTATTTTTATATCCAATGGTCATTTCCTTCTAGTTGCTATCCTTCTTCTTGTCGGCCTAACATGAATACATTCAATCCATGACCATCAGATCTCTATAAAATCCCATTCAAAGTTCATTTAAAAGGGGTTGTAAAATATAACATAGCAAGACAGAATACAAGCAAGACTATTTAGTCATATTTCTCTATTCTCTACATACAACCATCCAATAAAACCACAAGATTATTCAAACCCTCACACCAATCCCTAACCACTTCAAGCACACCTAATTTAGCATTTTGTATCTTCATATACAATATTGCATAAATCACATCAAGTGGGAGAAATACATATGTCTTGATCCCTATTTATAGTATTGGTATGTAGGTAGCGTGCCACATAAGGGGTGTGGATACATGTTTAGTGCATCTTACACACACTAAACCCCCTCTTTCTCAAAGTTTGTCAAAGCATAATGAAGTCTAGGGTTTCACAGACATCTAACATCCAAAATTTTATAGGTATGTGTCCTATTTTAGTGCTCCTATATCATAAAATGAAGGATATATCATGATTTATGACATTATCATAGTCCTGCACAACAAATTTCAGACCTTATCTCAGCCGTCTCATTCTAGTTTAAGCCAAGTTACATTTCTCCTCACTTATTACTATTTTTAGAAAGGTTTAAATTACAATTAAATTATAAAAATCAGTAGATTAATTATCCCAATATTATTTAATGATTTAATTAACCTAGACCCTTAACTAAACTAGGAATAACACTCCAATATTCCCAAAACTATTAAATCAATATGGGAAAACATAGTCAAAATGCTTGAGAGCCCAACTTTGCACATCTATAACTTTTGACACACTATATTGCATGGTCTAAAAATTATCAAAAATAAACTTGGTCTAAAACTAAACAAACCCATATGATTACCTTATATTGAATCATCCACATTTATGAGCACCAATCTCATCAATATGCTTACTTAGCTCTTTCTAGCCACTTTGCAAATTTGGCTAAGTATGGGAAAACAATGAAATCTGATTGAGAAGCCAACTTTGCACCCTCATATATTTGACCATAATTCAATGCATGAATTGAGATCTAGCACATAATAATTAGGGGATAATGTGATCACAACCATATGACTAGATCCCCTTGAATCCTTCCCATGTGGAAATGGTGACATCATCAAATTGCCTACTCAAATTTTTTGCCAATGGACCCAAAGTGTTTAAATGAAAACTATGGATTGCCATATGAATTACAATTATACATACAAAATTTTAAAGCATATATAACATCTTAGGGACCTATTTCACATGTTCTAATCACCATACTCATCCTTGACCATATTTATACAGACTAAAACTAAAGATCAACCAAGCCAACATAAAGCACACTAGAGCAAGCACAACAAGAACTTTCTCCCCAATAGGAACATTGTTCCCCTCTGACATAATGAAAAAGTAGGCACATTCTAGTCCTAAGGACCTAAAAATAATTATCAAATAGGAAAGAACCATCTTATGAATATGATACAAACTCCCCCTTTCTTTGAGCCTACTTTTTCTTGTTTTAATAAATGAAAAAGTGTGCACATTCTAGTCATAAGGACCTAAAAATAATTATAAAATAGGAAAGAACCATCTTATAAATATGATACAAACTCCCCCTTTCCTTAAGCCTACTTTTGCTTTCTCTTAACAACCTCCTCTTGCTCTATGCTAACACTCCCTTCAATCTAACACTTCAACTAATGAAAAAGAACACACAAAAGAAATGAAATCTAATGTAACTTACTAATAAACATTTGAGAGAGAAACCCCCTAATATATTTAAGTAATTTAACTTTCTAAGCATCTTTAGATCTCCACATACCATAAAGAACCTGTTATCCATTTTGGCCCACATACCAAGCTTCTACCTGGTTTAAACAGATGAGTAGGGTCCCAATTGATCAGTGGACCAAGTAGCTTAGAAATAGGCTCAAAATTTTTAATGGAGGGATCTAATCAGGTTTTCATGATGCTGATATTTATAGGATCAAGTCCAAAAAGAGCCTAAGTTTACACTCTTTCAACTTTTGACCAAGTATAGCATTCAGAATTCCTTCGGAGGAAGTGTTCCACAAAAATCCCATGATAAATGTACAAGGCTTAATTATTTTAGGATTTTGGTTTCAAGCTTATTGTTTAAGTGTCAGGCATTGTTTTAGACATTTTTTTTGAAACAATTTCCCCAAAGGGTCATTTCTTTGAAGAGGGTCTTTTTTAGAATTTCTAAAGGGCACTTTTGAAGCCAAGTATCCAAAACACTTTTCTCGAAGGATCATTATTTGGAAAAGTGGATATTTTCAAAAATCCCAAAGGATATATTTTCAAAGCAAAGTAGCCAAGATTATTTCCTTGAAGGGTCCTTTATCTAGAAAGTGTCCCAATCACTTTTTCCAAAGGGTATTTTTCTTTGCCAAAAGGTCCAGTGTAATTTTCTTAAAGGGTAGTTTTTTGGAAAAAATGGTCCAGTTCAAGTTTTATGAAGGGTATTTTTATTTTGGGTAAGGGTCTAATACAGAAGTTTCAAAGGTAATTTCCAAAGGGAAAAGGGCTATTTCAAAAGGGTTGAAGGGCCATTCTAAGGACCCAAGTCCTTTGGGGAAATTGTTCGAGACAATTTTCCTGAAGGTCGATTTATTTCAAAGACTTTGTCTAGAAGGAAAAGACTAAGGCATAATTGTTTCTGACATTTCATCCAAGATAAAGACCATAAATACATGAATTATTTTGAGCATTTTACCTAAAAGAATTGCTCAAGGTAAAGATATGACAAGCTATTTCCTTTGGAAGAAGTGGCCAAGACACAAAGCCCAAAGACAAGGTTCTGAATGGAAGAAAGAGTCCAGGATCTCAATTGCTCACAAGGCCTTTTAAGACACTTTAGGTTCACTTAAAGTGTAATTTTATAATTGATAAGGATAGAGCCAAATTTGTATAGCCCTCATGAGATTCTAATAATGCTTGGAGTGGCTTCAAAGTGCATGGGATCCATCTAGTTCTTCATTGTGTTCATTGTGACACTTTCCCATACTTAGCCATTTTTCAAGGAGCTCAAATAAAGCCAAATGGATAGACTGAAGATGCTACACCTCACACATGTGGTAGCCTATAGAGGAATTTATCAAATGGGTCTATTTAATTTTGAGTTTAGAATGTATGCGCTAAGTTTTAGGTCCTTTGATAAAGCATAAATGAAGTTATGCATGGCCAAAGTTGGTCCCTCAGTCAAATTTCACTAAGTTATATACTCAGCCATTTTTTGAGCTAGGATGTCAAGTAAGATCAAATGGATCAGTCAACTTGTGTACTTAATATCTTTACCTAAAAGGCTCTTAGGACCAGTAGATGAAATGGGTTCATCCCCTTTGGTAAGAAGAACATATCTTGAAAGTTTGGTGCTGCCATGACTTTTGTGCTTCAAGTTATAAGTCTTAATATTTGGTTAAAATCATATGACATTCACACTAACATCAAGTTAGAGCTTTGGTAAATATATATCTGTGTTTAAGTTTGATGATCTACAAGACATAATTTACATTCTACATGATGACAAATGATGGTTGATAGAATGCCAAATTTAAAGATAGAGAAAGACAAATCATATTGAGATTAAATTTGATAGTCACATGATCATCAGTGATAGTCACATGACCATCAATGATAGTCACATGACCATCAATGATAGTCACAAGAACATCATTTGATGGGAGTAAGGATGTAAGATCATGAACTAGCCATTTGATTCAAATAGTGGGTCCTAGAATATCAATAGTTGGAATTTGATTGAGCATCTATGATCAATGATGTGAGACGGGTCAAAGAGTCAGAGAGATTAAGGGGTCAACACATGGCACAAGTGTGTGAGGCTATAGACTGATAATAGGATCCTAAGGATTAACACACATTTGCTAAGTGGCACCATTAGGGAAAAGGTTGAGAATTCAAATATAGATATGAGGGTTAATAGATCTAATGGAGCAAGCTGAGTGAAGTGGTCAAGGATATGAGTTAGTTTTTAATGACCAATTAGAAAAAAGGAGAGCCCAAGTGACTAAGATGGAGGTCAAAGGGTCATTTTTTTATCAAGGTAAATAGACATGATTTGAGCCAAGCTTGAGTACATTTTAGTTTGAACTAGGAGCAATTGTTTTGGGATTAGACAGTGCCATTGAGAACCTACAAAGATGGACATATAGACTTAAATGACCATCACTAAAGCTAACTACATGAAAATGATCCTTCTCCCCACTTTGGAACACATCAATAAACCAATTAGGTCTAAAAATTGCCTTATATAAGCATAAAAGTTAGCTCTAAGACCACCAATGCCTCTCTTCCTGGAGATACATCCTCCTACCCCAAATGTTTCTCTAATTTTAGAATCAACAAAGTTTTATTAAATATAAGGTGAGAAAATTGATAGACTGGTGAAGATAGAGTCTTCTAAAATACCATAACAATAAGTTGGTTGCTATGGAGAGGCAACAAGATCATCCATATAGGCTATACCAAAATAATAATATGAATTTATAGTACAATAGGCCACCCTATCAACCTAATGAAAAAGGACAGGGGTAGAAGCCTTAGTCAAGGCAATATAATCCCAATGCTTCAATTAATTCTAAATTTGTTATGCTAACTCAGAACAACTACACTCAAGAAGTTCCATGACAATCAGACGGACAATCTAATGAGATGGTTGTGGCAACTACTAGAGACATGTATCAAGACCCTATTTAGCAACATGATCATTAATTTTAGAGTCATGACATGGTGCCTCCTCCACCATAATCCCCTAAAATGAGTCAAGACAACATGCTTACCATGTGATGATTTGAAGCTCAAATCCAATAACAAGGCAACATGGGTAGAGCACGTGTTGATACCATATGCATGAATTTTCAAGAAGGGGAATATATGTTTGAGTATGTAATAGCCAATATGGAATTATCCTCATAGAGGATAAATGAACTAGTTGTATCTCAGACTAGGGCTTAAAAGAGGATTCTAGAAGACAACTTGGGGCAATCTAGGGTTTCTACATCATCTCCATAGACTAGTCAAAAACCTAATCCTTTAGATGCAGCTACTAAAGCTCTTAAAAATCAATAAGTGCACCAAAATAATGGACAAAAATAGAGGCCCCCCTTCATTCATCATGTTACTCAAGTGCCAAGTGATGCTTCCACTCTCAAGGTGCATCCCAAAGGTACTAGCCTTCCCTTTAATATTGTGGATCATTTGAAGAAGGCTAATGTAACTATGTCCATGAATGATGCTCTATCTATCCCTGAGCAAAAGGATATTCTCCATCAAGAGATCTCCAAATTTTATTAGGTGGAAAATATGGTTGATAAAGTGAACACTATTTTCATCAATAATAGTCAACCTAACCAGGTCCCTAACCAAGTTCCCAATCAAGTTCCAAACACAAGTCAATCTCAAAATGTTGTTCACCCTTATAACTTTGTTAAGCCTTCCCAATTTTATCTATCATTCATCATAGGGGATTATTTGGTACACAATTTCATGATAGACTCAGGTGCTTCAACCTTAGTGATGCCTACAACCATAGCAAAAAAGCATTGGATCAAATATGTGACTAACAAAAATTAGGTACTCTAATTGAATGGATCCCCTAATAAGATAATGGGCATCTTGAAATATCTATATATTACATTAGCTTCTTGTCCAAATTTTATCACTAAACAAGATGTAATGGTGGTAGACCTACCTCCATATTTTTCCCTATGCTTGTCTACAGACTTTACTGCTAAGATTGGGAGATATTTGTCATCTAATTAGTCATACATGGTTCTTAAAACTAGAATGGAACCAAAGTCACCATAAGGTTTGAGCCTATTTCTAGGTTCCACCTAGAACCCTACATGCCCAATCTTGTAAATGTAAACTATGCCATATTTAAAGAGGTTGAAGATGTTATTGAACATGAACCCCATAGTCATCTTGAAGGCATCTTAGATCTATACTTGGATGAGTGTGAAAATGATAACCATGTATTTGATCCATATAGTAACATTAAAGAGATAGACTTAAAAGTGTACTATATGCATGAGGAAGGTACTACAATACCTTCCTTATCTAGCAATGCTCAAGAGGACAATGGTATATGGACTTTGTTCATTGATGGCTCTAGGTCAAAGAATGGAAGTGGAATGGGAGCCATGATGATTTCAACCTCAAGAAAAAAATTACCATTTTGTTGTAAGAATCCAATTTAGTTGCACCTCAAATACAACTGAATATGAATCTTTTTTACATGGTTTGCAAAAATCAAGAAAAAGAGGTATATAGCTCCTTAAGGTCAAAGGTGATAGTGAACTGGTAGTGCAACATGTGATAGGACAAAGTATAGTTAAGAGTCACCATTTGAAAGCCTATAAAAATTAGGTATGGGACCTCATGGAAAATTTCTTGGCATTTGATATCCAATCCATACCAAGAGAAGCAAACCAACATGCATATAGGCTTACAACCATTGCTACCCAATATGAGATATCAAAAGGAGTAAAAGGTAACCAATTCCAAGATAAGGTCAATATTATATGCATACTAGTTATACCTAACAATGAGGTGAGTTGGCAAGTATTTGATAATGATGATCAAATCATATGTTTTCTAATGCAAGAGGTAGAATTCTACCATATGAACTAGGGTAGGTTCCAAAATCAATATGATGATCAAATAGTAAAACTAATAACTAATAAGCTTCTCAAAGGTCTTGTGACATTAGACAACATCTTCAATGAAGATTACGAAGTAAGGAAAGGGTAAACATACATCTCGGCTAAGGAAGAACACTATGAAAAGATAGAGATCTTTAAGGGAAAGTTGTTAAAGCTGAGAAAGGTTAATACAACAAAGGAAAGGGTTGAGTTTATTGATTTATGCCAAGAATTTTTTGATATATTTGATTTAGACCATAAAGACTTAAAGGGGTTTGACCCTAAAATTACACAACAAATAATTGAATTAGAAAGAAATGCAAAGCCAATTAGGTAGAAATAGATCCCTATCAACCCAATAGTGGAGGATCTCATGAAAAAAAATCTCTATAAATTGATTAAGTCTAAGATAATATTTCCAATTAAACATTCTTCTTGGGTGGAAAACCTAGTGCCAATGAGGAAAAATAATGGAGAGTTTTGGTTATGTGTTGACTTTAGGGACCTTAATAAGGTGTCCCTAAAGGATCATTATCCACTGCCCTCTATGGATCAAATTCTACAAAAGGTGGTAGGTTCTCATTGCTTTATGGCTATTCTGGCTATAATCAAATCATGGTGAAATAAGAGGATAGGCATAAGAGTACCTTCACTACAAACTGGGGCACCTATGCATATTGTAAAATGCCTTTTTGACTCTCCAATGTTGGAGACACCTTACAAACAACAATGGATGCTACTTTTCATGGTCTTTTGAAAGATATGGTTTTATTTTACCTTGATGATATACTAGTTTTCTCAAAGAATCCTAATGATCATCTGATGTATTTGAGATCTATTTTTGATAGATGTAGAAATTTGGAGTTTATTTAAATCAAAAGAAATGTATTTTTTTAGTACATGAAGGAATGCTTCTTAGACATGTGATGTCTAAATCTGGTCTTTCCATTAATCCTGAGAGGATAGAAGCAATCCTTGATCTATCACTACCCAAATATAAGAAAGGGTTACAAAGCTTCTTGAACAAGATCAATTTCATTAGGAGGTTAATTCTAGGCTTTACAGAGATCGCCAAGCCTCTCACTCATATGCTAAGGAAAGGAAAGGAGTTCACATAGGCAAGAGAAAGTAAGAGGAGATTTGAGGCCATCAAGGAGGCCATATCTCATTCCCCCATGTTGTTAAATATAGATTTCAGTAACGATTTCTATATTTATGCCTTTTATACATTAGATTCAATTTCAACTATGCTCATGCAGTAAAATGATCAAGGTCTAGAGCAACCCATTGCTTTCTTCATCAAAGTTTTGGAGGTCATGAATAAAGATATAGGTTTGTTGAAAAACATGTGCTTTCTATTGTATAAAGTTTGAAGAAATTTAGGCATCTAGTTTCAAATAGTAAGATCATACTAATGGTGGCTCATCCAAGTGTGAAATATTTTATCCTTAATAGAGACTTAAATGAAAAAATAGCTAGATGGGTCATTAAGTGTATAGAGTATGAAATTAAAATCAAGATCACAAAGATCATCTGAGGAAATGGATTAAGTGAACAGCTTGTTGAAGATGTGAGAGAAGAAAAAGAGACAATCCTAGTAATCTAAGACACTCAAAAAGAAGATGAAGATACTCTTCTATATAGATGGAAATAAAATATTTATAATTTATCAAAATGGGAGAGTGTCTAATGGGTTTCAATGCATCATAAAGAAGACACTTTAGGCTATAATCAGTGCCATACTTTCTAATTGATAGAGTGTTTTTCAAAAAAGACATTGGAGGTATGTTCTTAAGATGTGTTGAAACTAACCAAGTTGATAAGATCCTCAAGAAATTTCATGATAGTCCTCAAGGGGGAAATTTTATAGCTAGGACCATAGCTAAAAAAATCATCAGAGCTGGTTACTTTTAGCCCAATTTTTTTAGAGATGCACATGCATGGGTGAGGAAGTGTTCAAAATGTGCCATGTTTATAGGGAAATAGAAACTAGTTGCTATGCCACTAAAGCCTATTCAAGTTAAAAAACCTTTCATGTAATTAGGTTTAGACTTCATTGGATTGATTAATCCCCCATCTAGTGATGGCCATAAGTGGGTCTTGATAGCCATAGTCTAATTCACCAGATGGGTGGAAACAATTCCCTTAAAGCAAGCAAATCAGAACTCTATACTTGAGTTCTATGATAACCCAGTCACCCATTTTGGGGCACCTTCTACCATAATATCAAATAATGATTTGGATTTTAGTAACATAAAGGTATGTGAGTTAGCTCTTGATTAGGGTATCTATCTGACATATTCATCTAATTATTATCCATAGGGAAATAGACTAGCTGAGTCTACTAATAAGAGCCTGATTTGGATCATTAAGAAAACAATGGAAGATAATCAGAGATCCTACCACAAAAATTTGAAGACTACCTTATGGGCTGATAGAGTCACCCCTAAAAAACCCATTGGTAACTCAACTTATCTCTTATTATATTTAAGGGAAGAAAGGCTTTCAATTTCATTGAATCTTCTAATTTTGGAGCTTGCACACCAACTAGAGCTTCTAGAAAGTGATGCAATGGAGGTTAGAATGAATAAACTAAGAGAGTTAGAGGAAATAAGGGATGATTCCATGCATACTATGTGGTAAAACTAAAATCAAGTCAAGATGACCTTTGACAAAATATCTTCATCGAAAACATTCTAGCAAGGTGACATAGTCCTCAAATGGGATGAGAACTGTGCAAAACTGAGAAAACACTCCAAGTTTGATAGCCTTTAGAGTGGGGCCTATGACATCACAAGATTAAAAGAGATAAATGCCTTTGATATTTCCATATTTAATGGAGAGAGCCTTCCCATCCCTATCAATGGGAGATATCTCAAGATTTACTACTAGTTTCATATCTTGCCCCTTGTACATTAGTAGATAGGTCTATTCTTTTCCTCCAAGTGCTTTTGAACATTGATGTTTTCTCTTGTTATATTTTATTTTAGGTTATTGCTTTCTTTTTGTTCCTCCCATTACTCCAAAAAAATTTTTACATAAGTTAAGTAGAGTTTATTTATAAGTAGCTTTTCACTTAAGCAAGCTTGATCAATTTCTAGGTTCCATGACTAGTAGGCTGGTCAAGCCAATTGAGTCACCAAAATTTTTGGCCATTTTGTCCCACATACCAATATTTTACCTAGTTTAAATAGATGAGTAGGGCCCCAATTTATTAATGGATTAGGTGGCTTAGAAGCATGCTCAATATTACAAATGGAGGTATCCAAGTAAGTTTTCATGATGTTGATATTTGTAGGAATAGGTCTAGAAAGAGCCTAAGTTTACACTCTTTAAAATTTTGACAAAGTGTAGCATTCATAATTCCTTTATAAGAAGTGTTCCACATAAATCCCAAAACAAATGTTCAAGGCTCAATTCTTTTAGGACTTTAGTGTTGGTATTTTTATTTAAGTGTTAGGAATTATTTCAGAAATTTTATCTAAAACAATTTCTTTAAAGCATCATTTCTTTGAAGAAGGTCATTTTTAGAAGTTTCAAAGGGAACTTTAGAAGCTAAGTGTCCAAAACACTTTTCACAAAGGATCATTCTTTGAGAAAGTATACCTTTAGAAAAAGCTCGAAGGATATCTTTTCCAAGTAAAGTGGCCAAGACAATTTTCGTGAAGTGTTCTTTCTTGGGAAAGTGTCCCAAGCACTTTTTTTGAAGGGTACTTTTCTTCACCAAAAGGTCCAATACAATTTTCCTGAAGGGTAGTTTTTTAGAGAAAATGGTCTAGTTCAAGGTTTTTGAAGGGTATTTTTCTTTTGGGAAAGGGTCCAATGCAAAAGTTCCAAAGGATAATTTCCAAAGGGCAAAGTGCTATTTCAAAAGGGCTGAATGGCCATTCTAAGGACACAATTACTTCAAGAAAATTATCCAGGAGAATTTTCATGAAGGTAGATTTATTTAAGGGCTTTTGTTCTGAAGCAAAAGATTAAGGCATAATTCTTTCAGACATTTTATCCGAGAGAGAGACTTCGAAGACATAAATTCTTTTAGACATTTTGTTCAAAATAATTACTCAAGGCAAAGATACTTCAATCTATTTCCTTTAGAGGAAGTGGACGAGACAAAAATCTCAAAGATAAGGTTATGAATGGAAGGAGTCCAAGATATTAATTTCTCACAATGCCTTTTAAGACACTTTGGGTTCACTTAAAGTGTAAATTGCCAATTTCAAAGGACAGGGCTATATTTACATAGTCCTTATGGGATGTCAAGAATGTTTAGAGTGGCTTTAAAGTAGATGGGATCCATATATTTCTTCATTATTTTCATTGTGACACTTTTCCATACTTAGCCATTTTTCAAGGATCTCTAATAAATCTAAATGGATAGATTGAAGATGCTACATCTCATACGTGTGGTAGCTTTTAGAGGAATTGATCAAATGGGTCTCTTTAGTTTTTAGCCTAAAACATATGTGTTAAGTTTCAACTACTCTACCAAAGTTAATAGAGTTATGCATGGCCAAAGTAGGCTCCTCAGTCATATTTTTCCAAGTTTCCATACTTATCCATTTTTTGAGCCAGGACGTCACATAGGATCAAATGGACTAGTCAATTTATGCACTTAATATCTTCACTTGGAAGGATGATGAGACCAATGGATTAAATGGGTTCACCAGTTTTGGTAAGAAGAACATATCTTAAAAGTTTGGTGTCTCCATGGCTTTTGTGATTCAATTTATAAGCCTTCAAAGTTGGTCAAAAACATAAGAAATTCACACTAATGTCATGCTTAAGCTTAGGGAAAAATATATCTATGATTAATTTTGATGATCCATGAGACATCATTTATGTTCTATAGGATGAAAAATGATGATCAACATAATGTCAAATCTAAAGATAAAATATGACAAATCCTATTGGGCTTAAATTTGATGGTCATGCAACCATCAATGATAGTTATGTGAATGTCATTTGATGGGAATGAGGACATAAGTTTTAAGATAATGAACTAGCCATTTGATTTAAAATAGTGGGTCATAACAAATCAACATTTGGAATTTGATCGAGCATCCACTATCAAAGGCATAAGATGGGTCAAAGAGTCAGAGAGATTTAGGGGTTGACACATATCATAAGCGTGTGAGGCTATAGACTGACAATACGATCCTAAGGATTAATATAGATTTGCCAAGTGGCACCAATAAGGACAAGGTTGATAATTCAAAGATAGGTCTGAGGGTTTAAATTCATTTATACGTGGTAGATCCAATAGAGTGAGATGAGTTAAGAGGTTAAGGATTTGAATTAGTTCTCAATGACCAATCAGAATAAATGAGAGCCCAAACGACTTAGAATAAGGTTAAAGGGTCAGTTTTCAACCAAGATAAACAAACATTAGTAGATCTAATCTCAAGCATGTTTTATTTTAAACATGGAGTAGATATTTTAGGATCAGATGACACCATTAAGAACTTGTAGAGGTGGACATGTAGACTTCAACGACCATCACCAAAGCTAGCTACATGAAAATAACCCTTCTCCCCACTTTGACATGCATCAACAAACCAGTCATGAGCATTTTTGCATTAGGAAAAAATGAAAATGACTTAATTATATCATTGTAGCCAACATGGAGCATCACAATGAATATATTATAATGATATAATGGACTAGAGTGACCTAGATCAATAAAGAAGGGTTTAAGCTTGATTCATAGAGGAAGTTGTAGTAGATTTTCAAATTAATTTTAACTCATTTGATTCCATTTTAAGTGAAAAAATCCTCCCTCTTTCTTGGTTATTTTATACTATAAGTATATCTTTTGAGATATTATTTTGTATCCCTTAGGCTAGTATGATTGGAATCTACCAGAATTGTATTTGACACCTCTTAAAGTAGTGAATAGAGTCTTTTGCATTCATTTTTATAATATGTATTTAGTGTTCTATGTTTATTTAATATGCAACTATGAATGTTATCTTCATTTTTTATGTCCAAACTCAACCTAATTACTAGAAACTTTCTTCATAGGTCATATAGTGTGTCTCAACATTGATACCTTAAAGATATAATGGATAGTCAAACTTAAGTGTCTTTAACTAGACCTTATTTTCATTTCTCCTTAGTTTGAGTGTGTCAAATAGACTTCTATATGAAATAATATTGCATAGAAATTATAGTATGGATTTCATTAGCTTCTTTCATAGTTCATTAGTGTGTTAAGGAGTCCAAGCTTAAGAGTGGGTCTGATAAATTCTTGGTGCATCACCACATACATTTTACTTTATGCAAGCTTCTTAACTCTTTTCACCCCAACCAGTCTTAGGTTTTATAAGTAAAGGTCTAAATTATAGAATCTAAAGAGCTAGCCTCATAAAAAATCTTAGAGGTCTGGTTTAGTTATAGGCAACCCATAACCTTAGACCATTCCCATGTTATTCTAGTTATGGGTCATACTTGAATGAATTTGACTCCTATTTAGGGTGTTATTTGGATTGCTAATAGAACCACCATGCAAGCTTACTAGACTTCTTTATCAAGACACTTCCATGACCACCAAATCTGCATCTATACCATATAAAATAAGAAACATGCACTGAACCAACATGAGAAAAAACCTTCAGATACTCATACCTTGCTATTTTGGAGAAACTGAGCAAAAAACACTCTTCTTCAAATTAGGCCTGTCTAGCCTCCTTGTAGCCCTATCTAAAAATTTTAGATCCCACAATTTTTAGTAGACATATCTTCAGGGCCAAAAACTTCATATCTATAGTACTCTCATATGCCCCTTTAAGCAAATCAATTTACATCACCAGGATCATTCTCTATAACATACTTCTTTTACAAACCTACTAGCTAATTAATCCTCCATAATGACAAAAAATTAAATAATTTGAGATCCAAAAACACTCAAATTTAAATTAATCTTGATTTGACCACCCATTTGGGCCATTCAACAAATTAAGAATAATCAAACCTCAACTCATAAGGCATACCACTTTTCTATCAAGGCCCAAAACCCTATAATCTTAAAACAAGTAGGGTCAACAAACCTCATTCTGGTCAATGCACATATTTTAAACTTCTTGTACACCTATAGACCACTTCTGGACCAAAAATTGAGCTTCCATACCTTTAGGAACCCATACACCCTATAACCCATTTTAGGCCTACTTGCCCTTAAACCAAAAATAGAGATAACTGAGAGCACTCAAAAATACTCAATTGACACATACATACCTTAAGACCTCAAAAAAACTTGGAGGACACCAAAAATAAATGCATAGACCTTTCTGAACACCAAAAACTTCTTGAAATTTTCATCAATCTCTTTAAGCCACCTATAACCACCCAATATGACTCTGTACTACATATCCTTCACAAACCTCTAAAATAAGCTCATGAACTTGTTGCTCCCTCTTAACCAAAGACCTTCTCTTATTGGAATTATCATCTTTGAGCATACAAACTTGATTCTCCACTTAAAGGAGTCTCTTAAGATGCATATACAGAGACCTCCTCTACACCACAAAGCTCTACCATGGTGTGTAACTAGGAGTTGCCCACAACTCCTTATATTCCTTCTCCTCCTTGGTCATTTGATACTTATAGTTATTCTTCTTCTTCTTCTTCTTTGGCTTAGGATAAACAAATTCCTCATCCACTACAACATTATCCTTTTCTTCAATGATTGAATTGATAATATAGATTCATTACATACCTTTTCATTTAAAGAATTTTCTTTGTAGCTTAGATCCTCATCACTAGGTACTTATTCAACAGCAAAAAGATGTTCACTTAGATCCATACATACCTTAGAAATAGCCTCAAATAGTACCTTGGTCTTCCTTTTGAGATTATTCTCTTCATTCTCAACATGAGTAAATAATGAGACCTTTTGAGACTCTTCAACTTCAAAAGCATTCTCCACCATAACAAATAGATTACTTAGATCTATAGTCTCATCATGACTCATACTTAACACCTTTGGTTTCCATGTATGAACATGTCTTCTTTATTTCACTATAGGATCCTTATAAAATATATTCTATCTTGTAGGCCTTTGCTTGTAGAATCTAGCAATGTGACCTCTCTATTCACAATTCAAGCACTTCAAATTTTTTATAAGAAGCTCTTCCTATCTTTCTAGATTTAGATAAAATCTTGCAATGTGTCTTAGTTAATAAAAACTATAGAACTCAATATATCTTGAAGGAAACTCAACTTGTCTTGACTTAAGAGGATAACATTTTAAAAAGTGTCCAAAATCATGATAGTTGAGGCACTCAACCTTGCCTATGTTGGATGGTGGAGCTTGATCTTATTTTAATGCCCAATTCCTGACTGGGGGTGTGGGGTGGAAATTCTCCCCACTATGGTTGCCATGGGGGTCTAGGGGAGAGGTAAGATATTTTAGAGCACCCCCTAATGGGGGTTTAGGGGTAGCACCCCTGAAGCAAAATTTTATGAAAAATGCATTATAAAATATTGTAATTCCATAGTTAATTTAGACCATTTACTATTAGGTTATAGATCTAATGATAGAAATTAATTTAGTGGATTTTTTCCCTAATTTATAAATCTCCTTTGATATGAGGGCATTGTAATCAGGTGGAATAGTGTGTGACAGTGAAGAGGATAATACAATAGATGTATTATAGGTTTTTCCCTTCATTTGTTGCACTAAATAATAAGGATTGACAATTTCCATGTGGACATAGCCCATATTGGGTGAACCACGTTAAATATATGTCTTTATTCTATTGTGTTTTTTAAATTTTAATTATGTCTTTATTTAATTATTATTGATCTACATTCTATATTCCTAAAAAATGGTATTAAAGCCAAAGGTTTATTTGGCAGATAAACGCATAGGAAAAGAGGTTTCTTGGTTTGAGTGGGAGCAATTGTAGAAGGAGTCAAGATTAAGGTCAAGAATTTCATTGGATAAAACTACCATCTATAGAATATGTAAATGGAGGACTATCTATATCATAAGGATATTTTCCAATGATTGGGTGGAATAAAAAAGAAGCTGATGACTATGAAGGATAAAGACTAAGAGGTTCTTGACAAAAAGGCACTAGGAACAATACGACTGTGCCTAGAAACATCAGTGGCCTTAAATATTTCAAAATAAAATGTATTAGTAGATGTGATAAAGACATTAGATAGAGTGTATGAAAAAGCCTTAACCTCCAACAAAGTATTTCTTATGAAACATTTATTTAATCTAGAAATGTCAGAAGGTGGGTCTGTTGCTGACCATTTAAATGAATTTAACATGGTCATAAATTGGTTAAGCTCTATAGGAGTAAATTTTGATCATGAAGTTTTTTGATTCTGTGGTCATTTATAGAAATATGGAATGGCTTGGTCATGACTATGAGCAATGTTTTCTCTTTCTCAAACACTTTAAAGTTTGATGATGTTATTGGTGTTAGCCTTAGTGAGGAAATGTGATGGAAAAGCATAGGTGAGACATGAGGTAATGATTTAACTATGGAGAATAGGGGAAGATAAAAAGATAGAGTAAAGGGCCCAAGAAAACATGGAAAGTATAAGAAAGGTAGATATAAATTTAGAGGAAAATTGGTGTGTTGGATTTTTGGGAAGAAAGGACACTTGAAGAAAGATTGTTGGTTTCAAAAAGGAAAATAAGGAGATGGATAACAAGATAAAAACTAGGAAGCAAATGTTGCAAGTGATGTGTTATAATATGATTTGATCCTTTATTTAGATAATATTAATAATTCTTAGGTGTTAGATTTAGGGGCTTCATTTCATGCTACACCCCATAAAAAATATTTTCAAGACTATGTTCAAGGTGATTTTGGGTAGGTTTATTTGGGTGATGTTAAACCCTATAAAATTATAGGAAAGGGTAAGATACATATATAATTAAAGAATGGAAACAAATGGTTACTAAAAGAGGTGAGATATGTTTTTAAGTTGAGAAGAAATATAATTTCAGTAGGGCAGTTGGGAAGTGAGGTTTGCATAGTTACATTCATAGAAAATTCATGGAAGGTCACTAAAGGATCATTGGTAATAGAAAAAGGAGAGAAGGTAGGTACATTGTATTTATCTAATGGTGATGTTGACTCTTCCATTACTTTAGCTTCTACAAAAGCAGATACAAAATTATGGCACTGTAGACTTGGGCACATGGGTGAGAAGGGGATGCATGTTCTCCACTAAAAAAAACAATTCTAGATTTGAAGAAGGTGGATTTGGATTTATATGAGCACTGTGTATGAAAAATAGAAGAAAGTCAGATTTCTCAGAGTTGGGAGGATAAAGAAGGATGAATAGTTAGAGCTTGTGCATACATATGTATGGAGACTAGCTCAAGTATCATCCCTTTGTGTCTCTTCTTATTATGTTACTTTTATTGATGATGCAACCATGAAAACTTGGGTTTATTGCATACAAAATAAATATGATGTTTTTGATACTTCTAAGAAATGGAAATATTTATTTGAGAATGAGATAGGAAATAAGTTGAAGTGTGTCAGATCAGACAATGAAGGTGAGTATTATAGCAAGGAGTTTGATAATTATTATTCATCCCACAGGATTTGTAGAGAGAAGATAATTCCAAGAACACCACAACAAAATGGTTTGTCAGAAAGGATGAATAGGAAATCATGGAGCGTGTAAGGAGCATGAGATTACATGTAGGGTTGCCCTTATAGTTTTGGGTATATGTTGTGTATACTATTTTTAACTTAATAAACATAGGGCCTTCAAGTACTTTAGATGGTGGCATTCCAGAGGAAGCATGGATAGGTAAAAAGTTAGATTATTCATTTTCTCAAGACTTTTGGTTGTGAAGAATTTGTGCATATTGATAAAGAAAATAGAACCATGCTTGAGGCAAATCCAAAAAATGTTATTTTATTGGATATTGAGTTAATTATTTTGGTTACCATTTATAGGATATTGAAAACCAAAAAATCATTAGGAGTAGATATGTGATCTTTAATGAAAAGGTCATGTATAGAGATTAGTTTTAGGAAAAAAATAGGAAAAGTCAAATACAAAATGCGCAGTACTTGATGAAATTACTAGAAATGAAATTCTAAAAGAGTCAAAAAATTAGAATGTGTAATAATTAAAACAAGTACCTCAAACTCCTGGAAGTGTAGTTAGAAGATCTACTAGAGTAAGTAGACTCCCTGAACATTACTCTCCTTCACTTTATTATTTATTGTTCACTGATGGTGGTGAGCTAGAATGCTATGAAGAAGCAATGTAGGTAGAAACTAGAAAGAAGTGGGAACAAGACATGAAAGAGGAGATGGAATCCTTGGTACATAACCAATCCTGGGATTTGGTTTAGTTTCCTACAGGTAAAAGATCATTATAGAATAAATGGGTTTATAGGTTAAAGGAAGAAGATGGAGGCAAAAATAGGTACAAATATAGACTTGTTGTAAAGGGGTTTGCACAAAAGAAAGGTATTGACTTTGATGAAATATTTTATCTAGTAGTTAAAATGACTACTATAGAAAATATTTTAAGTTTGGTAGCAGTAGAAGATTTTCACCTTGAATAGTTAGATGTGAAGACTGCATTCCTTCATGGTGATTTAGAGGAGGAAAACATATGGATCAGCCACAAGGATATGAAGTCAAAGGTAAGGAGAAAATGGTGTGCAAATTGAAGAAGAGTTTGTATGACCTAAAATAAGCTCCAAGATAATGGTATTTGAAATTTGACATGTTTATGATAGAACAAGGTTATATTAGATGTCATTCTAACCACTGTGTTTACTTTAAGAGATTAGATAATGGTAGTTATATTATCTTCTTATTATATGTAGATGACATGCTTGTTGTAGGGTCTAACATGCATGATATAAATAAACTGAAAATAAAACTAGAAGACTCATTTGCAATGAAGGATTTAGGTGCTACAAAGTAAATACTCAGTATGAGAATAATAAGAGATAGAAAAAATAGGAAATTGACATTATGTCAAGAAGAATACATCAAGAAGGTGTCGGCCAGGTTCAATATGCAAGATGAAAAACCTGTGAGTACACCTTTGGGAGGGCACTTCAAATTAAGCAAGGAATAGTGTCCTAAACATAGGAAAAATTCAATTACATGACCAAAGTGACATATGATTTAGTCATTGGAATCTTAATGTATGCTATTGTGTGCACTAGACTAGATATTGCTCATACAGTGGGAGTTGTCAGTAGGTTATGAATAATCTAGGAAAAGAGTATTGGGATGTAGTCAAGTGGATTCTCAAGAACTTGAGAGGGACCACTGATAGACATTTGTGCTATGAAGGTTTATATGTTACCTTACAAGGATATGTTGATGCAGACATGGCTAGAGATTCAGATGGTAGGAAGAGCACCATAGGTTATGTATTCACTATTGGTGACACAATAATTAGTTGGATTTCAAAATTGTAGAAGATAGTTGCTTTGTCAACTATAGAGGCATAATATGTTGTAGCTACATAAGCTAATAAGGAGATGATATGGATGCAACAGTTCATGGAAGAGTTGAGGTATAAGTAGAACATTTCAGGTTGTACAGTGATAGCCATAGTGTAATTCATTTATCAAAGAACTTGACATTCCACTCAAAAACCAAATATATACAACTCAGGTATCACTTCATTCATTCAATTTTGGAGGATGGTCAACTGAAGCTAGAAAAGATCCATATGAGTTAGAATCCTATAGATATGATAACAAAGGTATTCATTAAAGATACACTAGAGAGTTTTTTAGCTTCAATAGGTCTTCAAGAATAACAAGGAATATTAAAAACATGCCAAGGTCAAATTTTAAAGAAAATCCCAAGTAAGAGTTATAGCGGTGGAGTTGTAAGAATTAGTCTCCAAGTGGGATATTTTTGGATGGTAAAGCTTGATCTTATTTTAATGCCCAATTCCCAACAGGGGGTGTGGGGGGGGGGTAACTCCCCCCACTATGGTTTATATAGGGGTCCAAGGGGTGGTGACCTATTTTGGAGCACCCGCTGATAAGGGTTTTGGGGTAGTGCCCTTGAAGTAAAATTTTATGAAAAATGCATTATAAAATATTGTAATTTCATAGTTAATATGGACTATTTACTATTAGGTTTTAGATCTAATGGTAGAAATTAAGTTAGTACATTTTAAACCTAATTTGTAACCCTCCTTTGATATGAGGGTATTGTAATCAAGTGGAATAGTGTGTGAGAGTGAAGATGATATTATAGTGGATGCATTGTAGGTTTTTTCCTTAATTTTTTGGACTAAATAATAAGGATTGGCAATTTCTTTGTGCATGTAGCCCATATTGGGTGAACCACGTTAAATCTGTGTCTCTATTTTGTTGTGTTTTTTGAATTTGAAGTTAATATTTATTTCATTATTATTGATCTACATTTTATATTCCTAAAAAATTAAACCTTTTTATTGATGACCCCCATCATATTTATAAGCAAATTCCTTCTTAGTAGGTCTTCTTTATTCTCTAGCTCTAAGCCCAAACTGATTACAAGTATAATAATAACCATTAAAATTTTCATACCTCATGGAATTTGGCTATTTGATTTGATTTTTATTTGTTCTTTCAACACCTTCATTCCTTTTCTAATGATTTTTCTTCAATGGATGATCCACCTTATTCACATTAGTCTTCATCTTGTCTTGAGTTATAGTTTCTAGTTCTTGTTTGTATCTAAGTCTAGTCTTATCACTTACATGATTTTGATCATTTAGAATGTTGTTTAAATCAATTGAGATATTTTAAAATCACACAAATGACATTATCTTACTAGATGCTTTCTCTAACTTAGATTTCAATGACTTATTTTCAATTACATACCTTGCACATTCATCTTGTTTAGCTTTTAGGCTTGTAGATAGAATTTCCAATTGACAAATGAGATGCTTGACCATATCTTCATGGTCCTTGGAATATTCATCCATTATTTCCTCAAACACACTAAATTTATCCTCAAATTCCTTAAGTTTATATTTCATCTTCTTATTGATCTTCTTCTCAATATTTAGTTGTTCATGAGCATTAGACAATGTTGTCTAATAGTCCATCTCATCTTCATCATCATCTCAATCACTCAAAGTAGACACCTTATGATGTGAGAAACTTCCTTCCTCAACCATGGACAAAGCTTCATATTTATTAGAACCATCATATTCATGATCATACTCTAGGTCACTGTCTTCATGCTCTTCTGATGAGCTATATTCTTATTTGGTGTATATACTCTTCTTGTCCTTAAAGTACTTATTATCAAGCCTTCTGAATCCCTTTTTGATTTTATCATACCTAAAATATCTCTTTCCATCACCATGACCTTGATAATTCTCTTCATCATCATCCTTATTATATTTATGAGGGAACTTATTAGCAAAATGTCCTATCTGACCACAATTGAAGCATTTAAGGGGTAGCTTACCTTTATAATTGCCTGAACATATTCTCAATTTATTTGAAATCAAAGCAATTAGTTTATACTCATTTATATTAGGAATGTCATCCTCCTTGAGTTTGTTACCTTGGAACTTCTTTATTTGCATTTTAGTCTTGAAAACTACTTTCTTCTTTAGAGGTATATCATCAGTCTTCCTCATCTCATAGGTAGTAAGGGTGCCATGTAATTGATCCATCTTCAATTGAGTAAGATCAAGACTCTCTTCTATACAAGATAATTTTGGATCAAACTTGGGGGATAAAGATGTTAATACTTTTTGAACAACATTAGTCTCTTCAAGATTCTCCAAGACCTATGATGATGTTCACAACCTCATCAAATTTATGCAAAAAGGATGCCATAGTATCTTATTCATTCATCTTGAGACTTTCAAATTGGATTTTATGAGTCTAAAACTTAGCAAGCTTAAATTTTAAATCTCTTTCAAAAATAATCTTCAATTGATCCTATATTTCCTTGGAAGATGTGTAATGAATTACTTTGGTGAATTCAATTTTTGTAAGACCAAAAGTGATGGTGTTCAGTTCCTTAGATTTTTTCTCAAATATCTTCTTCTCTGCAACACTAGATGGAGTAATAGTAGGAATAACATAACCATCTGCAATAGATTGCCATACATCAAACCCTATGACATAATGTATGTCCTCATCCTAGTACTCTAAAACGCATAATTGGATTCATTGAACATTGGTGTTTTTAGTAGAAAAACCACCTTGCACATTCTCGATAGCCATTGTACCTTAGATCACCTTCAAATTGTCAAGATTTTACCAAAGGACCTCGCTCTGATACCAATTTTTAGAGGTACAATCCACTGAGATGGGGTAGGGGTTAAATTAGCGATGGAAAATAATCCAATTCAATTTCTAAACCCTTGAAAATACTTAAGCATTCAAAATAATCATTCATGAATCATACTAATCATTCATAATAGAGAACAATGAACATAAAGAAAGATCACATAAACAACACAAGATCTATGTGGGAAACCCTCTTGGGGAATAAAACCCACTCTCAAGCCTAAAAATACTTAGATTAATATGCTATAAGATGAACATAAACAAGAGACTAATCAATTTCTTCTAATTAATAACCTTCAGTCAAATACTTCTAACCTAAAACTTTGATCAAGTCCTTCTAATCAAAGGTCTTTAGTGAAACCCTGTTTCACAAGGATAAATTTCCCCTAAGAAAGATGATGTTTTAAAACCTCCTTGGAATGAACACTTCCACCTTAGAGATGATGTATTCAACACCTGAAGTGAACCTCTTGATTCTATGTCAACTACATATACTATCTCTCCTTCTCAAACAAGTCTCTCACAAGGCATAACTCTTCGCACAACTTCACACTACAAGAACATTATACTATCATCAGAGACTTGATCTACAGATTATATACATAGTCCTTAATATTATCTACTCATCAACCCAATAGTTGGGCACTCTCACTCCCATATACTTTCCTTCACTCTCTAATTTTATCACATATAAGACTCTTGCTAACCAAGTCGAGAACCTAATAAATTTGTCTCCAATATATATAGAGTAATCATGAATTATCAAGTTCATAATAATCCTTGTTGACCACACTTCATGCCTTCATCCTTAAGTCATCTCATATGGGTCAAAATTAAGCATTGTCCCTTTTCAAAATAGGCCTAAGTCACTTTTAGGTCTTATGGAGACCCATTCACCCTTTTGATACAGATTTGAGTAATTTAAGAATACAGGAGAATTCATAAATACATAGGTCCTCTCCCTATGTCTCCTAAGATATCTTCAAATGATGAAAGTCACCAAAAAATTATTTTGCTACATCCCAATTATCTCAAACACTTCTCTATACACATAGTTAACAAGAATGAAAACATAGTTTACTTCAAAACCTTTGTTCATGCTTCATACGATTTGTCAAATCTTCAAAATGCATGAAGAACATCCTCATGGAGTCTATTAGGGAGTTTTTAAGATAAAAATTAGGGAAACATTACTTTGCATTCTAACACATTAAAAAAGTTGGCCATAGTATGGGAAAACATATTTAAGTACACAGTCAATATACCACATTATGAATAACATTCTACCACATTATAAAATTGGCCAAGTATGGGAAAACATAGTCAAAATAGCTAGGAACCCAACTTTGCACATCCATAAATTTTGATGAACTACATCACATGATCAAAAAATTAGAAAAATTAAACTATTTATAAAAGTTAATAAACCCATATGATCACCTTCTCCTTAATTTTCCACATGTATGAGTGCTAACCTCATCAACATGCTTACTTAGCTCTTTCTGGCCACTTTGCAAATTTGTCTTAAGTATGGGAAAATAATGAAATATGATAGATAATCCAACTTTGTAACCTTATATATTTGATAATGATTTGACATATGACTTAATATATAGTGAATAAAAACTAGGGAATAATGTGATCATAACCGTATCTCCCCTTGACTCCTTCCCACATGATAATGATGTTGTCATCAAACTACGTACTCAGATTTTTTGCCATTGGACCCAAAATTTTTATATGAAAAATTTGGATTTATATATGAATTAAACTTATGAAAATAAGATATCAAAGTATATATAACATATTAAGTACCTATTTCACATGCTACAATCATCATACTCATCCTTGAATATCTCTATACAGACCAAAACTGAAGATCAACCAAGATGACATAAAGCACACTAGAACAAGCACATTGTACATTTTTTCATTGTTACTTGGGATATAAAATTAGTTCATCCACTCACTAGGACACCTCCATGACATCACCAATACATCACTAATAAATATCTAACATAATCACCCACCTTACGTCCATAATACTTAATCCCACTCCATCTAGTGGATGAACATGAACATGCATCATTGGATTCCCCTTCGTATTAAATATCATGTGACCCAAATAAAAAGATCCAAGACCTTATTATAAAATTCATAAACCATGATTAAACCATATTTTATCCTATCCATCAAAATTAAACAAAGTCAATTCATCAACGTAATAAAAAAATCTTCTAGTAAAGCTCAAAATCTGGCACCAAGAAGCAATCAAAGTCAAATCTAATCATCAATTCAAAAGAATGTCAAAACTAATAATCATATGGAAAATCATATTCTTAATTATTGGTTCAAATAATATATAAATTAAAATGTCTTTAAATCCTTATTTTCATGACACTAATATAATGAATCCCCTCCACCATATCCAATGGAGTATGCAACTGTTGAACCCCATTTCCACTCCCCATCCCATCATATTATCCACCATGATTATATTACTCATTCACATATCATATCCCATCATATAAAATCATCAAATCCTCCCATCCACACCATATCTTACATCCCTAGGAATAATTTTCCCTTGTAGGGGTTACAAAGACACCTGAGCAAAATATCTAAAGGATGCCAAATCAAATATCAATAAAAGCCATGACAACATGATCCTAATATCATACAATCTCAATGAAGTGTTTTATAAATAATACATCAATTTTTTTCTTCTTTCATCTCACCCATCATCTAATAAATTAAGATGCCATCAATGTAGTCAAATAAAAATATAAAAAAAGGCATTCATCCAATGGTGAAAACTAGTCTTTTGGTTCCTTGGGTAAGTACCATGATGAAAAATAGTTTCTGGCATTAGGGTAAAATTATAAATTCTCTACATTGTACCTCAACACTTGGGGGCAAAATCCATTTATTTCATATCCCTTGTTAAACCATCCTTTATTCATTCCCTCCATCCATTGTTATTACCTCTCATCCATCATCATATCACCTCTTGTTTTGACCTTCATAAGGAAGTAGAAGGTGTCTTGAGTACTATTCCAAAACCATCATGTCATATCTTGCAATGGGCACTCAAGAAACTAAACATCTGGTTCCTTCACAATGTGGTTTTTAGTAATACCTAATCCATTCTTCTTTAGTCTTCATCCCCTTTTTTGCATTTGACTCATCTTTTTGTCAACTCATCCACCATCCCATCCATCATTCCATCCATCCTTATCCTAGTTTCTAGGCTTGGTATTCCTTTTACTAGTAACCCCATTTTTATAGTGTACATACGTATGCCAAAATCCTTAAAAAATTGAAATATGTCAAAAACCATAAAAATTATAAAATATTAAAAAATCCAAAAATAGTTAATTGTGTCTTGTATTATGCCTAATCCCCTAGTTGAATCCATCTCCATCTATGTCATATTTTCCCATCTTTGGATACCATAATCTATATTGAAACCAAATCAAAGTGGTCACCCATATCCCCATATCTTCTTCATCCTTTTGACTAAGTGTTATTAACACACATATCATTGTCAATGAATTTAATCTATTACCCATCACTTCTTATCAATTTCCTTTTTAATATCTAGCACCCATCAACTCACTTCTTTTCTAGTATGAAAGGTAATTGATCCCATTACCTTATTTATCATTGCCTCTTTATACCTAGCACCCATCCAATCACTTTTTACTAGTGTGAAAGGTATTTGATCCCATCATCTCCTCTTATTAATATATTGGAATCTTGTTAGGTCTTGTCTGTTGGTAATCCTTGGTCATCACCTTTCTAAATCACCTTTCGTGGCCACTTTTTGATTCACTTTCAAAACCTTCTCCCATGCTCCATCCTTCTATCCACAACTAGGGGATACATCTTAGCCTAACCATAATCATGATCAAACTATCCAAATCCGAGTCTATCTTAAGTCCAAAATCACATCATGATAATATAACCCATCACTTAATCACTCATCCGACCATTAGATAAGACATTGGGACACTGCATGTAGATACTTGTGTGTGCTACTTGTTTGTTTTGTTTATCTTGATTGCATGTATTTTATCATATATATATATATATATATATCTTGTTTATCTTATGTTTTTGTTCATCACATCTCTTTTTTTTTGGGGAAATGAATTAGGATGCTATGCGGTCACAGAAATTTCTCTTTAGGATGTAGAGTTCACCACTTGCCCATGCACTTTGGCACAATGTCCTCTTGGTCATGCCTATATCATAGGACATACTACCAAGTGCCATATTTAATGGATTACTTAGACTATGATGAGATTTATGAAATTTGTGATGGATTGATCATACAAAACCACCCTCATCATTCATTTAATCATCTCATCATCCTTGTTCCCATTACTACTCTAATCCTCTATTTAATCATCTAATCACTCGACTAACATCCCATATTTTATCCTTATCATTTTCACCTCATCATCTAAATCATATAGTTTAATCACTAAAAAGTCTAATAATCCTCATCATCATCAATTTTTAATCTCTAATCATTGTCATCATCATTTTCTATTCCCTCATCATCATCCCCTATCCTATAGTCAGAACTACATCAACCTGAGGTGTCTTTAGACTATGTATGCAATACTTGACCACATTTTCATGGCAAAGGATAGCTTGGCCACTATCTATATCATCTATCCTCATACCTTAATCCTTTGGTCACTTGATCATATTGATTATTATCTATCATCACCTACATTGTATTGTTTGATTTAACTTGAAGCTACACCCATCATTAATCCTATCAAATCATTATCTTATCCTAGCCTATATCTCTCCCTTTCATACATCATTACTTTGGATATGTCTAAATATTTTGGCATTTTAATCTTATCTTCACCATGTTATGGTTGATTCCCCCTTGGATGTGTCGACAACTGTGACACCCATCATCTTTACTCCCTATGCATGTGTCCTTGTTAGTAGAATCATCATCAATTTGTAGCTCATTTCTGGTCTTGAATTAATATTATTCACCATATATCTCATATATATCATCCTATCCCCTCATCTATCCATCTCATCCCACCCATCCTTTCTTATTTCAAGTGGCCATCCATCTCATTCTTCTTTTTATGTTCCCTCGAGGGGTCATCATATCCCTTAAAATCATCTACTAACATTCATATATGACATGGTTTTTATTTTAAATATAATTAATCATTTCACTTTTCTTCATTCATAATGCCCTTTCAAAGAGGATAAAAATATATGCACCTAAAATAGCTCGCTTCATTATTGTCACTAATATTCCTATTAGTCGATACTAATTCTATCAAATTTGATTTATCTCACCAATTTATTCCCCCTTCCTAATCATTTATCTAATGCCCCCCTTCTATTATTTTTTATCTACTAACCTTATCCCATCCTCACCAATCAATTAATCTATCCTGAATTCCCACTATCCCATTCTAATCCTACCTACCTATTATTTCAAAATTTTAAATTCTAATGACCCCACTTAACCACCTACACTAGCCTATCCCTAGGGTATCCTACAACCCTAGTCCCTAATCCTCACCTAATCCAAATCTAACCCCCTTCTAAGCCAAATTAACTTCTACAAAGGGTTCTAAACTCCTCTAAATCTAGAACCTTATCCAAACCTCCCTCTCCTCTCTAGAAGCTTCCAAGTATAGGGGATTCTAAGGAATTTAATATTCCTTGGATAATTCCTATCCATTGGAACTCCTTATCCAACTTTGAATTTCAAACCTTTATCTTCCCTCCATAATCTATATAACTATATTCCTCATATAAGGCCAACTCCAATTGCCATAACCAATCCATGTCAAAATGATCCTTTCATCCATTATCAAGATATAACATCATGCCATCGTAGTGCCAAAAATTTGAGTCTATATGTAAGCATTCATCCATTTAAACATCTTGGAAGGAGGTATGAATAAATAAGGAATTTGGTAAGTTTTATATCATTTTGATTTGTTTCTAGAATCCTTCCTAATAGGTAGTTTGAGTTTTGGGTTGAATTAGTTCATTTAATTCATATAGAGCTTAGAATCCTAATAAAATAATCCTTGAATCCATTATAAAGATCCAATATCATGCCATCATAATGCCAAAAATATAAGTCTATATGCAAGTAATCATCCATTTGAACATCCTAGAAGGAGGTATGAAGAAAGAATGAATTTGATAAGTTTCATATCATTCTAATTTGTTTCTAAAATTGTTCCTAATAGTTTGAGTTTTAGGTTGAATTAGTTCATGTAAGAGGTACAATCAATGATAGGGGGTGAATTAGTGATCCCAAATAATCAAACTTCAATTTTAATCCTTACAAACACTTAATCAAATACTACAAGCATTCATGAAGCATACACATCATTTATATCAATGAAAAAGAGAGACAATGCAAGATCAATTACATAACACATGACATATGTGGAAAACCCTCTTGGGGGAGTAAACCCATCAGAACCTACAATTGGACTACTTCCCTATAATAAAAATAATAATTTATAACATATACAACTGATTAAGGAACTACCATCCCTTATTTATTGAGACTACAATCCCACAAGCTGCTGCAACACCTATCTAGCTAAGTTGCCACAACAACTAGACCTTTAATAAGTTTCACCTTAAAAGGAGGCTAAAACCCCTTAGATGTTGATATACCTTAAAAATACCTATGAAAAATTTCACCTTTGAATTGATGTCTTCAACACCTGATGATGGACCTCTGATTATAACTCTTCACCTTCGCTCATACTCAAATAGTAAGAGCACTATTATAACAATAAAATTATGACCTACAAATCATAAAAATAGTCCTCAATATATTCCACTCCTCCACTCATTCACTAGGAACACACTCTATCCTTTGATCCACAAAACTCACACAAACACTTCTCTTAAAAAAATCTCTCACAAATCTTATCCAAGTCTAGAAACCAACACATTTGGTTTTACCATTTATAGAGCTATCATGATTATTAACATCTTGGTCCACTGTTAGGCATGCCTTAACCATTAAGGCATCTATCATATGAATACACCTCTAAATAAAATCCACATAGGTTGGACATAGAATTTATGTGTCACCCTTAAGCGACTACACCTTTCAATTAGGCACTTGTAGTTCTTATAGGTCTCATGGAGATCTATTCACTCTTTTAGTAATCTATTAAGAAAAAAAAGAATACAAGACCACTTAAAAATATATAGGTCCACTCCACATGACCCCTTAGTCATTATAAAATGATCATAGTCATCACTTCTCACTTCTACATATGCTAAAAAAACTCAAATACTGACTTGATGCACATGAACAACATAAACAAATACACAATCAACTTTTTAAGCATTATTCATACTATATACAAATGGTCAAAACTTCAAAATGTACATATATTGTCCTCATGGATTCTAAAACACTCCTCAATAGATAATTCATCAAGAAACATCGAAACAACATCAACATAAGATCAATTATCCTTTTTGGGTCACTTGAAGAATATGCACAAACACAATCAACTTTTAAGCTCAATAACTTTAATTATATTTATAATTAGACCTTAAAACTCATATTTCTAGATGGGACTTGAAGAACTATACAACTTTGATTTTTAATACATAGTCAAATTCTATGTTTATCAAAAGTTATGGCTCAAAAAAAATGCACCCAATCTTTCTTTTATTAAATCCAAATATTTGTATTCAAATGGTCACAGTTAAACTTTGAACACCTTACACACATCTCGTGTCCTTACATCTTCAAATTGATCATGCACCATCAATAGTATTTGAGATTTAATTCATAATGTTGCAATAACCAAATTTTAAACCTATGTCATTTGACCTCATCTCATGTATTTTGACAACTTTCACTCAACATGCATTGTCGATCTCTACGGATCAAACATTGCCTTAACAATGCTCGACAACTATCACTTTAACCTCTTGAATTTAATTTGCACCATTGATATCGATCAGTATAAAAACCCAATTAGTATAAATCATTAGAATAATTTGGGTCTTTATCTCTTCTCAATATTAAACATCATTCACTTCTTACTATCTCGCTCAATATGCATCGTTAGATCAATCTTATATGATCACCCGTGTACCGTTGGATCTTCATTTGCTCCTGATCTTTAAATCTATTAACCAAAAATGAATTTGACCTATTTAAGTTAATATTAACCATATATATCCATTTTATGAACTCCCACAAGCCATTATATATCCATTTGGTCTTGGTATTTAACCTCGTGCAAAATAGATTATGGGGACCATTTCTATCTGCCCGAAAGGCCAACTTTGCACCTCCATATCTTTTACTTCGATCAATAACATGTTCTAAAATTTGGACCATATGTTCTCCTCATATAGGATAATCCAATCATATTAAAAAATTATCTTGGAACCTTCATACATGTGAGATATAATGACATTAAAATTCCTCCTCAGATTTATCAGTTTATAAAGCCAACTATGTCAAGAATTATTTGGAAAGTCTAACTTTGCACATGCATAGATTTTATCATGCTTTAGAACTTGACCTAAAAGTTAGTGAAAATAAACTAGGCAAAAAATTAAATAAACCCATATGATCACCTTTTCCAAAAATATCCAAAAGTATGAGATATGCCACCATCAAATTGCCTACTTAGCTTTCTTGCCACATTGCGAATTTGGCTAAGTATGGGAAAACACTGTTAAAATACGTGAGAGCCAAAATTTGAACTTGCATATATATTTTTGCACTTTATCAATAGAATTTATAATTTATGAATATAAAATATGGACTAATGTGATCAAAACTATATGACCAACTCCGCCTGACTCATCTACACATGGCAATGGTGATGTCAACAAACTCCCTACTCAGATTTTCTACCACTAGACCTAAAATGTCTAGATGAAAATAATGATCAACTAGATGAAATATAATCATTAAAAAAATCACTAAAGTCATATAAATCCTATTATAATACTCCTTGTACATGATCAATACTCCATACTCATCCCTAAACACCTCTAGCCATGCCAAAATTAAAGATCAACCAAACCTCCTTCAAGCATACTAGGACAAGCTCAATGCACACTTTGTCATTATCACTTAGAATATCAAGGTAGTTCATCCACTCACTTTTACACCTCCATGACATCATTAAAAACTCTCTAATAATCTCCTCCTTTTTCATTGATGTCAACACCTACACATAGCAATATATAGTTCACCTTTCTTCTCTCTCTTCAAGCATTCTCACAATAGGAACTTTATCCCCCTTTGACACAATGACAAAGTGGACACAAACTGATCCCAAAGACCTATAATGACTAACAAAAAGAGAATAAAACCTTAAAAATATTATACAAACTTCTCCTTACCTTGAGCCTACCTCTTCTTGCCTTGAAAATTTCCTCTTGCTCTATGCCAACATTCTCTTGAACCAAGCATTGATACCAATGAAGAAAAAACACAAAAAAGTACTAAAATATAATTTAACTAACAAAGAAACATATAAGAGGGAATCCCCATAATATTTTTGAGCCATTTCACCTTTTGAGCATCTTTGGATCTTCATACACCATGAAGAATCACCACACAGGCTTACTAGCCTCTTCTCTCAAGTCACGTTAGGGACCACCAACAGAACTTCATGCCACTCACCAAATAGGAAACATGTAAAAAATTAACTTGAAAAATCACCCTGAAATAAGCATACCTTTCTCTTTTGGGAAAACTGAGCAAAAAACACTTTTCTTCACACTAGGCCTATCTAGCCTCCTTGTAGCCCTACTTAGAAATTACAGAGCCCACAACTTTATATAGACATAAATTCAGGACCTAAAACTTCATATGTAGATCACTCTCATATGAAACCTAAATCACACAAATTTTCATCCCCAAGATCATCTTCTACAACATACTTCTTTCACAAAGTAGCTTGCTAATTAGGCCTCTAGCTTGAAAAAACATGAATAATTTGAAAAATACAAACCTTCAAATCTATGTGAAACATGATTTGATAACCCATTTATACCATTCAACCTATTAAGAAGCCTTAGACCTCAAATCATAAGGCAGGCCACTTATCTAGCATAACTTAAAACTTTAGAAACTTAAAACAAACATAGTCAACAAACCTCCTTCTAATCATTTTCCACCTTTAAAACTTCTTTTAAACTTGGAGATAACCATCACACACTTTTGGACCAAAATGTCAGCCTCCATACCATTAGGAACATAGACTTACTATAACCCATTCTAGGCTTGATTGCTATTATGCCAAATATTGAGAAAATTAAGAGCACTCAAAAATCTTCAATTGACACAAATAAGATTATCAATACACAAAACTACTTGGAACACATCGAAAGGAAGTGTACATAACTTTTTGAGCATCAAACTCTTCTTGAATTTTCATCAATGTCATTATGCCATTTGGAAACACCCATTCTGATCCTATACTATATCTCTTTTACAAATCTCTAAAACAAAACTCATAAACTTGTTTCTCCCTCTTAACCAAAGACCTTTTATAATTGGTATTATGATCTTGAGCACACAAACTTGATTCTCCACAAGAAATATGTCTCCTAAGAAGCATAGGTAGAGACACCCTACCTCATAACATCTGAAAATGGTGTGAAACAAGGAGTTACCCATAACTCTTCATATTCCATATCCTCCTTGGTCATCTGTTACTTTTAGTTCTTCTTATTTTTATGATTAAGAGAAGAAACATGATCAACCACTACAACATTATCCTCAATGATTAGATTGACAATACATGGAGACAAAATAGATTCATGACATACCTTTTCATCTATAGAATCTTCTTTATATCTTAGAACCTCATCACTAGGCACTAAAAATTGATGTTCTTTGAATGATAATTTCTCAACAAAAACATGATGTTCACTTAGATCCACACTTACCTTGGAAATAGCCTCAAGCAATACCTTGATCTTCTCTTTAAACTTGGTCTCTTCATTCTCAACATGAGTAGAAAATGAGACCTTTTGGCACTTTTTAATTTTTTTTAGCTTTTTCCACCATAGAAAATAGATTACTTAGATCTATAGATTCATCATGACTTACACTTACCACTTTTGGTATCCATGAGTTATCTTGCCTTCTTTATTTCACTCTAGGATCTTGATTGAAATTATGCTAACTTTTCGGCCTTTACTTGTAGAATATAACAATGTGACCTCTTTATTGATAGCTGTAGTAAACCATAATTATTTATGGAAACATATTTTGTCTTACCTTATTTGGATAGAAGCTTGTAATGTGTCCTATATGATGAAAAATGAAACAACATCCTCTTTTTGAAGAGGACTTGCCTTGTCTAATCTTATATAGATAATGGTTTTCAATGTGTCCCACATCAAGATAGTTGGATCACTTAATTTTGCTCACTCATCTTGAATGATGACCCCCATCATAGTCCTATACAGACTCATTTGTAATTTGTCTTTTTCATTCTCTAGCCCTATGAAAAAATTGATTACATGTGTAACAGTAACCATTGAATCTTGTATACCTCATGGCATTAGGTTATCTGATCTAATTTATCTTCATTCTACCAACACCTTCATTCCTTGTCTGATGATTTATCTTCAAAGTATGACTAACCTTATTCACATTAGTCTTCATCTTGTCTTGAGTTACATTATTTTGTTCTTCTTCATATCCAAGACTATTTCTATCACTAACATGCTTTTGACCACTCAAAATATAGTCTAAATCACTTGAGCTATTTTCAAATCTCATAAATGATCTCACCTTGCTTGTAAACTTATCTAATTCATCTTTCAAAGACTTATTTTTAAAAACATACCTTGAACATTCATCTTCCTTAGCATTTAGGATTGTAGATAGGATTTATAATTGAAAACTAAGATGCTTGACTATATCTTCATGCTCTTTAGTTTATTCATTCTTGCCTCATAAACACTGAATTACTCATCATAGTCTTTGAGTTTAGACTTCATCTTCTTATTGATCTTCTTTTCCATATTCAATTATACATGAGCATTTATCAATGTAGTCTTATAGTCCACCTCATCTTCATCATCATCTGTATTACTCCAAGCAGAATACTTTTGATGTAAGCAACTTCCTTCCTCAGCTATGAATAGAGATTCATCTTCAATATAACTAATATATTTATGATCATATTCAGAGTCACTATCTTCACTCTTATTTGATGAGCTACAATCTTATTTGGTGTAGAGACTCTTTTTTTTCTTGAAGGATGACTTCTTGTTGTTATAATTTTTGAATCCTTTCTTCCTATATGTCTTCTTGTCTTCATCTTGGTCTTCATGATTCTCTTCATCACCATTCTTCTCATGCTTATGAGGGAACTTATGAGAAAAATGTCCTATCTCTCCATAGTTGAAACATTTGAAGGGTAGCCTATGTTTAATTTCCTAGTAATTAAAGCAATTAGTTCATCCTCATCAATGCCAAATATGTCATCCTCTTTAGGTTTCTTACCTTGGAACTTCTTCTTAAGATTCATCTTTGTCTTGATGCTACTTCCTTCTTTGGTGGTATATCATCATTTACTCTCATCTCATAGGCAGAAAGGGTGCCATGTAATTGATCCATCTTCAACTAAGTAAGATCATGACTTTATTCTATAGTAGATATGTTTAGATCAAACTTGAGGGAAAGATACCTTAATACCTTTTGAACTACATTAGCCTCTTCAAAGTTCTATCCAAGACCTCTGATGATGTTCACAATCTCATAAAATCTCTATAGAAAGGATGCCACATAATCTTCTTCCTTCATCTTGAGACTTTAAAATTGCCTTCTATGAGTCTAAAACTTAACAAGCTTGAACTTTGAATATCTTTCATAAATTATCTTAATTTTTTTCCATATCTCTTTAACATCTCATGTCCTTGCATCTTTAGATTGACCATGCACCATAAATATTATTCAAGATTTAACTCATAGTCCACTAATTCCCAAATTCTAAACCTCTAATATTTGACCTCATCTCATGTATTCTATCAACTTTCACTCAATGTACATTATCGATCTCTACAGATCAAACATTGCTTTAACAATGCTCGACAACTATCAATTTGACCTATTGAATTTAATGCACACCATTGATATCAATAATGATGAACACCCACTCACTTTTGATCCTTGAAATAAGTTTGGTCTTTATATCTAATTAATGTTAAACATTGTGCACTTCTTACCATCTTGCTCAACATGCACCGTTAGATCAATCTTTTATGATCACCCATGCACTATTAGATGTTCATTCGGTCTTGATCTTTAACTCTATTAACCAATGAACACTTTAACCTCTTTAACTTTCTATGCATCATAGATATTAATTGTATGAATTCATATGAGCGATTAGATGTTCGTTTGGTCTTGGTCTTTAACATTGTGAAAAATAGACTAAGTATGGGGACCATTGTTGTGTGCCTGAAAGGCCAACTTTGTACCTCTATATCTTTTGCTTCACTTGAGCACATGTTCTAAAATTTGGACCATATGATATCATCACATAGGATAATACAAGAATATAAGAAATTAATCTTGGAACCCTCATATTTTTGTGATATAATGACATTAAAATTTGTCATATTTATCAGTTTAAAGAGCCAACTATGTCAAGAATTGTCTGGAAAAACCAACTTTGCACATGCATAAATTTTGTCACACTTTAGTGCTTGACCTAAAAGTCATCACAAATAAACTAGGCATAAAAGTGAAAAAATCCATATGATCACCTTCTCCTTAAATATACACATGTGAAAGATATGCCACCATCAAAATACCTACTCATCTTTTCTTGCCACATTACAAATTTGGCTATGGGAAAACACTGTCAAAATACCAAAGATCCCAACTTTGTACTTATATATATTTTTTCATGCTTCATCACTAGACTTGAGAATTTACACATAGAAAATAGGGACTAATGAGATCACAACCATATGACTAAATACCTTGACTCATCTATAGATGGCAATGGTGATGTTAACCTCAAACTTTTTGCCGCTAGACCCAAAATGTCTAGATGAAAAAAATGATCAACTAGATGAAATCCACTCATGCACACAAGTAATTGAATTATATAAAAATCCTTATAATACCCCTTGTACATTCTCAATACTCCATACTCATCCTTGAACACTTCTTGCCATGCCAAAATTGAAGATCAACCAAACCTCTTTCAAGCATACTATGACAAATTCATTTCACACTTTGTCATTATCACTTAGACTATCAAGGAACTTCATCCACTCACTTGGACACCTCTATGACAACTCTAAAATAGTTTGTCTAATTCATATAGATCTCAAAATCCTAGTATAGTTTACTTTATAGCATTTTCAGACCTTTACCCTCTCAATTTCAGACACAAACCTATGTATATCCATTAAGGATGCAAACTCTATCTTCTTGACCATCTTGTAGACATTAAAAATTTTCACACTGTGACTCTGAGTGTCAAAATACCCCATGGTAGCCTTAAGCCCCCCTTCAGACTAATCCAAACCCTTGACCCCTAATCAAACCTAACTTGCAGTTAGTTTGATTAAACTAGCTTAACCCTAGATTTTACCTATTTTAACCCTTTAGCCTTAACTGTCGATGGTTAGGTTGACTGTCGATGGTCACCTTGACCATCTATGGTTAGGGTGCACCTCATTGACCACTAAAATACAAGTCAGCCACCTTGATTTTATAAAAATAACTTGTCTTCATCCACATACAAGCCATTGCATGAATGAGTTGAAATTAGGAAGCTCATTTCACGTCTTGTTGTAACTATCTTGCCTTACCTTTAAAAAGAGAGGAACAAGAGGTTAAAAATCATCTAAAACATACAATTATTTTCAAGAGATTATACATTTAAAATTATTATTATTTAGGTCAATCATCATCAATAATCTAGTAAACTAGCTACACCGTTAGAGAGCCAATTTGCCACTACAACTCTGCCAAAGTGCCAAGTATCATTACTCTACTAGAATAATGCCAAAATATATGCATGAGTCAACCACCTCAAGCATCCATCCAATCTAAATTTTTAAATATAAGTATTTGATTTTCAACATTCAATTACTTTATTTTATTTTTTTTACCCAACCCAACACCAACCCATCTCCCAGAATCTCACTTTTTGATCCCATCAATTAGCCTTTTCACCAACCTAGATTGATACATAGTAACCGTCGATGGTTGTATTAACCATCGATGGTCTATCTAACCATATATGGTCACCTTAACTATCAATGGTCATCCCAACTAATGATGGTCATCATTGAAGTAAAATACAATAATATATTTTCACCTACTTAGCCCCAATCAAATCTAATTTTATATGTTCCTACGTGTTCACAAACCCCTTTATAATTTTTTAAAGCATACCCCAACCCTCTAGCACTATTATTAATTAGCTAACCACTATTTTTAATCATTTATAGTCTATATTTCATAGCAAGCATTCTTGTGTTCAATTTTGATACCTTCTTGATTATTGATGCAAGTAATTTTTATTCTATTTTATGAGATTAATTATTTAAAATGTGTGGATTGACAACCCTTAAGGAAGCCCTTGCTTCCAGGATCTAGCTATCACTTGGAAATCCACCCAATTACTTATCTAACAAATAAATTTTCTTTAGTGATTTCTTATCTACAGGTCATCTTCCCATTCCAAATAGGAGTTATTCACAATCTTCTGATTCAATGCATGCACAATCAAACAGGTTTTTCAACCATACTCATACTTAGTTTCTTCTTTTCCCTTTTCCAATAATAAGTATCAATTTATTGAAACATTCTAGTGTGTTCAATGGGACCCTTGTGGCTTTACTTGGGCTCTTATTTTCTTGAATTTTTTCTCTATTCTATGCCCATTAGTGAAATCAAAAATTTATTTTAGGCTTAAAATTAAGTGCATACATCGACTGCTTGAAATTTTAGTTCACATAACTTAACTTCAAAGCAAAATAATGTATTGTATCTTCACTCTTTGTTGTACACACTCAACCAAACCAATTTTATTAATAAACCATCAAACAAACTTGAGATAAGACCCGATTAGGATTTCATCACCTAGTTATAACCTTACCCTTTCCTGATAATCCCACTTGGAAGTCATTAGAAAGGCAAGAACCAACTCAGCTCTCTAGTTAAGTATAATATCTAGATATCAATATATATTGACTAAGCACTTGATACCCTTATCATTATGGTGTGTGAAGGGAGGGGGTATGTCCTAATACCAAGCTATGTATTGATTTGAATATAGATTCTTTTTGAGTGCCTAAACATAACCTGAAACCAACCTTAGACTTCCTCTCTAGTACCCACTCTACAAACTAATTTTAGTCACACACCTTCTTAAGGCATAAGCCAAAATCAAGATTAATTAAAAATATAGGGATTAATGTATCTTTTAGAGTGTGATTTGATATCTTTGACCGTTTTCTTGTCTTCTATTTTTTTGAGTAGTAAGACTGTTTGTGATTTCTACCTTCCCTACTATTTGTTGAATATTTTGTCAATCAGCGTACTGATAAAAAAAATAGGTTTGATCAGCCAAAGTAGGAAGATTGGTCATCCAAATGTGTAGGTTTACCACATCAAAAGGGGACTAATAAGTCCTCTCATCAAGGGGAGGTTCCCTATATATATATATACATATATATATATATATATATATATATATATATATATATATATATATATATATATATATATAAACATAAAATAATACTCAAGGGTAGGAAAAACCATCCATCGCTCTTTTTTTAGAGATGATGCATGCAGATTAAAAGAGAAATCTCAAGGGAAATGATAGAATACACTCCTCTTCTTTCAGAATTACTATTTAGCAAACCACAAAAATACTCCAGGTAGTAAAAGTAAAATGTAACCAAGGACATAGTAACTAGCAAATTGAGATGTAGCACAAAGTCTCCACCTGAATTTCCCAAGAGTGAGATATGAAGGACAATGAGGGCACAAAGTTGTCCCAAGGTCCTTTACACAAAAATGAAAAGAAAACACACTAAAGGCAATTATGGGGTCACAAATTCTCTCCACACTTGACTTCAGGACACCTTCCTGACTACTTTCACTAATTCTACTTGTTGAATTAAAGGAACAAAAAATATTAAGGAAAAAGACATAAGAACAGTTTCCCCAACAACAAAGATATCACAGCACAAAGTCTAAAAAGTCACTTGCTTTCTTATTATAATAACAAAATATGATCAACAATCTGAGCTCAAAGTCTCAATAATGCCTGTTAATTTGGGTAGAGTTTCATTTTTGATTGTCAAAAAGAGATATCTTTACAATAAAAGAGAGTCCTTTATATAGCCTCTTCAAGGACTCAAAATAGTAACACATCATGTTGCATTGAAATTTGTTAAGAAGATAGGCTGGAATTTAGGGGCATCTACCCTTTTGCTTTTCTCAATGCAGAGAAACAAGTCACATTATTGAAAGTTTGCATCTTTCAATGTCCACCTGGCGATCTGATCCTTCTCCATCATTCCTCCTTTTCTAGTTAATTGAATCGAGTCCTTGATTCAATTTGATACTCCATTCCTTATATGCTTCCTATTGATCTTGGCCTTAAAGCCTATGAATGCATTTGGGTTTGTAGATTATAAGGATCAACAACTATTTTATGAACTTTGAAATTGACATTCATGCACCCATCAATACGCTTGAATTTCTAATGGCTAGTTCACCGTTCTTGACTTTGACATCTTCGGGTGCATCACCCCTTGGTCCTTCTTTGGCTTTTCTATTTTGCATCCCCCTGAAGGGAAGGTGACCCTTTGGCTTTGGGGGAGTGTCCTTTAAGTTGGTAGCTGAGAGTCCCCCACAAGGGCACCTGCCCATCGGGGTCCTTTGGCAGCCTTTTCTTTGGAGTTTTTAGAACTTTTTCGTGGACATTTCCCACGGACAAAAGTCTGTGGATATTTTCTTGTAGACAAAAAGTCCACAAAAATTATTGATTTGGCTTTGAGAAACTCCTTTGGGCTTTCCTTCTGCAGTCTTTTTGAATTCTTTCAGACTTTTTGTCTGAAGGAATTCATTCAGACAAAAAGTCTAAAGGAATTATGCCTTAGTATTTTTTGACTGCCTTAAACAAAAATCCAAAAGAATTTATCTTTGTGACTTCCTTGAAAATGACCCTTTTGAAGGGTGCTTTTGTTGACCAAGTGCCCTCCACAAGGGCACTTGTCCTTTGGGAGGCTCTCTTGAACTTTTGCATTGAACCACTCCTTTGAACCAATCGTTGAACCGAGCTTTGAACCACACTTTGAACCAAACCAGTGATCCCTTTGATTGAACCAAGCTGATGAACCAAGATTTGAACCAAGTCGATGAACCAAGATTTGAACCAAGATTTGAACCAAAATGGTTCAAGTCGATGAACCCTTTGATTGAACCAAAAGCCATTGAACTATTTGATGAATTGACTGAGTGAACCGACTAAATGAATTAAAGCATTGAACTAACCGTTGAACTATGCTTTGGTTCAACAGTTCAATTAGTTCATTATCTTTGATTTGGCTAAGTCCTTTTGATCATTAAACCAAACATGTTGAACTTGTTGAACTTTGAACTTGTTGAACCTTTGAACCAAAGTGGTTCAATGGTTCAACGGTTCAATGGTTCAAGCCTTCTTCTCTTTGATAAGTGTTTTGAAGCTGTTGAACCTTGAACCTTGATGAAGTGCTTAACTCTTGCCGATGGACATTTTTGATTGAACCAAGGCACTAAACCAATCCTAAAAATGACTGTGTTGGAAACTAATTATTTTGATTGAACCCGCCTGCAGAAGCCTTTGAACCTATAGAAATGAACTTGCCTGCAGAGTCCGTAGAAACCAAGTCTTTAGAAATCAACCTATAAAGCCCATTGAACTTGGCCTACAGAGTCTTTAGATTTTATTTTCCTGTAGAGTTTGTAAATTATTGAGAAGCTTGAAAAATGAGGAATTTGAATGCCCAGGACAAATTTCAAAAAGGGAAGAGACAATTTTGGTCTGTAGGACCAAAATAGTTCAAATGTTGTCCCAAAAATGAGTGATATTTTTGGGGGACAATAGCTGGCTCCAGTTGGGGAACTTTTATCAATTGTAAAAAGAATTGAAGGGAATAGAATCCAAAATCTCCAGTGTCTTCATGTGTACCATTGGGTTACAGAGTCATACTACCCAGAAATGAAAGGCATCAAAAATAAAAACAAACAAAACAAAACAAAATTAAAAACTATACAAATATACATATACATAGATATAATGATCTGATACTTCAAGAGTTGAAGTGTTTCAGATGTTGCTTCCTAAGAGGTAGTGAAAATAGTGTGCCATCTTGGTAAACTAGTAGGAAACCATTTTGCCCCCAGAAACAGTGACGAGCGAATGGAACTCTCCACCAAGAAACCAATTTTCTGTGTCTTCCTCTTGGCCTTTTCTTCTTCTTGGTCCAAGGCAGGACGTGGTCTTTAAATTGAAAACCATAACTCTTTGCTCTCCCTATGAATAGTTCCTTCTGCTAAATTTGGAATACAGCAGTATAGTCCACCACCATAGCTTGCTATTCTGCTGGCCCAGTCCAACACATGCTTTGTTTGTCAGCATCAGACCCCTGACAAACTATCAGCTGAGCATCTCCTTTGATGTGAAGGAGTTTGACCTCTTCACCCTGAGTAGTTTTCAATCTGAGCAATCGAGATCCATATCTAGCTAAGGAAGAAATGTTGCCATCAGATTCTAAGAACCAAGAATCATCAGAACCTGATCTTCTATCAAATTTCTCTTCATCAGAGATGGAAGATCCATCTTGATTTGTACTGTGCCCTACTAATTCTTCTGATGCCTTGTTTGGATCAAATCTTGGATTGCCAGCTACAGGACTTTCATCAGCTGAGACATGAGCATCATCTATGGTCAAGAAGTAATTACCCCTACCTGAAGGCTCAAATAGAATTTGAGTTTCAGGGGCTGACGTTTGGGTGACCACAATTTTTATCTCAGATAGGTTTGCACTTAGTTCTCCATAAATGTCCAATTGCTCAAGATTGGCTTGCAGGGATTCAAAGTTAGTCATCTAAATTTTGTATTTTTTGACATGATCAATCATGGCAAATGACTGAGATGGACTTGGAAGAGAGGATGGGAGTTCATCCTTTTGGTTTCCAGGAGGGGGAGGACTGGTTTGCAAATTTGAAGTAGAAGGTGCAGATATGTTCAATGTACTTACTTCTTTGGCAATCACCAGGTCCTTTGACTAAAAAGGAAGAGGGATTCTCTGCTCAGTAATTGAAATTATTGGTTGGGGTCGCTCCTTTGTCTTCTCTTTGTCAACCTATTGGGCTGATTGATTCTAGGACCTAGTGAATATTGTGTATGATCCTTTGACTACTTCACCTTCACTTTTGGGTTCATCCTGGTAATTCAAGAAACCAATGTGGGAGTCGCTAGTTGATTCTTCTAGATCCTCCCTGAAGAGATCAGTGCCATTTTCTTGCTCAAACTCAAGTTTAAAATAGGAAACATGTTTTGTTTATAGATATCCAACTACTGAGTTGGTTGGAGGTGCTACAAGGATAGGGTTCCTCTGTGGGGGAGGAAGATGATTTTGTTGCCCTTGAATTTTGGTAGCATTGCCTTGATATGGCTGATTAGGGAATGTCCTCCTTGGTATATCTTTATATAGAGGAGCAGAAGACATATCTTGTGCCATTTACCTTTTCAAGGCTAGCAATTCATTTGCCAACTTTTGTACCATTGGGTCAGTGGTGACTGTGGGTGAGTATTCAAAAGATGAAGAGGGTTTGCCTCTGTTTGGATCTCTCTTTATCTTACCTGATAAGATGAGATCATCTTCTACCTCAGTGGCTGAAATTTGAGCTACAACAAGATTTATATGACCAGCTCATCTCAGCAGAAAACTCACTTTAGGTAGTTGTGAATTGATGAAGAATCATTTGAGGTTCTGAGGTGTCAGCTGGGCAACCATGGGAATCTTGTGCCTTAGCTTATCAAACCTAGAAATAAAATCCCTCATAGGCTCATGAGGCTCTTTTTTCATTTGAGTGAGCTAGGATAGCAAGGCATGTGCATCTTCTGTGGGCTTGAACCTTGCTTCGAACTTGGCTTTGAGAGTATCCCAATCAGTCACTGATCTGGCTTGCAGATGGTAGAACTAGTCTATAATAGCACCTTGTAATGTCTCCACAAAAAGATTTAATGATACATCTTCAAATTCTACTCCAATTATGCCATAGGCTATGTTGAAGGCTGCAATGTGTTCATTAGGGTGAACTATCCCATCACCAAAAAATTTGGGGAAATTCTTTCTTGAATTATGTGGGAGTTCATGCAGAGGTGGAGTCAAGTTGAGTGGGCCAAAAGAGTTACCCCAAGGGCCTCAAAATACCATGATTTAATTAAGAAAAATAGAGATAACAAATCTAGATGGAGTAGCCAGATTATAGAACAAAAATGGAAAAGGACTGGCTCAGCTTCAGCTTAAGGCTTCAAACTGCACACTCTTTCCCAACAGCTCTAATTTTTTAGACCAGATAAAATAATGGAGGTGGAGGAAGATGGTAAGGCTATAATGAATAATGGGTAAGACATGAAATGGAGTTTCCAGAGTCGATAATGGATAAGGGTTATAATGATAATGAGTTATATCCCCAGTGGAGTCACCAAAAACTGTTGGTTGAATATTTTGTCGATCAACATACTGATAAAAAAAATAGGTTTGATCATCCAAAGTAGGAAGATTGGCCATCCAAATGTGTAAGTTTACCACATCAAAAGGGGACTAATATCTCTTCTCATCAAGAGGAGGTTCCCTATATATATATATATATATATATAAACAGAAAATAATACTCAAGGGTAGGACAAACCATCCATCTCTCTTTTTTCAGAGATGATGCATGTAGATCAAAGGAAAAATCTCAAGGGAAATGATAGAAACAGCTTCTCTTCTTTTAGAAGTACTATTCAACAAACCAAAAGAATACTCCTAGTAGTAAAAGCAAAATGTAACCAAGGATGTAGTAACTAGCAAATTGAGATGTAGCACAAAGTCTCCACTTGAATTTCCCAAGAGTGAGATACGAAGGACAATGAGGGCACAAAGTCATCACAATGTCCTTTACACAGAAATGAAAAGAAAACACACTAAAGGCATGTAGACACTGAAATTGTGTCTACCCCCTAGGTCTTCTTTCACCCTTGGCCCCCCTTGGCCCATGTCCTAACCCTTGTCCTAGCCCCCTCCATTTATCAAATAAATATTTTAATTTATTTGGCCCTCTTCCACTTCACCCATGCCACCTTGGATCCCCTCCTTAGATCCCCCCACCTCTCTCCTAGCCTTTATTGCCCAAATCTCCCCTTTATCCTTTCTCCTGTGTCCATTTAAGCCTTCCCATGACCCCTTGACCCGGCGGCATGCAAGAACGGACAGAGGCTAATTTTAGCCTCTGTCCCCATTCTTATGCCACCGATGTCGGTGATCCTGCCGACATCGGCAGCCTTCAAAATCATTTTCTGCATCCGTTGTAGAACCCCCCGCAAACAAAACTCTCTTGACGCTCTTGCATTTGTATTTTCTTCTCCTCCTCTTCGTACAACAACACCAGCAACTACAGGAATCTTGCAGGAAGAGCTCCAAGCAACAGCTCCATTTGCAGGTCCTTTAACAGCTTCGACAATAGGTTTTCCCATTCTTTAATCAGCAAGCAAGAGGTAAGCACAGTGTTGTTTTCCATTTTATTTCTTGTTTAATATATCTATTTAGGTAATCACTGCCAAGACCTTCCCTATCCTTCCCCTGAGAGGCTGAAAGGCCTTCTCAGACCCCTGCCTCTCATCCATCCCCCTTTTGTGCTTCTGGTTCTCAACCAGTCACTTTCCTGATAGTCCCCTCTGCCCAACCAATTCTGCATAAACCCTCAGACTACTACTCAAACCCCAAACAACTCCCTCTGAATCCCACACAGGGCCTCAGACCCTCAGACGAAGCCTCAGTGCATTCTACAGACCAAGACCAGACCTGTAACTCATCCCTAACTACTGCCCTAGCCAACCTCGTCCATTTCCCCTACCAACGTCGGCAGCATAACTGACGTCAGTGACCTTATCTGACCGACGACGGTAATACCACTGACATCGACAATTATACAAAGGCAGATTGATTCTAAACAGGTATGCATTTGTCTTAAGTTCTTTTTTTCTATCTTTCATCATTTATCACTTTCTATTTCTTATCAGCATTCTGTTTTTAATAGTGGACTAACATCCTCCAAGAATCCTTTGCACTTCTATGACCAAGCCTTCGCTTGGCAGTCCACCCTTTTGTCATCTAATGTTTTTCGTGTTTTAGTGTCTTTTTCTTTCAGGTGTCATCCTCCACAACTAAAGAGGAGCTCCTGCTATCGTCTAAATTTTGGTGTGCACATCTACAATCTGGGTACGTACAAACCCTCATCCTTTTTCTTAGTTTCTCATTTTCTCTTTCTTGAATGTGAAAAGCAAATCTAGCGTAGAAACATTCTGGCACGCCCGGTGGGACCTTAGGGTCTCCCTTGGGTTCCTTTTCTTTTGTTCATATAGGTGCATTAAGTTTCTCCCTTTTCACCTCTTTCTTCTCTTCTAAACGACATCATAAGCAGGATTAAAAGGAACCTTTCTTTCTTTTCTTGCATTTCTAGACTAGTCAAAAATCATATCCTTCAAACCCTTTCTCAACTTGTTTTCATCCAAATTTAACATTTTGACTTGGGGCTTAAAACACGTTGCATTGCATTTCTGTTTGCTTGCATTTCCTAGTCCACACTTAGTAATTAATAACCACATATTGAATTAATCATAGTCCACTTGATGTTACACAACCGAACCACTTGCACTAAATCAAACATCAAACTTACTTGAGACAAGGCTTGACTGGGATTTCATCCCCCAGTGGATACCTTACCCCTCCTTGGCAATCCCACTTGGATTTCATCACCAAGGGGAAAGCCCACTCCATTCTCTAGCGGAGGATAATCTCTAGGGAAAGTATATTTTGGCTAAGCGTGACTAGCTAACCACTGGACTCGTGAAGTGAGGGGAGCTTGCTCCTTAGCACCAGGCCATGTACAGAACCTAACCCAGACTTTTGAGTGCCTAAAAAAACCTGAAACCATCCATAGACTACCTCTTCTAGGACCCTTCTAACATTCAACCTCCCCAAACATCACTTTAAGGCATAAGCCACACGAGCTTAATAATTTATTTCTATGGATTTAACGCTTAGGCTCTGCTTGTGTTATTCATCTTTTCTGTTCTTATCTGCTTGTTTGAGGTAGTGAGGACGTTCTTCTCCCTATTTTTCAAAAACTCTCAAATCTTTTGGGTTTCTGGAAAACACAGTCACCGGCATCGGTTGTACCACCGACGTCGATAGCCTTTTATCGCCGGCATCGGTTTTCTGATCGACGTCGGCCATCTTTCTCACCGACACTAGTTTTTCAACTGACATCAGTCTCTTTCACAGTTCTTTTTTTTTTCAAAACAGCAGCCTTAAAACCCCCCCCGCCCGCCACCCCCCCCCCCCCCCCCCCCCCCCCCCCCCCCCTTTTTTCTGCCAAAAACCACATTCTGAGTTTCTGAAATTGAAAAAACACAGTTTTTGAAACCTGACCTTGTTTGCCTTGAATGGTTTTGACACGCAGTCAAACCAAGGATCTTCTTGACCATGCGAGACATCAACCGCTTCCGCCTTCCCTATCCATAACCAGTCCTATAATGGAGTTCCACTTAGAGACTGAAATAACTCCTACTCGCCCAACCCCATCCCAGACTCCTATTGTCCCAGAAGGGGACCAAGATTTTGCATGATTCTTGGACCTCAATGTCAAAGCCTTGCAGCACTATCTCGCGCATAGCCAAATGCGAGACTCCTTAGGCAACCCAATCTATGGGATGCCGACTTCCTTAGTCAAGACAATGATCACATCAACAACATCTACTATTCAACCTATAGACAATCAAGCCAACACCTCGACCAATAACCCAACCATCTCCTACCTTCAAAATTTAGCCTCTCCTTCTAGACCTACCTCCATGGGGGTTCTGGTACCCCCTCAACCTCAAACGACTCAACCAAATCCTACACCTTTCCAAAACCTAGTGGTCTCTATCCCCCCTACTCTTGCACCTATCAACACAAGAGTAACTATCTACCCTTTAACAAGTGTGGCCACTCCTCAACCATCTTTGACCGCCCCTATCCAATTTGTGCCTACCAACCCCATAACACAAGTGCCCTTGGCTTCAACTTCCACCCTGATAACTAGCCACCCATATGTTGCGTTTACGCAACCAACCACGTCATATGCCCCTCTCAATATCTTTCAAGTGCCTTATAATCTAGGGGGCGCTCCACCCACCAATCCGTCAGCAGACATCATCAAAATGCTGATGGACAAGATGTCTAACCTAGAGACCTCCGTTTCTGGCTCACGTAATGCTCTCTCATACGAGCAAATTTGCAATGAGCCCATTCACCCTTCTGTCCTGATCAGGCCATACCCCAATCAATGGGAGCTTCTTAAATTCTCTCACTTTCAAAGCAACGAAGACCCACAACAGCACTTACGGGCATTCAAACATGCCTGTTACCTTATTGCCCATGATGACGCATTGCTTTTACATACATTTCCTATGTCTCTCTCTGGTGCTGTGCTTGACTGGTATAGTTCACTTGCCATCCATTCCCTCTTTACATTCACACAGCTGGCCCCGCTCTTTCTTGATCACTTCTCCATCAACATCACCAAGAAGGTCTCGATCACAGACCTCTATTCTATCTGCCAATTCGAGGATGAATCTATAGCTGACTTCGTTGCTCGCTGGAGAGGCCTCATCAATCAACTCTCCTTTTCCTTACCCCAACCCAAACTTATTAAACTTTTCTCCCAAGCCTGTGCCAAACATATTTCTTCCACCTTACGGGTTTAGACCTTCCGCACCTTCGATGAAGCCTTCACGATGGCCCACAAACTTTAATTACATGCCATCGAGGAGAATAAAGTCAAGTTGCAGAGAAAGAATCCCAACTCTAAGACCAATGACTCCTCTTCTTCTAAACCTTCATCATCCAATCCTAAGTCTAAAGCTTCAGCTAACGCTGTGGTCATTAGACCTTCATCCTCTTCACCTTCAACCAATCAGCCTGAGCCATCCACATCTCAGAGCAATACCTGCCAATTCTAACAGAGATACGTACAATGACAATATACTCCTCTCAGAGAATCATACATGTCTGTGCTAGAAAAACTTGTTAAATAGGGGGTTCTCAACCTCCCCCAGATCTGACCTCCTCCACAATTTGATCCCTCACGCGCCATCCCTGCGTAGTATAGGGAAAATGACTTCTGCAACTACCACTATGTTAAAGGCCATGACATGGGAAATTGCAAGACCCTTACAAACATAATCCAAGACATGCTCGAAAAGGGTGACCTCATCCTAGACAATCCCAATGCCCCCCCTAATCAGGGGATCAACATCTTCAAGCAGCTATTCCCTAATCATCCACCGACCCAAAACAATGTCCAGACCTTTATTGAAAACACTCATGAACACAACATTCAAACAGTCAATATGGTCTCACCCTTCATCCCTGACCAACCTCAAGAGGTTAGTCCATCTATCAGTCCATCACGTGTGGACGAACCTCTTTCCCCAGTTAGTTCTCCATCAATCTCTCTCATCTTGGAGGATGCTTCAACCTTACCAGTGCCACCAGTCTCACCATCCTCCTTCCTGCTACCTATGGAGGACCCGACCCTTCATACTCCTCAATCGCAAGTGGAGGGAATCATCATCCCTGCCCTTTACCCTCTTGGGGAGCCTCATTCTCCGGTTTCTTCTCCACCCAGGGAAGAACCTGCCTCTCCTTCATCTCCAACCAAAGATGAACCTGTCACAACTTCATCATGCCATGAGTCCAAAACTGCTACACCCATCTCATCTTCGGCCTCACAACCGTCAACATCTTCTCAAGGACCCAAACCTCATCCAACATCTTCTCAACCATTTTCCTGACTAGTGGAGAAAATCAGACTTCTCCCTTCAAGGAAAGTGGAGCATCAGGGATTGTGGGAGCATCTTAAATCTCTTCAACATGCCCGTGCCCTCTCGTCTCATGCTGCCAATCCTCCCAAGGTAGAATCTCCCAAGACTCTCAACAAAGACCAGACTCCCACTTCTAAACCTGCATCTACCCCATCTAAACCTATCAAGTCATTTGGTGTTCGCCCTGTCTCTACCCTCACTCACCCGCAAGTGAAGGTGGACTTAGACCAGACCTCGACCAATAGTAGTCTTCCAACCAAGTCGAAGAAGACTACTAGACCACAGAAGTGAATGCCTCTTCCCCCATCACCACTACCTTCCATTTTGGGCCCCCATCCTTCGACCCTGACCAGAGTCCTTCCCACGTCGACCTCTAATAAAAACTAATTGCCTCCTTTGCTTCCTCTGCCTATCTCTAGCCTACCCTCCCCTAAAAAGGTGGTACCTCTCACGAAGAAAGTGCCATCTCTACCTATCACCGCACCATCAACCCAAAAGGTGGTACGGAAACCTCCTCCAACTCTGCCTAAGCAAAAGTCACTAGCATCGCACACATCGACTAGCACGGACCCTTTAGTGGGATCATACTCATTGATATTGCATCGACTTTTGTAGACTTCCAGCATAACCCTTCCACCCATCAAGGCTTTTCAACCTCTCGGGTCCAAGCCCTCCTGGTTCGATGACACAAAGATTTGCTTATACCATCGTACGCCAAGACACGATACTGAGGCTTGCTGTGCCCTCAAGGCCATCATTCGCCGCTATATGGAGAAGGACACTCTTCTCCTTGAGGACACTCTTGACCGACCCTCGACACCTTCCCATCCAACCTCTTCAACCATGTCAACATCTCACCAGCAGGCCATGACCCCTTCTTCACCTCATATCTTTGAAATCAATGCTATCCACATAACCACTAGGTCACAAAAGGACAAGGTGAAAGAAAAATCTGCCATTCCTTAGACCTACCCTTTTATCAAGCCACCTCAACTGTCCAAGCCTAAAATTTCTATTCTTAGCGCATCTCAGCCTTCTTCTTCTTCCTCTTTCGGGCCGATTCATGACTCCATGTTGAAACAGCTTCACCAGACCCCTGTGAAGACGTCCCTTTATGACCTCATCCAAACCTCACCTCAGCATTGTCAAGCCCTCATCCGAGCCTTGCAGGTGGTGAAGGTCCAACCCGAAGACCCCCAACCACTCACTGCCCTCGTCCACTCTTTATCTCCTATTGCCTCCATCACATTCAGTGATTCTGAGATTCCTACATCCAACACGGAAGATCAGGACACTGCCCTCTTCATCACTGCCTATGTTGATTGGACACGCATTAAACATGTTATGATCGATGGAGGCACCAGCATCAACATTATCTCCACCCATGCCTTTGATCAGTTGGCTCTTCCCAAGAATTGCATCTCCAAGATTGGCACAATCTTGCGCTCCTTCAATGACACCACTACCACAACCATTGGCACAGTCATCCTTCACATTCACGTTGGTCCATGCACAGTCCCAGAGCTCTTCTATATCATCGAAGGATAGTTTCAATACAACATGTTGCTGGGCTGACCCTGGATCCGTGCCATGGCCTGTGTCCCCTCCACCCTGCACCGTTGTGTGAAATTTGAGCACGACAGGCAAGTCCACACCATTCCCGCTGACCCTTCACCCTTCAAAACTTGTAACAACATCTACCATCTAAATGACGTCCTCATTCCTATCAAGCCATCAACCCCGGCATTGCCTCCATCCATGGAAGCTTCAACTAGTTCACAACCGGCAGTCGCCCTCACCCCTCCTCTTCAAGAGACTACCAAAGACCCCATGGAAGACATCTTCCAGTGGCTTTCACTTGGGGAATATCGCTTGCTGACCTTAGACATGTTCCAAACTCTGCAAGAGTATGGACGCCTTCACCATAGCCCCAGTTATGACCATTGGATCGGGATGGTCGTGCATTATGGTCCTCCTCACCTCCGAACCAATCTTGTCTATGGGGGGCTCAACCAAGCTCCTCTTGAAAGGAATCCTCTCTCTTCACCCCAACCATTCACATCATACTTCTCATTTCTTGGCAACCCCACCTTTGCACACACTTACCTTTATAGGTGTGCATGGAAAGGTTTTAGTTTTGGACGCTATGAACAGGGCTCCCATCAGCCCATCGAGCCACTCAATGATGACGATGCCAAGAAATGGTATGGCTTGGGATATCACGACCCCACTCAGGCCTCTGCAGACCTTTGCCCCGAGCCAACCATTGACCAATCTCCTCCAGGCTCACCCATTCCTCCTCCACCTACGGAGTCGGTGGTTTCCATTCCTCATAGTTTATTTTTGCATAAACACCATCTGCTTGGAACCCCTGACCTATCAGCTAAATGGGGTGTCCAAGTCTCTCCCTCTCATTTATCCCTCCATGATAGAAGATGAGTCGGTGACCATCAACACTGTCCACTGCGTAGACGACGATGCCATTCTTTCTTACATGGGCACCGATGACTCTTTCATCTAGCACTCCCTTCCTTCTGAGATCCAAGTTATGTTAAATAAATCAACCATTGACATCAACCTCCCTTATTCCGATGTTCCTCACGTCTTAAAGATTGGCCAATCTCTAAATGCCCAGGAGCAGCTAGACTACACTCAGTTTATCTCAGACCATAGCAAGGCCTTTGCCTGGACCTACAGTGACATGCCTGGCATTGACCCCACCATTGCTACCCATAATATCGTCACCAAACCAGAGGCTAAGCCTATTATGCAAAATCTTTGAAAGATGCATCCTCGTGTTGCGTTCCTTGTCAAAGAGGAGCTTCAGTGCCTTTTTTTTGTCTCCTTCATCCAACCCATCGATTATCTGCAGTGGGTCTCTAACATCGTCCCAGTCACCAAAGCAACTAGGGGGATCTGGATCTGCACAGACTATCATGACCTTAACCTAGCCTGTCCCAAAGATGACTTTCCTCTTCCTAACATTGACCAGCTTGTTGATCTCACGGCCGACCATGAGATGCTATCTCTCATGGACGGGCTTTCAGGATACAACCATATCCTGATTGCACTAGAAGATCAACACAAGACTACCTTTATCACCCCATGGGGGACTTTCTGCTATTGGGTCATGCCTTTTAGCTTGAAGAATGTAAGTGCCACTTATCAGCACGCCATGACTTACATTTTCCACGATCTCCTCCACAAAATCATGGAAGACTATGTGGATGACCTTCTCGGCAAGTCCAAGCTTCGCCACGACCATTTGACCTTCCTCAAGATCATCTTCTCTCACCTTCTTCAATACAATGTCCACCTTAACCCCAAGAAATGCATCTTTGGGGTCCTCTTAGGCAAGCTCCTCGGCTTCATCATTTCCTTCTGTGGCATCGAGATAGATCCCACCAAGATCTGCGCTATCCTCAAAATGCTGCCTCTGACCAATCTCAAGCATCTTTGCAGTCTGCAAGGGAAGCTCCAATCCATTCGCCGTTTCATTTCACAGCTTTCTAACCGCTGCCAACCTTTTCATCATCTCCTTAAGAAGGACGTCTCCTTTAAGTGGGATAAGGACTACCAAGAGGATTTTAAAGCCCTCAAATGCTATCTGGTCTCTCCACCAGTCCTCATTCCACCTAAAGATGACCAACCCTTCTACCTTTACATCTCAACCACCAACCATTCGTTAGGTGCCATGATCACGCACCGAGATGAGCATCACCATGAGCAGGCGGTCTACTACATCAGCCAAACATTGGTCGACTATGAAACTCAGTATACTCATACTGAGAAACTTTGTTTGGTGTTAGTCTTTGCCATTACTAAGCTCTACCATTATCTTCTCAACCACAAGACCTTTGTCATCACTCACACTAACCCTCTCAAATACATGCACTCCAAGCCATATCAAAATCAGCGTATGGCTCGGTGGCTCATGCTGCTTGCTGAGTTCAATTTCGAGTTCATCCACTAGAAATCCATCAAAGGGCAAACCATCACTGACCAACTGGAAGATGCCCCTCTTCCTGACAATCAACCTTCTCAGTGCGAGTTTCCTGATGAATCTATCACCACGCTTTCCACCGACGACACCATCTATCAAATGACCATGTTCTTCAACGGCTCCAAATGTCAACTCGATGGGGGTACGGGAGTCATTCTCATTCCACTCGAAGGTGAGCCCATGCCTTTGTCTTTCAAGCTCGACTTTGATTGTACTAATAATATGGCTGAATACAAAGCCTTAATATTGGGACTTCAAACTGACCTTTCCCTCGGCATCAAGTCTATCAACATCTTTGGTGACTCACAACTTGTCATCAATCAGATCAACGATTCATACCTCTATAAAAATGAAATTCTACAAAGGTACAAAAATCGTGTTGACACTCTTCTAGCCTCTCTTGATCATTACCTCTTGCAGACTGTTCCTCGATCCACGAACAAGTTTGCAGACACCATGGCTTCTCTCGCCTCGCATATTCCATCATCATCATCTTCATCCAAAATTTTTGTCACGATGCATCATGTGCCGTTACCTTCATACATTTCTCCTAACATCAACCATGTCAACACCATAGACTCTAGTCCACGAGATGTTTGGTATAAACAACTTGTGGACTACTTATCTCATTTTGTCATTCCTCCCCATCTCTCTAGCAATGCGCGGTGAGCTTTCATCAAATGCACAGCTCGCTACACCATGCTTGGGGTTCTTCTCTATAAGGGAGGCTTTGACGGCCTCCTTCTTCACTGTCTAACCTCCACTAAAGCATCTCATGCCATTAAACAAGTCCACGATAGGATTTGTGGTAGACACTTCAGTGGAAACTCGATTGCCAAGCGCATCCTTCGCCTGGGCTATTATTGGCCCACCCTTCATCAAGACTGTAGCGACTATGTTCAGCATTGCATCAAGTGTCAGCAGCATGCTAACTTGCTTCATCTCCCTAGCCATGCCTTACAAGTTGCTTAGGATTTTTGGCCTTTTTCACAGTGGGGCTTGGATCTCATCAGTGAGATTAACCCTCACGCGTCTCTTTGTCATCAGTCCATCATCACCGCCACTGAGTATTTCACTAGATGGGTAGAAGCCATTCCTCTCATCTCCACAAAAGCTGACAAAATTGTTGACTTCATCAGCACCCACATCATCTGTCATTTCGGTGTTCCTCACAAAATCATCACCGATAATGGTAAGTCATTCAAAAATAAGACCATCCAGAAACTCTGTGACTCATTCGGCATCAAGCTCAGTTTCTCTTTGCCTTACTACCCACAAGCAAATGGGCAGGCCGAGGCTTCCAATAAAATTCTGACTAAAATTCTCATGAAGGTATTCAACGACACTGGAAGGGACTGGCACATTCACATTCCCTTCGCTTTGTGGGCCTACCACACTAGCATCCAAACCTCTACGGGTGCTACCCCTTTCTCTCTAGTGTACAGAATAGAGGCTGTCCTACCTCTCAAAGTACAGATCCCATCTCTCTGCATGACATTCTCTCTAATGATGACTTTCATCAAGATCACTTAGCTCAACTTGAGTTACTCGATGAACATCATCTCGCTGCGCTCAACCATCTCCATGTCTATCAAAATCGCATCAAGCAAGCCTATGACAAAAATCTGTGAGAATGAGATTTCAACATCAGAGACCTCATCCTCAAAGAAAACCAGCATGTGACCAATATGGAGCGAAGTAAACGAGGCAAGTTTTCCCTTAATTGGCTCGGACCTTTCATCGTCACGCATAAGTATGGGTCAGGGACTTATCGTCTGTCTTCTCTTGACAGATGGCCAGAACCTGAGCCTCTTAATGCCTTGCATCTGCGACCATTCTACTGTTAGTCAAGTACTCATCCACTTGACATTTAACTTGAGCTCATCCCTTGAGAAATCCTCATCCTCTTAATACTCATTCCTTTCAACCCTATTCCCCTAAACAAATCCTCTATACCCCTTTTATGATGCATGGATGCTCTGTCCTAATAAAAGGGAGCCCTTGAAATTCTATAGTCTTGTCCATGACTCCAGATTCTGTCCAAAAAAAAAAAAAAAATAAAAAAAAATCAAGATGTCAAAACATATCCAAGGTCACCCAATCAAATCAAAAGGCAGACTGCTCCCTCGAAGGATAGCTGTACTATCATTGTTGTAGCTAATAGACTTCTCCCTCGAAGGACATCTATTCAAACTTATATAAAGCAAAAATATAGACCACTCCCTCGAAGGATGGCTATGAATAAATCTTGCTACAAACAACACTTTTTTAGAAGCTCCCCACATTGATCAGATTCACAAAAGACCACAAAGCAAAATGACATCTCTATGTAGACTTCCCCCATCGATCAATCTGCGCAAAAAAAAAAAAAAAAAAAAAAAAAAAAAGAAAAACAGGGTCATGGACTTGGCTTGTAGTTGTCTCAGGGTCTCCTATAAAAAAGGGCAAGGTTATCTCTGCTCTAAAAATGGGTTACCCTATCCTCACCTATCATAACACCTACTCAAGGGACTTCGAGCTCACTTTAATGTCAAAGTGATTTGATTACCACTCTAACACAACCATGGTCAACAGCGTAATGCATGAATGGGGATCTTGGTTCTAACAACCCCTATCTATGCTGTCATTCTGTTCCTTGTCAATGAAAGGGTGATTATGCCTTTCACTTCCTTTACACTTTGGTCACATTCAAACTTTATCACTTGTCAAATCCAATTAACTCAACTCCAATATCTTTTCAGACCACTCACACAGCCTATTCACACTAGTTTCTATGGACACCAATAGACATGGAAACTATCAACCAAACACAATTTATGTTAAGCATAAACCAATACTTGCTAAATCATAAATAGACCTCAATTCATTTTTAGCATACATCCATCATGACTATGGAACATTGCTAGGGATGAAATACCTCTCAACCGATGTTACAGAATACACCATTTGGAAAACGCTGTAACATCTTTTTCGCCTCATCATTTCGACACATGACCAAACCAATCATCAACCAATCTTCTCAACTTGTCTGAACTAAATTGGTCTGAGGCCCCTTCCAATTTTGGCTATGTAGGCAGCACTCAGATGACACGATGTCTTCTGGGGTTAGCTCGACCACCCTCTGTTTGTTCGTCTCTCTGATGGACAAACCTTCTCTTCTTTGACCATGACCTTGACCTCGACCAAGACCAACCAATCACTTCGAATCTTCCTCCCTCTTTGGGAGAACTACATTAGCCTGAGGCCTTTAGGAAGAGGGCTATGTAGGCAACACTCAGTTGACATGGGGTATCCTGGGGTTAGCTCGGCCATCCTCTTCGTCACTTTCTTTCATCTCATTCTCTCGTGACCTGTCAATCATATCACAGTTAGTCACATATTTTCATAATCATTAGCATAATCATTTTCATCCTGTTCATCTATAGTCATTAAACATCACCATTTAATCTAAAAATCATAACCATTCACATCAAATATCAACATCAATATCATTAATCATCATCATATAACCATTTCATTAAACATCACATTCATCATCACATTAGTCATCATAATCACAAACATAGCATCATAGCATCATCATTATACACATCATATCAAAACATGCATCAAATCAAAGTGCCATAAACATTAAACACATCCATACAATTTCTCATAACTCATGTCAATAATCCAAAATAATCTCATCACATATTTTTGTACAATTGCCCAATTTGTGCATCTCTCTCTCTCAAAAAAAATAAAATCAAGTACATCTCGCATAATTGGCATGTAGGCCGGTATATACATCACATCACAATCTGCCCTCAAGGCTGTGGCTATGGTGCTGGTAGTGGCTGAGAAGACGCTGTATCCTCTCCCCCCTCTGATCTGTGCCATCTACACGAATTAGTAGCAGTCGCTTGTGACATAGACCACTGCCGGCTCAGCTCTGCCCTCATATCTGAGTATCACTGTATCTGAGGAAACCCTCTAATAGCTCCCTCATAATATGTGATCTCATCCAATGCATTATTGTATCTAACTATAGATACAATCTATAGTGGACCCATCTAACCTACTGCTATCCCCTGTACTACCCCCTGTGGTTGTGTAAATGTCAGTTGCACCGATACTGACGGTCCTGCCCCCTGTGAAAATGCCAGCTACTGAGATGGCTACTGCAATGGGCCCTACCCTCCAAAGCTCTGACCTAACACTGCTTGTGCCTGGGCTGCGGCCAGCTGTCTCTATAACAGAGTGACCTACTCTATCAATGCTGCCACCCGACCTATCATCTCTATCACATGTCCTGTTACCCTCGCCAGCTTCCCCTACAAAATTGTGACCTATCCCTACAAAATGATCACTTGAGCCTGTGCCGCATCCCTCTCCTATCACGCTGTGTCCCTCTCCTCATGGGCTGCATCCCACTCCCTGGTGATAGCCTACAGATCCAGCTAGGGACCCACCTGTACGCCTATGTAGCATCCCGTCCACCATGCTGTGTAGGCCTCTGTACACCTTGGGTTGGCTATCCCAGGTCCTACTAGCAACTCCTCAAAAACTGGCCCCTCTGTCTCCTTTGGCAGTGGGAGTGGTGCCTCTATATCATCCCACCTATACTATGGGAATGTGGGAGGTACATCCTGTAGCAGCCTGTACTAGCGCCGCACTCTCTCTGCTTGGATTCTCTCAAGCTCACTGGCTCGTCTCCCCCTAACACATCTCAAGCTCTGTACCCTGACCAACTACTCTCCCTAGTCTCTAAATGCTGGATACACCAAGTATGGTCTCCAGATGATATCTGCTGGAATCAAGGCCTCCAATACCCCTCTGTAGTGGTCAATGTCTCTGACCACTCTGTCTATCTGTGTCTATGCCATCATCTCACGCCATCACCTAAATTTGACCCTGAAGCCAGCTTGGATCGCCACTGGGAGGCTGAGAGGTCAGGTAACCACAATATGCTCGTATGCCCAGTAGTGCAGAAGGTGGCCTACACACAAACTGTACCGTCACTGCCGATTGATGCCCCATAGCTCTTTGTATACTTGAGCCAAAAAGATGGGCACCCAGGTGAACACTATTTACTGCTCTAGCATGTCCATCAAAACCCTGGTCATGGTGATCGGGAACCTACCTCCCTCTGCATCCGGTAATGCATAGACTGTGATGCCAATCATCATCAGAATAGCCAGCTGATGTGTGCCCTCATCCACCGCATACAAAGGCTCATAAGCAAAACTAGCTGAATGGTAGCTCATCTCTGTGACGTGTTCCCCAAATAGTGTAACCATGTGTATATCATGCACCTCTCTCGAGCACGCATAGATGTCAGCTCTGTGTACTAGCAGCCGCAAAATTTGGTACACATCCTCGACCGTGACTGTCATCTCGCCCATGGGTAGGTGGAAGGTGTTGGTGGCATGGTCCCACCACTCGATTAATGCCACCATGAGGCTCACATCCCTCGCCACTCTGCAATAGCGTCTCAGCCTGCCTATCCCCACTGCGCTCATTTGTGCCCACTCGACCATCACGCCTCCGTGCATCCATGTCAACAAGGTCAGGAGGCGATCCCACAGCATCAGAGTCTAACTCACTTGCATCCATCCACAGTCAATCTCATGTTAAAACTATTCTTACTCTTCCTATTTGACCAACCATTCTGACCATCTATGCCTAACCCGACACTCGAGAAGCCCTTGGTGTAGCTTTGACCTTTCGAATTGACCATTTTTTACCACCCTTTCTGACCAGGTAAGCCACTGACGTCAGCATATTCATGCCCTAGGCCGCTGACGTCGGCTGATTTAGACTGACGTTGGTCTTCTTTTCTATCGGCGTCAGTTTTATCACCGACATCGGTAGACTTCAACCCTCCAAATTCTTTGCCATGACCAAAATCATGCCCCAATCAGTCAGCTTTCTCAGTAGAAGTCATTTTAGCCCCCTGGGGCACACTTGAGATCACTTTTGCCTCTGTCCATCGACCACCAGACCTTGGAGATCATGACTATCTCCTCAGACTCTGACCACTTCCAAGACAAATGTTGCCTTGGTTGTTTTTGCATGTATGCTACCTCACGAATGGTTAGCAAAATTGTGCGCAGACTATTTATGACCTTCACAAGTATAGGATCGCAAGCCGGTTGATCCCCACTACTTGTGACATTTTTGTGTTTTCTAGGAGCACTTCCTGAGCCTGGGATACTTGGAACATGATGACCATTGGAGCTTCAGCTTAGATTGAATAACCCGATCAGCTACGACCAAATGCTGGGGCCCGATTATTTCAATTTTGGCACTCCTTGACCTTGACCTATGACAATCTGACCTGACCATCCCGTGAAGTGGTATACGCGCAATCACGACTATTGCAGCATTCTCACTCACCCCCTCTCTATCCATCTCTCTGTCAAATCTGACACTCGATCTCAAGTTCCCTTCCCTCGACTCTCGCTTTGAGGGGGGAACACCTCATCCCATACCTGGGGCAACCAACTCCTATTTTTGTCTTGTAGTTCGTCAAGAACAACCAACAAGACAAAAAGGGGCAAATGTAGACACTAAAATCGTGTCTACCCCCTAGGTCTTCTTTCACCCTTAGCCCCCCTTAGCCCATGTCCTAACCCTTGTCCTAGCCCCCTCCATTTATCAAATAAATATTTTAATTTATTTGGCCCTCTTCCACCTCACCCATGCCACCTTGGATCCCCTCCTTAGATCCCCCCACCTCTCTCCTAGCCTTTATTGCCCAAATCTCCCCTTTATCCTTTCTCCCGCATCCATTTAAGCCTTCCCACGACCATTTTCCCCATGACCCCTTGACCTGACGGCGTGCAAGAACAGACAGAGGCTAATTTTAGCCTCTGTCCCCATTCTTCTGCCGCTGACATCGGCTACACTGCGGCTGACGTCGGTGATCCTGCCAGCATTGGTAGCCTTCAAAATCATTTTCTGCATCCATTGTAGAACCCCCCATGAACAGAACTCTCTTGACACTTTTGCATTCATATTTTCTTCTCCTCCCCTTCGTACAGCAACACCAGCAGCTACAGGCATCTTGCAGGAAGAGCTCCAAGCAACAGCTCCATTTGCAGGTCCTTCAATAGCTCTCGACAACAGGTTTTCCCATTCTTCAATCAGCAAGCAAGAGGTAAGCACAGTGTTGTTTTCCATTTTATTTCTTGTTTAATATATCTATTTAGCTAATCACTGCCAAGACCTTCCCTATCCTTCCCCTGAGAGGCTAAAAGGCCTTCTCAGACCCCTGCCTCTCATCCATCCCCCTTTTGTGCTTCTGGTTCTCAACCAGTCACTTTCCCGACAGTCCCCTCTGCCCAACTAGTTCTACACAAACCCTCAGACTACTCCTCAAACCCCAAACAACTCCCTCTGAATCCCACACAGAGCCTCAGACCCTCAGATGAAGCCTCAGTGCATTCTATAGACCAAGACCAGACCTGTAACTCATCCCTGACTACTACCTTGGCCGACCTCATCTATTTCCCCTACTGATGTCGGCAGCATAACTGACATCGGCAACCTTACCTGACTGACAGTGGCAATACCACCGATGTCAGTGACTATGCAAAGGTAGATTGCTTCTAAATAGGTATGCATTTGTCTTAAGTTCTTTCTTTCTATCTTTCATCATTTATCACTTTCTGTTTCTGATTAACATTCTGTTTTTAATAGTGGACTGACATCTTCCAAGAAGCCTTTGCGCTTCTAAGACCAAGCCTTTGCTTGGCAGTCCACCCTTTTGTCATCTAACATTTTTTGTGTTTTAGTGTCTTTCTCTTTCAGGTGTCATCCTCCACAACCAAAGAGGAGCTCCTGCTATCGTCTGAATTCTAGTGTGCACGTCTACAATTTGGGTATGTACAAACCCTCATCCTTTTTCTTAGTTTCTCATTTTCTCTTTCTTGAATGTGAAAAGCAAATCTAGTGTAGAAACAAGGCAATTATGGGAGCACAAAGTCTCTCCACACTTGACTTCAGGACACCTTCCTGACTACTTTCACTAATTTTGCTTGTTGAATTATAGGAATAGAAAATATATTAAGGAAAAAGACATAAGAATAGTTTCCCCAACAACAAAGATATCATAGCACAAAGTCTGAAAAGTCACTTGCTTTCTTATTCCAATAACAAAGTATGATCAACAATCTGAGCTCAAAGTCTCAGTAATGCCTGCCAATTTGGGTAGAGTTTCATTTCTAATTATCAAAAAGAGATATCTTTACAATAAAAGAGAGTCCCTTATATAGCTTCTTGATATCTTTACAATAAAAGAGAGTCCCTTATATAGCTTCTTCAAGAAGGACTCAAGAATAGTAACACATCATGTTACATTGAAATTTATTAAGAAGGTAGGCAAGAATTTAGGGGCATCTACCCATTTTCTTTTCTCAATGCAGAGAAACAAGTCACGCTATTGAAAGTTTACATCTTTTAATGTCCACTTGGTGATCTAATCCTTCTTCATCATTCCTCCTTTTTTGGTTAATTGAATCGGGTCCTTGATTCAATTTGATACTTTGTTCCTTAATCGCTTCCTGTTGATCTTGGCCTTAAAGCCTGTGAATGCATTCAGGTCTATATATTACAAGGATCAATAGCTATTTTATGAGCTTTGAAATTGACATTCATGCACCCGTCAGTACGCTTGAATTTCCAATGGCTAGTTCACCGTTCTTGACTTTGACGTCTTCGGGTGCATCACCCCTTGGTCCTTCTTTGGCTTTCTTGTTTTACATCCTCTCAAAGGGAAGGTGACCCTTCAACTTTGGGGGGTTGTCCTTTAAGTTGGCATCTGAGAGTCCCCCGCAAGGGCATCGGCCCTTTGGGGTCTTTCGGCGGCCTTTTCTTTGGAGTTTTTCAGAACTTTTTTGCAAACATTTCCCATGGACAAAAGTCCGTGGATATTTTCCCATAGACAAAAAGTCTGTGGAAATTATTACTTTCACTTTGGGAAACTTCTTCGGGCTTTCCTCACGTATTCTTTCTAAATTCCTTTAGACAAAAAGTCTGAAGGAATTATGCCTTAGTCTTTTTCGACTACCTTAAATGAAAATCCAAAATAATTTACCTTTGCGGCTTCCTTGAAAATGACCATTTTGAAGGGTGATTTTGTCAACCAAGTGCCCTCCGTAAGGGCACTTGTCCTTTGGGAGGCTCTCTTAAACTTTTGCATTAAACTTCTCCTTTGAACCAACCATTAAACCTAGCTTTGAACCACGCTTTGAACCAAACTGATGATCCCTTTGATTGAAACAAGACAATGAACCAAGCTTTGAACCAAGCTAGTGAACCAATATTTAAACCAAGCTTTGAACCAAAATGGTTCAGGCCAATGAACCCTTTGATTGAACCAAAAGCCATTGAACCGTTTGATGAACCGACTGAATGAACTGAAGCATTGAACCAACTGTTGAACCAAGCTTTGGTTCAACAGTTCAATTGGTTCATTCTGTCTGATTTGGCTGAGTCCTTTTGATCATTAAACCAAATGCATTAAACCTATTGAACCTTGAAATTGATGAACCTTTGAAACAAAGTGGTTAAATGGTTCAACGGTTTAATGGTTCAAACCTTCTTCTCTTTGATAAGTGTTTTAAAGCCATTGAAACTTGAACCTTGATGAAGCACTTAACTCTTGCCGATGGACATTTTTTATTAAACCAAGGCACTAAACCAATCCTAAAAATGACTAAGTGTTAGAAACTGATTCTTTTGATTGAACCTACCTACATAAGCCTTTAAACCTGTAGAAATGAACCTACTTGTAGAGTCTGTAGAAACTAAGTCCATAGAAATCAACCTGTAAAGCCCATTGAACTTGGCCTGCAGAGTCCGTAGATTTTCTTTTCCTACAGAGTTTGTAGATTCCTAAGAAGCTTGAAAAATGAGGAATTTGAATGCCCAGGACAAATTTCAAAAAGGGAAGAGACAATTTTGGTCTATAAGACCAAAATAGTTCAAATGTTGTCCCAAAAATGAGTGATATTTTTGGGGGACAACACCTACCTTATATGGTTTTCACTTGCCAATAGTCAAGAGACCTTATAGAGTAAAACCCATGACTAAGCCAACCTAGCTCTTCTGCCTCTTTATCTATGGACTACATTTATAAACTAGTAGTCTCCCCTCACCCCTTGAGAATTCCTACTTTCCCTCAAGAGGTTCCTCAAGGAGGCGAAAATTTTGCCACTTTCTTAGATAACAATCTCATAGTCATGCAACATTATCTCACAATCATGTCTTACCATATCCCAACTTTGGACCCACCCTCATATATACCTTATGACATACCTATCCACCTCATGATGAGTAACTCTATTAACATTTTTACTACCCAACCATTGACTACCTAAGCTTCTTAAGCTTCTTCATCAACTAGTAACCCCTTCAAGACTACCATAGAAAACCAACCAACCCAAACTACTGCTGCCCTTATACCTTCCACTCTTACTAACCACTCCTCCACAACAAGAGTGCCTAGCTATAGCACTACCAAAATTCCTTTAGATATCCCCAATCCATCAACCACTACTCCATTTCAATGCATTTTGGTGTCCATACCCTCTACCTTGCCACCAATTAGTACAAGGGTCACCACCCTTCCTTTGATCACTAACCCAACTACCACTCCTATCCAACAAGCACCCTTTACACCAAACTTTAGATACATACATAAATTACAAGGGCATGTATCCCTATGTACTACCCAACCACCTACCTCCACTTATCCTTATGTATCATCCACTAAACCATTGGTATCTACATACCAATATGTGGCAACCTCCTAACCTTCTATCTACTATCAGTATGTCTCCCAACCACTGTAACAATATGCACCTTCCAGCCTTTTGGTTACACAACCCCTAGTAGAATTAATGAAGATGCTTATGGATAAGATGACCACCTTAGATTCATTCATCTTATGTGGTCATAACATCTTGTTGTATGAACAAATCTGTAATGATCCCATCCATCCATTCGTATCCATTAAGCCATATCCTGCCTAATGGGAACTTTCCAAGTTCTCTAAATTCCAAAGTAAGGAGGATCCTCAACAACACCTTAAGGAATTTAGGCATACTTGTTATCTAATCACCTATGATGATGCCCTTCTTCTTTTCACCTTCTCCATGTCTCTAGTTGGTCTGGCATTAGATTGGTATAGTGCCTTACCCAAACATTCCATATTATCTTTCACCCAACTAGCTCAAACCTTCTTAGATCATTTTTTGATTAATATCTCTATGAAAGTTTGTATCACTAACCTTTACTCTATTTAATAGTTATAAGATGAATCTATTGCCAATTTTGTGGCTCATTCGATGAGCCTAATTAACCAACTTTCATTTTCCTTACCCAACTCAAACTCATAGATCTCTTTACTCAGGAATGTGCCAAGCATATTTCCTCTATAATGCATGTTCAAAGCTTCTAAAACTTCAATGAAGCTTTTACCATGGCACATAAACTAGATAATTGAGCCATTGACAAAGGAAAGTTAAAGCTCAAAAACAAAACCTCAACCTACCAAACCAATGAGGCCTCTTCCTCCAAGTCAAGCAACTAGTCTAATACCAATACCAATAGTAAGGGAACCACAAATACATTTGTCTTTAAGGTCACTCCTCCACCTTCTGTCAACCAACCAAATTCTTTTAGTTCCTCAAAGCAAAACATGAGGAACAAAAACTAGAACAACCAAAAGCAATTCACTCCACTTGGAAAATCTTATGCTTCCATATTGAAGAAGTTATTCAAAGCTAATATCATTTAACTTCCTCCTATCAAACCTCCTCAATAGTTTGATACCTATCATCTTGCACCTAGTTGGTTCAATGAGAATGATCTGTGTGCCTTTCATTGGGTAATAGGGCATGATATTAGTAGGTGTAACGTAACACCTTTAAGAGCTTTGTCCAATCCCTCATTGACAAGGGGGAACTTGCATTGGATAACCCCAATGTACCATCAAACCAAGCCCTTGACATATTCAAGTAGCCCTTCCCAAGACATGCACCTACCAAGAATGAGAGAAACAACATTGAGTGTTCTCATGATACCCATATAGTCAACATGGTCCTTGATGCACTCATTACCAAACCTACTAGTACCCAATCCTCTAGTTATCCACCTTCTCAATCTATTGATGTAGTAAACTTACCTTTCCTTCCTTCAGAAACCCAAATTGAGGAAGTTTCATCCTCTCCCCCTCCACTTATTATTTTAGTGGAGTCACTATCCTCCCTTAAAACTAACGTATCAGAACAATCAACTATCAACACACTATCTTTACCTTCAACTACCAAGCAACCTACTCCTCATTTTGAAAGTCATTCCTGAAGAGGAAACCCCCATGTCTACTTCCCCCATAGAAGAGCCACCTCTCTCAACCTTGAATCCTTTGATTGAGGAAGAGGAAAAGGTTACCATCCCTGTGTCTCCACCTAGGGGCTTATCTTTCAAGTCCACTATTCAGGGAATTAAACCAACCTACAAACTATTCTTTAGGCTAGTGAAAAAATTGGAATTTATCTCCATCCTTGATGTGAATTGAGCCACCTTCTGATAACAATTAGGGATACCTTATATCACCAAGAAATAGCCTCCAATGGACCAATCCACCACTTCCATTACCTAAACTCCTAACCTATCAACCAAACCAATATCAACTTTCACCAATCTAACAATCCCTCAACTATCCAAGGCACCTAAACCCCAAGCTACCAACTCACCTCCTTAAACCAAACTAACCAAACTGATCAATAACCTTGGCACCTTACATACACCAAGCCTTAGTCACCTATCTATGAAGGTAGAGCTTTCCTCACCAAAACCTGCAACCAAATGCCAAACCAAAGCAACCAAATAGGTAAAATAACTGAAAGGTTTAAAGCCCCAAAATTTACCTCCATCAACCTTACCTTCTATTTTGGGACCTCATCCCTCCACCTTGAGTAAGATGTCCCTTATCTCTACCAAAAACCCACCACTTCTTTTGGTCACACCTTTGAAATTACTTTTTGATGCACCTCTCTTCACCACACCAAAAATACCTAGGCTACCTACCTTGTATTCCTCCACCTCTAGTTCATAGGTGTCCTTGTCTAAAAAAAATCCATCGACCAAATGTACCACCTTACCTAAGGCACCTATCACCGAACTTGCTTTTAAACAACCTTCTACCTCAATAACCAAAGCCAAGACCGTTAAACCCTCACCACCTTTACTTAAATCCTATTTGACCATTTCCCATAGGTCATTAGATATTTATTGCTTAGCCTTACCACTTATCAGGCCTTTGACCCCTATCTTCAAAACCCATCTGGTAAAATTACTAAAAAGTGTGTGATTATCATAAGACACTAACCCATGATATAGATAAATGAAAAGCTCTTAAACTATCATCCAACAACTTTACAATGGGGATAATCTATTAATAGATAAACCTCCTATGAACCCCATGTCAATCCAACCCATAACCATACCTACCTAATGCTTACCTACTCCTCCACTCTCACCTTAGAGTAAAGATGAGGTTGACTAATCTCCTACTTCAACATCTCCCTCTATCCATACCATCAGCATAGTCATGAAATCATAATAGAAGGATAAAGGGAAGCCTAAGGTGTCCATTCCATGGATGTATCAATCTTTAACCTCAAAACCAACTCAAACCCAATCATCTCCATCTTTAACCAAACCCAAGGTATCTATATTAGGTGCCTTGAACCCTAACCCCTCATAATTCATCAGGAGAGTTATCCTCAAGAAACTTCACCAAACCTTGGTAAAGATGAGATTGTATGAGTTTATATCTACCTCTCCCCATCATTTCCAAACACTAATAGAGGCTTTGTAATCAGTAGAAGTACTAACCAAAGACCTTCAACCTCTATTAGCCTCTATTGGTGCCCTTCAAATTTCCAACTTTGTTACCTTCAAGGATTTGGAAATACCTTCCATCCACCCTGAAGACCTAGAACCTCCTCTCTTTATTACCACCTAGATCAACCAAATCCATGTTAAATGGGTCATTTTGATGAGAGGGATATCATTAACATTATCTGCTCCTATGCATATAACCAACTCAACCTATCATACAACATCATGTCCGAAACCTCAACCATTTTTCAATAATTTAGTGATACCATGACCACTACCTTGGGAATTAACATCCTTGATATTCATCTAAGACCCCATACACTCCTTTAACTTTTTTATGTAGTGGAAGGTGAATTACAATACAACGTCTTGTTGGGATGACCCTAAATCTATTCCATGGGTTGCATTCCCTCTACCGTCCATAATTACATTAAGTTTGAGTACAAAGGCTAGGTCATAACCATCTAAGCTGAATCAAGTCCTTTCTCAACATGCAACATGACCTTCACCCCAACAATGTCTTCATACCCCCATCTAACACACCCTCAATAGCTAAAAATGAACCTTCAACCATGAAATTAGATATCATATCCCCTTCCACTGACAAGACATCAAATAGTTCCTCTATCCCTTTAGATTAAATACCCACCATGAACTATTTAGAATCAATGTTCCATCACCTTGTACTGGGGGAATACTGCCTCCTTGCTCTTAATGTTTTGCCTACTCCCCAAGAGTATGGGAAACTTCACCATCAACTAGGATATGATGTTAATATTAGGACCATCATTCCATTTAGATCTCTCCACTATCATACCTATTTTATCTATGGGGAACTTGATAAACCCCTTGGCATTTCTACCACCTCCCTTCTACCTAGGCCATTTTTTGTCAATTTCTCCTACCTAGATAAACCAAGCTTTGCCAAGACATACCTCCATTAGTGTGCTTGGAAAGGATTAGGACATAGGTGATATGAGCATAGCCCACATGAGTTAGTTACCATGAAAATTAGGAATCCTCATGAGAATCATGGCCTTAGTTTCATCCTACCTAATAAAAAGTAACCCAAACTGCCTACCACCACCATTGTTGAGGATGATACCCCTTCCTCACTGACCTCTTCACCATTTATGTGTGAGTATGATGACATAATCCCACTTAATTTTTTTGTCAACATGATCATCCTAGGACCCCTAACTCATCAGAAGGAGGGGGAGACCATAAACATCCCTTTGATCCATCTTGAGATGATAAGACAATACTCTCCTACCATTTACACTATTTAATGCTAAGATGATGATTCTATCCTCACCTACCTTGGTACCCTAGATTTTTCCATCCATAAATCCCTTCCTCTTGAGACCTCAACTATGTTGAATGAATCCACCATGGATATCAACTTAGGTACTCTGGGTAACCCCCACATTGTTAAAATTGGCCAATCACTAAATACTAAGGAACCTAAGGACTTCCCCTCTTTCTTTAAAGACCACAACATATATTTTTCTTGGTCTTATAGTGATATGCCTAGAATTAACCCTACCATTTCTACCCTTAACATAGTCACTTACTATGACACCAAACCTATCAAGCAAAAGCTATGATGCATGCATCTTTGTATAACCCTTCTCATCAAAGAAGAACTTCAACATATTCTATTTGTCAAGTTTATTCAACTGATTGAATACCCCCAATGGGTCTTGAATTTTGTACCTATCACTAAAACCACAACAAGACTACACATTTGTGTGGACTTTTGTGACCTCAACTTCATTTTCCTTAGAGATGAATTTCCTCTACTATGCATCGACCAACTTGTTGATCTTCCAGCTGGCCATGAGATGTTATCTCTCACAGATGAGTTCTCAAGTTATAATAAGATATTAATCACTCCTGAAAATCAACACAAGACCACCTTTACCACCCTATGGGGGACTTTTTTATATAAAGTCATGCCTTTCAAGTTAAATAATGCTGGTGTAACCTACCAATGTGTCATGACCTATATCTTCCATGACCTTATCCATAAGATTGTTCAGGACTATGTGGATGACCTTCTCAAAAAATCCAAACTCCAAACAGATCACTTGACCATTCTTAAAATCATCTTTGAATGCCTTATCCATTATCATGTCTATTTTAACCCAAATAAGTGCATTTTTAGGGTCTTGTCAAGAGAACTTCTTAGTTTTATTATCTTCCTTCATGGAATAAAAGTTTATCTTGCCAAAATGAAAGCAATCCTAGACATGCTTCCTCCAACCAAACTTAGGCAACTTTGTAGCTTACAAGGGAAACTTCAATCTATTCATTGATTTATCTCCCAACTTTTGGATTGATGTCAAACTTTCCACCACCTTCTAAAAAAGGATGTCTCTTTTAGGTGGAATAACAATTGCCAAAAGTCCTTAGATTCAGTAAAAGAGTGCCTTTTATCACCACCTATCCTCATTTCTCCCAAAGATGATCAAACCTTCTATCTATATATCTCTACCACCAACCATTCCCTAAGGGCAATGTTAGCTCACAGAGATGAACAACACAAAGAGAAAGCTATCTACTACATTAGCCACATGTTTGTAGAATATGAGACATGGTGCACCCATATCAAGAAGCTTTACCTATATTATTCTTCATGGCAGCTAAAATTCACCACTACCTTTTTAACCATAAAAACTATCATAACCAATACCGACCCACTTAATTACATGCACTCTAAGCCATACTAAAACTAGTATATGGTGAAGTGGCTCATACTCTTAGAATATTTTAACCTTGAGTTCCTTCAATAAAATTTAATTAAAGGGAAAGTCATTACCAATCAATTTATTGAGGTACCTTTAGCAGATAACCAACCTCCTCCTCTTGAGTTCTCTAACGATTCCATCATGACCCTCTCTCTGACAAATTTCACCTATCAAGTCACCATGTTCTTTAATGGATTAAAATGCCAATATGGTGGTGGAGTGGATATCATCCTTATCCCCTTTGATGGTAAACCTCTCCCTTTGTCCTTTAATCTTGATTTTGAATGTACCAATAATATGGCTAAGTATAAATCCCTAATGATAGGTCTTCAGACTACCTTAGCCATAAAAGTCAAAATAATCAATATCTTTGGTGACTCCTAACTTGTGGTTAATAAAATAAATAGATATTACCAGTGCAAGAATGATGTTCTAAAATAGTATAAGTAACTAGTTTGTTGTCCACCAAAAATATCACTCATTTTTGGGACAACATTTGAACTATTTCTGTCCTACAGACCAAAATTGTCTCTTCCCTTTTCAAAATTTGTCCTGGGCATTCAAATTCCTCATTTTTCAAGCTTCTCAAAAATCTACAGACTCTACAGGCTTAAATATATGGACTCTACAGGCTTGAATCCATGGACTCTATAGGAAAAGAAAATCTATGGAATCTACAAGCCAAGTTCAATGGGCTTCACAGGTTGAAATCTATGAACTCTTTCAAGGTTAGAGAAAACTACGAACTTGGTTTCTATGGAATTTGTAGGTAGGTTCATTTCTACAAGTTCAAAGGCTTCTATAGGTGGGTTCAACTAAAAGAATCAGTTTCTAACACTTGGTCATTTTTGGGGTTGATTAAGTGCCTTGGTTCAATAAAAAATATCCATCAGCAAGCATCTAAGCAAACAAGGCTTGAACCATTAAACCATTGAACCACTTTGGTTCAAAGGTTCAATGAGTTCAAAGTTTAAAAGGTTCAACACTTCTAGTTCAACGGTGGGTTCAATCAAAGGAACGGTTCAATGGCTTGGTTCAACCAAGCGGTTCAATGCTTTGTTTCACTTGGGTGGTTCATCCGCTTTGTTTCAACGCTTTGGTTCTATTTCTATAAGTTTTTCACTTTTTCACATTTAGAGGAAGTAATAAACTAAGAGTAATGGTCAGGGGTTTGTACGTACTAGGATGAAGTGTGTGCACCATTATCCAGATGACTGAAGGAGCTCCTCTTCGGCTGTGGAGGACGACACCTTTAGAAGAAAGAGACTCAAACAAAGAGATTGTTAGATAGAGATAAGGTGGACTGCCAAGCAAAGCCCAGTCCCAAAAGTGCAAAGACTTCCTTGAGGGATGACAGTCCACTATTTATAAGTAAAAGTGTCAAAAATAAGGAAATGACAAATGAATAGCAAAGAGGAAATTAGATAATGCGTACCTATTTCTTTGCAATCGGTCTGCCACAGTCACTAACATCGGTTAGTCTACCAACATCGGTTGGTTAATGTTGCTGACGCCAATTAGTCTGCCAACATCGATGGGGGCAATGGACTTTTGGATGGGTCTCAAGGTGTGTCTTTGGTCGACAGAGTGTTCTGTGGTAGTCAGAGAGTCTATGCAGGGCTGCAGGACAATAGACAGGGTCTTAGGAGGGACAAGGGGTAGAGGAATAGGGTGTCAAAAGGGGTAAGAGTATGAAGAAGGCTTTTCAGCCTTTCCAGGAGGAAGTAAGGTCTGGTCTGGTTAATAGCTGGGTCTAGTTGATAATGTTATTTAGAAGCAATGAATAGAAAATTGATTACTGATATAATCTAAAAAATTGAAATGAAACAGAAGAAGAATACTTATCTCTTACTTGGAGCAGAGGCAGAGGTGTTTAAAATGCTTGTACCTATTATGTCTGTAGCCAGAAGAGTGTTTAGTTAAAGTCTAATGATTGATCTCAGAGATTTCTTATTGATGTCCAGGTATGAGAGTCGAGAGAGGAAGAGAGTCTGAGATAGAATTCGCATTCGCGGTCTGTGATTGATTGATTCAACATCTCGAGGGGAAGAGGATCGATTGATTCAGCCTACAAGTTGGTTTTAAGCAATTGACATCGGTGATCCTACCAGCGTCAGCTGATGGTAACTGATGTTAGCAGCTAGAATATGGGAAAAAGGGCTAAAATTATCCTTTTGCCTGTTCTTCCAACTGCCAAGTTTAATTGGTCATGGGAAAATGGTCGAAGGTGGATTAAATAAGTGCGAGAGGGTTGAAATAGGTCATAAATTGGTCATAAGGTGATGGGAGGCATCCAAAGAGAGGTATCTAAGGTGGGGTGAGGTGTCATGGGTGATGTGTCAAAGGAGGGTGTTATTAATTTAAAATAAGTTATTATTTTAAATTGATAAGTGTGTGGGTTAGGAATGTGTAGAAGTGGACCAAGGAGACCAAGGGGGAGAGTTGAGCAAGGAGTAGACACAATTTCGGTGTCTACATTTTCCCCTTTTTGTCTTTTTGGTTGTTCTTGATGAACTTCAAGACAAAAATAGGAGTAAATTTCCCTAGGTATGGGATGAGGTGGAGGTTGCCCCAGATAAGGGATGAAGTGGAGGTTGCCCCAATTATGATGATGAGGTATCCCCCCTCAAAGCAGGAGTTGAGGGAAAGAAACCTGAAATTGGGTGCCGATTTGATAGATAGTGGATGGATATGGTGAAGTTTGAGTGTGAACGCTGTAAAAGTTGAGATTGCATGCATACCACTTCATGAGATGGTCAGGTCAAATTGTCACAGTCAAAGGTTGAGGAGTGATAAAATTGAAATAACTGGGCCCCAACATTTAGTCATAGCTGATTGGGTTATTCGATCCAAGCTATAGCTCCAATGGTCATCGTGTTCCAAGTATCCTGAGCTCAGGAAGTGCTCCTGTAAAACATGAAAATGTCACAAGTAGTGGGGATCAACTTGCTCATGATCCAATACTTATGAGGGTAAAAATGTGGGTTGTGGACAATTTGGCTAACTATTCGTGAAGTAGCCTACATGCAAAAACAACCAAGGCAAAGTTGTCTTGGAAGTGGTCATGGTCTGAGGAGATAGGCGCGATCTCCAAGGTCGATTGGTCGAGTCGAGTTGAGATATAAGTGATCTCAAGTGTGCCCTATGAGGATTCAAAAATGACTTCTACTGTGAGGGCTGGTTGTTTGGTCATGATTGTGGACTAGGTGAAGTCATGGTTAAAGATAAAATGGTTTGTCCATCAGGTAGATGAACAAACGGATGTGGCCGAGCTAACCCTAGAAGATGTCATGTCATCTGAGTGATGCCTACATAGCCCTTGTTGGAAGGGCCTCAGACCAATGTATTTCAGGCAAAGAGTTAAAGTGGTTGATAATTGGTTTTGGTCTAGGTTAAGTCATGGTTAAAGGTAATATGGTTTGTCCCTCAGATAGATGAACAAACGGATGTGGTCGAGCTAACCTCAGAAGATGTCATGTCATCTGAGTGCTGCCTACATAGCCCCTGTTTAAAGGGCCTCAGACCAATGTAGTTTAGGCTGATTGATAGGTTGGTTTGGTCAAGGTTATGTTATGGTCAAATGTAATATGGTTTGTCCATCAGGTAGATGAACAAATGGATGTGGCCGAGCTAACCTCAGAAGATGTCATGTCATCTGAGTGCTGCCTATATAGCCCATGTTGGAAGGGCCTCAGACCAATGTACTTCCTGGCTAAGAGTCAAAATGGTTGATGATTGGTTATGGTCGAGGTGAAATGAAGAGGGTATGATGATGTTACAATGTTTTCCATGTGATGGTGTATTCTGAAACATTGGTTGAGTGGTCTTTCATCCCTAGTAATTTTCCATATTAGTAATGGTGTATGCTAAAAATGAATTGAGATGATTTATGCTTCAGCAAGTAATGGTTTATGCTTGACATAAATTGTGTCTAGTTGATAGTTTCCATGTGTATTGTTTTTCATAAAATCTATGTGAAATGGACTATGTCATGTCAGTGGTCTAAAAATGTTTGGTTTGGTTTGGTTGGGTTTTGGTTTTGAATTTGGTTTGGTTGTATGTGACCAAGATGTGTAAGAAGTGAAAGGCGCATTGCTCTTTCATTGACAAGGACCATGATGATGGCATAGATAGGGTTTTTAGAAACAAAAGGCCCGTTCATGCATTACATCGTTGACTATTGGTTGTGTTAGAGGAGTACTCGAATCACTTGATGTTAAGTGAGCTCGAAATCCATTGAGTATGTTGGGGTGATAGGTTTGATTATGTGAGATGGAAGGATAGGGTAAGCCTTTGCAACAGGGAGAACTTTTCCCCTTTTATAGGTGACCCAGAGAACGACTATAGATAAGTCCATAACTTTATAGTTTGTCAGTCAGTTTTTTTGGGTAGACTGATTGATGCGGGAAGTCTACGTGGGGATGTTGTCTTGTTTTGTGGTCATGTTGTGAAGTTGATCGACGTGGGAAGCTTCTGAGATAGTGCTATTTGTAGCAAGATTTAGGCATGGCCATCCTTTGAGGGAGTGGTCTATATTCTGCTTTGTATGGTTTGAATGTCTTTGAATAGCTATCCTTCAAGGGAGCAGTCTATCAATTACAGCAATTATGCAGCTGTCCTTCAAGGGAGTAGTATACATTTATAGTTTTATGACCTTTAAATAGGCATCCCACTTTTATATGTTTTTGTTGACTAAAATTTTGGTCATGGACTTGACTATAGAGGTTTAGAGGGTTTCCCTTTTATTAGGACAAAGCATTCATGCTTGACAAAAGGGTTAACTAATGTTTGTAAGGTTGAGGGTTGAGGGAGATAGGAATGATGATGATGGGGATTTCTCAAGGGACGATCTCAAGTTAACATCAAGTGATTGAGTACATGACTGGCAATAGAATGGTTGAGGATATAAGGCATAAAGGGGCTCAGGTCCTAGTTGGCCTTCGAAAGAATACGGATGATAAGTCCCTGATCCATGTGTTATGATGTAAGGTCTGAGTCAATTAGGAGAAAACTTGCTCCATTTGCTTCATTCCAACTTGGTCACATGTTGGCTAATGTTGGACATGAAGATGATTAAGAAGTTGGTTGATTCTTGGTCGATGCTTGGTTGGTTGATGTTTGGTCAATACTTGGTTGATGTCTGGTCTATGCTTGGTTGGGGTTGATGTTTGGGCAATACTTGGTCGATGCTGATGTTTGGTCGAGGCTTGGTCGATGCTGGATGTGAAGTTGGTCAGGATGTTGTTGGAATTTGGGATAATGCCAAACATAGTTGTTACAATCTTGGTGAAGAGTGGGCCAATAATAGCCCAGGCAGAGGATGTGCTTGGCAAGTGAGTTACCACTGAAATGTCCCCCACAAATCCTATCATGGACTTGTTTGATGACATGGAATGTTTCAGTGGTTGTTAGACATTGGATAAGGAGGCCGTCGAGACCTCACTTGTAAAGAAGTCCCCCTAGCATGGTGTAGCGAGCAATGTTCTTGATAAAAGCTCACCATCTATTGTTAGAGAGTTTGGGAGGGATGATAGAATATGTCAAGCAATCCATGAGTCGCTTATACCAAGCGTCATGTGGACTAGTGAGGTTAGGAGGAATTTCCCTCAGTGATGATGGTCGAGACATGTCTAAGATAGAAATCTTAGGTTGCATTGGTTGAGAGGTCTTGATGAATAATGGGTATGTCAAAGGTGTAGAAGCATGGTCCTTTCCTTTATTCTTCACAGTTTGGGGCTTGGTGACCACATTAACAGTGTTGATTTTGAATAAAGGTTGAGGAGGTGGTTAAGGGGCCATAGTCTTGTATGGGGATCCCGGTTTAGGTGAGGATGTTTGTGAGGCATGAGATGATGTCGGTAGTTGGTCAAAAATGTGGTCAGAAGAAGCCTCAATGTAAGGGGTGTCCTTTTCCAGATGTTGATGGATAACAGCCTTAAGGGTGCAACAACGCTCAGTGTCATGCCCCGGTGTGCGATGATACCATCATATTTTAGTGTCATCGAACCAAGGTGGTTTTGGTCTGAGAGGTTGGTAAGGCTTGATAGGTGGGAGGACGATGCTAGATGACTACAACAATTGACATAACATTGAAGCATAAGAACCCTTTAATGGGTCTGCACTTTTTGTTGCAGTAGAGGTTGACAATTTCTATTTAGGAGTTGTTTGGAGGGTTTGTCGTGTCACCTTTTTAGTTGGCGGTGTGGCCACATGTGGAGATGGCACGTTCTTGTTGAGAGGTGTTGGATGTGGGAGCAATCCTGCTAAAGTAGATGGATGTGGACCCAGGATGGATGGTAATGGTGAAGGTGGGGGAGGAGTTCTTCGACGGGGTTTAGTAGCCTTCTTTGGTTTAGTGTGAGGACTACTATTGTGTGGGGCGAGGTTTAAGTCTACCGTCACTTGTGGGTGAGTGAGGTTGGATGTAGGGTACACACTGAGGGATTTAACCTATTTCGGTATGATAGATGACTGCAAGGGTTTGGATGATGTTGCATGAGGTTTTATATTCAGTCGTTTAAAAGATTTAGGTGATTGTGAGAGAATTGTCACCGAATCTTCTTTGGCCAAAGTTGGTGAAGTGATAAGTTATTCTCTCAGTGGAGAAGGAATTGGATAATGTGGCTCTTTAGTTGGATAGAGCGTAGGGATAATCATGGCTTCCTCATGTGGTCGAGGAGCAAAAGAAGTATGATCCCCCATTGATGATAAGAAGGATGAGGGTGAGGCAGCCAGCGTTGGTGTCATCAAAGCGTCCTCCAATATAAGAGGGGTCAATGGAGAACTATTAGGAGAAGAAGGCTCTTCTTCCTATGATGGATAAATAGGAGAAGAAGGCTCTTCTACCTATAGTGGAAAAATAGATTGACTAACCTCTTTGGTTTGTGGAAGAGGTTGGTTATGGATGATAGGAAAGACCGTGTTGACTGTGCGTATATTACGCCCTTGGGAGTCATTGGCCATGGTCTGCACGTTGTTTTGGCTAGGGGGATGGTTAGGAAAAGGTTGTCTTAAGATGTCTATGTTTCAGTTGGGTGGCACGTTTGGGTTGTCCAAGACAAGATCACCTTTATCTATCATGTCTTGGACAATGTTTTTGAAGGTTTTGCAGTTGTTTAGGTCGTGGCCTTTGACGCGGTGATAATTACAGAAGTTGTTTTCCTTGTACCATGCAGGGATAGGTTTTAAGGGGTTGAATTGAGGTGGTCAAATTTGAGGGAGATTGAGGACCCACTTCTTGATGAGTTTATCCAAAATGGAAGCGTTTGATTCTCCAATTGGAGTGTACTGACGCTATATATACCGTTGTTGGAATTGTTTGGTGATACTTTGTGATGTGGAAGGTTGAGATTGGTTAGTTGTTGTTGAAGATGGTGATCTAAAGACCATAACATTTTCCACTCCCTTGGGTTTGGAGTGGGAAGAATTAGATTTGGACGAAGAAGGGTCATTGGATTTTGCGTTATTATTTCACAATTTGACTCTATCTTCTTCGATCACTCAGAGTTTAAGCTTTCGAGCCATCGTGAAAGCTTCATCAAATGTGCAGAATGTTTGGACCCGCAAGGTAGATGAGATGTGATTGGCACATGCTCTAGAGAAGAGCTTGATGAGCTCAAGTTGAGGTAAAGAAAAGGAGAGTTGGTTGATTAAGCCTCTCCAACGGGCGACGAAATCGGTTATTGATTCATCGTCAAATTGTCTGATAGAGTATAGGTCCGTGATGGAGACCTTTTTAGTTATGTTAATTGAAAAGTGGTCAAGAAATAGTTGGGCGAGTTGAGTGAAAGAAAAGATAGAGTGACTGGTAAGAAAACTATACCAATCGAGGGCAGCACCAAAAAGTGACATGGGAAATGTGCGTATCAATAACGCATCATCATGTGCTATAAGGTAACAAGCGTGTCTAAACGCTCGTAAATGTTGTTGTGGGTCCTCCTTATTCTAAATGCGAGTAAATTTAGGAAGCTCTCATTGGCTAGGATATGGTCTGATGGGGACAGAAGGGTGTATGGGTTCATTGCAGACTTGTTCATATGAAATAACATTGCTTGAACCAAAAATGGATGTCTCAAGATTAGGCATCTTATCCATCAGCATCTTAATAAGATCAGCTGACAAATTAGTGTGAAGAGCACCCCTTAGGTTGTAAGGTACCTAGAAGGCATTAGGAGGGGCGTATGACATACTTGGTTATGCTTGTATAGGCGCAACATATTGGTAGTTCGTCATAGGGACTGAGGTTGAGGTCAAAGGGGCTTACGCCGTGAAGTTGGAAGGCACAAGTTGACTACATACCACCAAAGGTGGGTGAATGGTAGCATTGGCAAAAGGCTAGGTAGACACTCCTGCATTTATAAGTGTGAGAGTGTGTGGAGTCGAGACAATCAAGTTTTGGCATGATGTAGAACTTGGTTGAATTGCATGTGGTTGAGGGGGTAATGAAACCCCGATGGAGGTCGATCAAAAAATAGATGGGGAGGCCAAACTGTGCATATTGGCCATGGTTGGGTTAATGGTTGAGGTAATAGCCTGAGTCATAAAAGGCTGGGTAGCAGATGGTGTTGATGTCATCACCACTTCACTTGAAAGGTCTCGCGTTTGGTTTCTTGCGAGATAGTGTTGGAGAGCCTTGATGTTGTGGTCAAGGAGTCTCTCAAAGTTTTGGTCCGCTTCGGGAACAATTTAATGTTGAGTTGGAGTTGATCGGATATGAGTAGTCTCAGTGTCTGAATGATACCCCATTAGAGAACTTGTTATGGAGGGTGAAGGCAGAAGTGATTGCTGCCTTGCATGGTCAACAAGCATTTTGGTTTGACTACGTGTCAAAACCATTCAAAGCAAAAAGGGTCCGGTTCCAGAAACTATGTTTTTTTTAGTTTCAAAAACTTAGAATGTGTTTTTGACAGTGAAAGGGTTGGGTTTTAAGGTTGCTGTTTTGGAGGAAAAATTGTTGACAGTGACCGACGTCGGTAGAAAAACTGATGCCAGTGAAAAAATGTTGCCGACGTTGGTGGAAAAACTGATGTTGGTTACTGTGTTGTTGGGAAGGAAGAAAAAAAAAGTTTTTGAGTTGTTTGAAGCTCATAAAAATGCATCCTCACCAACTCAAAAAATTAGATACAGATAGAAAAATAGATGAAGACAAGCAGACCCTAAACGTTAATTCCTAAGAATAAGTTTTAGAGTCTTGTTGGCTTATGCCTTAGAAGGTTGTGTTTGAGAAGTTGGATTTTAGAATGGGTCCTAGAAGAAGCAGTCTAAGGTTGGTTTCAGGTTAGTTTTGGTGCTCAAGGTCTGTGTTAGGTTTCGTACGTGGCCTGGTGCTAAGGAGCAAGCTCCCCCACTTCATGAGCCCAGAGATAAGCTGGGTCGCTTAGCCAGTATATACTTCCCCTAGAGTTTATACTATGCCAGAGAATGGAGTGGGCTCTCCCCTTGGTAGTGAAGTCCAAGTGGGATTACTAGGAAGGGTAAGGTATTTGTTAGGTGATGAAATCTTAGTCGGGCCTTGTATTAGGGATGTTTAGATGTTTGATTGCGTAAGTGGTCAGGTTGTGTAACATAAGTGCAATATGCTTTATTCATAATGCAGTTTTAAGTTACTAGGTGAGCTAAAAATGCATGCAAGCAAAAATGAAAGGCAAAAGATTTTTAAGCCCAAATTGAAATGTGTGTTCAGATGCAGACAAGTGGAGAAAAGGTTGAAGAGTATGAATTTCACTACTCTAGATGCAGGAAAGAAAGAAAAATAAGGATTCTTTTTAACTTTGCTAATGGTGTCTTTTCGGAAGAGATAGAGGAAAAGGATGCAAGAAGAGACCTAATGCACCTATATGAAAAGTTTGTTTTTAGAAGAAAAAGTATGAACCCAAAGAAATGTCCTAGGGTCCCACTGGGCGTGCCAAAATATTTCTATAAGTTTTTCACTTTTTCACATTCAGAGGAAGTAAGAAACTAAGAGTAATGGTTAGGGGTTTGTATGTACCCAGATGAAGTGTGCGCACCATTATCCAGATGACTGAAGGAGCTCCTCTTTGGCTATGGAGGATGACACCTGTTGAAGAAAGAGACTCAAATAAAGAGATTGTTAGATAGAGATAAGGTGGACTGCCAAGCAAAGCCCGGTCCCAGAAGCGCAAAGACTTCCTTGAGGGATGACAGTCCACTGTTTATAAGTAAAAGTGTCAAAAATAAGGAAATGACAAATGACTAGCAAAGAGGAAATTATATAATGCATACCTATTTCTTTGTAGTCAGTCTGCCATAGTCACCGATGTCGGTTAGTCTGCCGACATCAGTTGGTTAATGTTGCTGACGCTGGTTAGTCTGCTGATGTTGGTGGGGGAAATGGACTTTTGGGCAGGTCTTAGGGTGCATCTTTGGTCGACAGAGTGTTCTGTGGTAGTCAGAGAGTCTATGCAGGGCTGCAGGACAATAGACAGGGTCTTAGGAGGGAAAAGGGGTAGAGGAATAGGGTGTCAAAAGGGGTAAGAGTATGAAGAAGGCTTTTCAGCCTTTCCAGGAGGAAGTAAGGTCTGGTCTGGTTGATAATGTTATTTAGAAGCAATGAATAGAAAATTGATTGCTGATATAATCTAAATAATTGAAATGAAACAGAAGAAGAATACTTATCTCTTGCTTGGAGCAGAGGCATAGGTGTTTGAAATGCTTGTACCTATTGTGTTTGTAGCCAGAAGAGTGTTTAGTTGAAGTCTGATGATTGATATCAGAGAGTTCTTGTTGATGTCCAGGTCTAAGAGCTGAGAGAGGAAGAGAGTCTGAGATAGAATTCGCGTTCGCGGTCTATGATTGATTGATTCAGTGTCTCAGGGGGAAGAGGATCGATTGATTTAGCCTGCAAGTTGGTTTTAAGCAACTGACATCGGTGATCCCACTGGCATTGGCCGATGGTAACCGACGTCAGCAACTAGAAGATGGGAAAAAGGGATAAAATTAGCCTTTTTCCCATTCTTCCAACTTCCAGGTTTAATTGGTCATGGGAAAATGGTCAAAGGTGGATTAAATAAGTGTGAGAGGGTTGAAATAGGTCATAAATTGGTCATAGGGTGATGGGAGGCATCCAAGGAGAGGTATCCAAGGTGGGGTGAGGTTTCATGGGTGATGTGTCAAAGGAGGGTGTTATTAATTTAAAATAAGTTATTATTTTAAATTGATAAGTGTGTGGGTTAGGAATGTGTAGAAGTGGACCAAGGGGACCAAGGGGGAGAGTCAACCAAGGAGTAGACATAATTTCGGTGTCTACAGGTTCAATCAAATGGTTCATCAATAAGTTCAAGGCTTCATTTGAATCGTTGAACCAAAACTTGGTTCAACGGTTGGTTCAAACAAATGGTTTAAAGGCAGGTTCAAACAAATGGTTCAGCGGCTTAGTTCATCCGCTTGGTTGATTCAATTGGTTCATCAGCTTGAACCATCGTCTTGAACCATTGACTTGAACCATTTTGGTTCAAATCTTGGTTCATCGGCTTGGTTCAACATTTGGTTCAACCAAATGGTTCATTACCTTGGTTCAACGAAGTGGTTCAACGGAGCGGTTCAATGTTTGGTTCAATCAAACGGTTTAATGACTTGGTTCAACCAAGCGGTTCACTATGATGGTTAAAAGGATTGGTTCAATGCAAAAGTTCAAAGATCCTCTTTAAGGACAAGTGCCCTTGCAGAGGGCACTTGGTCAACAAAAACACCCTTCGGAAGGGTCATTTTCAAAGAAGGCCGCAAAGGTAATTCTTTAAAATTTTTCTTTAAAGAATTCAAAAAAGACTAAGGAAGACAAAGGCATAATTCCTTCAAATTTTTTTCTGAAGGAATTCCTTCAGACAAAAAGTCTAAAGGAATTTGAGAAAGAAGTTGTAGGTAGAAAGCCTGAAGAAATTTTCAAAGAGGCAAAGCGATCGGAACATTTTCTATAGACTTTTTGTCTATGGGAATTAGCCTAGGGAAAATGCCTGTAGAAACAGTCTGCAAGAAAGCTGCGAAAGGCCATCGAAGGACCCTGAAGGGCAGGTGCCCTTATAGGGGACTCTTAGTTATGAAATAGAAGGAGACTTCCCTAAAGCTGAAGGGTCACCTTCCCTTTGAGAAGATGTAAAATAAGAAGCCCGAAGGCCATTTGAAGACTGCCTAAAGGGTAGATACCTTGCAGATCATTTCTTAAGGCTTGAAAGGGTAAGTTATTTTTAGGAAAGTTCCAAACAGAAAAGCCGAAGAAGGACCAAGAGGTGACGTGCCTGAAGATGTCAAATTAAAGACAGTGAACTAACCATTGAAGACATAGTGATAGGCACGTGAATGTCAATTTTAAAGCTCATAAAATAGCCATTGATCCTTTGAATCTACAGACCTAAATGCATTCACAGGCTTTAAGGCCAAGACTAGCAAAAAGTGAAGAAGGAATAAAACATCAAATTAAATCCAGGACCCAATTTAATTAACCAAAAAATGAGGAATGATGAAGGTAGGATCAGATCGCCAGGTGGACATTGAAAGTTGCAAACTTTCAATAGCGTGACTTGTTTCTCTGCATTGATAAAATCAAATGGGTAAATGCCCCTAAGTTCCAGCCTATCTTCTTAAGAGATTTCAACGCAACATGATGTGTTACCGTTCCTGAGTCATTCTTGAAAAGGCTATATAAGGGACTCTCTTTTATTGTAAATTGATCTCTTTTTGACAATCAGAATGAAACTATGCCCAAATTGAAAGGCATTACTAAGACTTTGAGCTTAGTTTGTTGATCATATTTTGTTATTGGAATAAGAAAGCAATTGATTTTTTAGACTTTGTGCTGTGATATCTTTATTGTTGAGGAAATTGTTCTTATGTCTTTTTCCTTAATATATCTTTTATTCCTTTAATTCAACAAGTAGAATTAGTGACAACAGTTAGGAAGGTGTCCTAAAGAGTCAACTGTGGAGAGACTTTGTGCCCCCATAATTGACTTTAGTGTGTTTTCTTTTCATTCTATGTAAAGGACTTTGGGATGACTTTGTGCCCTCATTGTCCTTCATATCTTACTCTTTAGCAATTCACGTGGAGACTTTGTGTTGCATCTCAATTTGCTGGTTACTACATCCTTGGTTACACTTTGCATTTACTACAAGGAGTATTCTTGTGGTTTATTGAATAGTACTTATGAAAGAAGAGGAGTGCTATCTATCATTTCCCTTGAGTTTTTCCTTTGATTTGCACACATCATCTCTGAAGAAAGAGAGATGGATGGTTTGTCCTACCCTTGAGTATTATTTTTTATTTATATATATAGCATATCTATAGGGAACCTCCCCTTGATGAGAGGAGAGATCAATCTCCTTCTAATGTGGTAAACCTACACATTTGGATGACTAATCTTCCTACTTTGGCTGATTAGACTTATTTTGTTTATTAGTACGCTGATCGACAAAATATTCAACCAACAATTTTTAGTGACTTCGTTGCAGATATAATATCCATTATCCATTTATAATCTATCCATTCATCTCCACACTAACTTGGAAAGAGTGCACAGTTTAAAGCCTCAAGCTACAAACTGAAGCAAGGTCAATTCTTTTCCATTTTTTGTTTCATAATCTGGCAGATTCAAGGTATACATGAAGCCAAAGGGATAAAGGGATCATTGACCCTGTATTCAAGTTGGTACAACAAAGTGATTTTGATCTGTTTCCTTCACCATCTCATCTCCAATGAATTAAGAACTTTCCTCTTACTAAAATCAGATCTCCATTACCAGACAAAGTATCTACTTCTATTGTTGATAAAGCTTTGCCAATAATTACCCCTTTGAGATTTGTTATCCCTCCTTTTCATAATCCTACAATGGTAGTTTAAGGCCCCTAGGGTAATGATTTTGGTCCTCTCAATCTTACTCCACCTCTACATGAGCTTCCACGTAGTTCAAGGAAGAATTTCCCCAAATTCTATGGTGATGGGAAAGTTCATCCTGATGAACACATTACAGCCTTCATCATAGCTTGTAGAGTAATCGGAGTAGAATTTGAAGATGTAGAAATCAGGCTATTTTTAGAAACATTACAAGGTGCTACTATAGATTGGTTTTATCATCTATAGGCTCGGTTAGTAACTGATTGGAATTCTCTAAAATATAAGTTTGAAGCCAGATTCAAACCTACAGAAGATGCACATGCACTTTTGGCTTAACTTACGTAGATGAAGAAAGAGCCTTATGAGCCTATGAGAGATTTCATAGCCAAATTTGACAAACTAAGAAATAGAATCCCTATAATTGCTCGACCTACAATTGAGAATCTCAAATGTTTGTTCATTAATTCTCAATTACCTGAAGTAAGTTTTCTTTTGAGACGTGCTGGTCAAATAGATCTTGCTACAGTTCAAATTTTGGCCACTGAGGTAGAATATGATCTCATCTTAGTAAGGAAGATAAGAAGAGATCCAAACAAAAATAGATCTTCATCATCTTCTGAATATGCATCTACAGGCACCATTGATCTAATGGTGCAAAAGTTGGCAAATGTAGTGTTAGCCTTGAAAAAGCAAATTGTGCAAGGAATGTCTTCTACTCCTTCATACAGAGATATGCCAAGAAGGACATTCCCAAATCAGTCATATCAAGGCAATGCTGCCAGGAATAAAGGGCAATAGAATCACCTTCCTCCCCCACAAGGGAAACTTGCCCTTGAAGCTCCTCCAACCAACTCAGCAGTTGGATTTTTGGAAATAAAACATGATTTCTCTTTCCAACCTGAGTTTGAGTAAGAAAATGATGCTGATCTCTTCACAGAGGATCAAGAAGAATCAGCTGGTGACTCCCACATTAGTTTCCTAAACTACCAAGATGTACACAGAAGCAAAGGAGAAGCTATTGATGGATCATATGCAGTATTTACCAGGTCTAAAAACCAATCAGTCTAACAAGTTGATAAAGGGAAGATAGTGGAGAAACCTCAACCAAAAATTATGATTGCTAAGCATGGAACCCCTCTTCCTTTTCAGTCAAAGGATCTGATGATCACCCAAAATATAAGTACATCAATTTCACCTTCACCTTCTACTTCAAATTCGCAAACCAGCCCACCTCCCATCCCTCCTAAAACTCAGAAGGTTGAAGTGCTTTCCTTTGTTCCTAGTCTAATTCAACCATTTGACATAATTGATCGTGTCAAAAAGACCAAAATACAAATGTATGAATTTGAATACTTGCAGTCCAATCCTGATCATTTGGATAGGTTGGTCCAATGTGTCAAGAACCAAACCATCCCTACAAGACAAGAGGTTAAGAAAATAATTCTTGATTCCCCAAATAACATGCCCATTCCAAATAATCTTGTCATTACTCCTCCAGCTACCTCTGGGAAAATAGAACCTTTTTATGTTTCCCTATTAATAAATGGTTATCATCTCAACAATTGCATTATTAACTTAGGTGCATCTGACAATGCCATGCCTGCTAGAGTAGCTAAGTCTCTAGGTCTCACATTGACCAAAACCTTTAGGAGATGTTTGTCCATGGAGAATAAGAAAGTACCATTGCTAGGGCAAATTAAAGATGCCCAATTTTCACTGGCAGCCTTTCCAGACAAGAGAATTAGGATGACTGTCTTGGTGGCTGACGTCCCAGTATCCTATGGCATTTTGCTTGGATGAAATTTCTACAAGGACATGGGAGGAGAATTAAGCATGGACCTATCTGAGGTAGGGATCCCTATCCAAGGCATAATGAATATATTGCTCCCTGAAAAGGAAGCAAAATATATGGTCACCCAAACATCAACCCCTGCAACACAAATTCTGTTTGAGTCTTCAGGCAGGGGTAATTATTTCTTTACCACAAAGGATGCTCATGTTTTAGCTGATGAAAGTCCTATAGTTGACAATCTAGAAATTGATCTAAACAAGACTTCAGGAGAATTTATTGGGCACAGTACAAGTAAGGAAGGATCTTCCATCTCTAATGAAGAGAAATTTGATAGGAGATCAACTTTTGATGATGCTTCGATCCTAAAATCCAACGGCAATAATTTTTCTACCAATGATGGAGTTGGGACTATGTTGATATCTCCTCAAAGAGATATTATTCCTTCATGCAATTTGCAAGTCAACAAAACCAACAACATAGCTAGATACATATCTTTGTTACTCGAATTGAAGATTGCTCAAGATGAAGAAGTCAAACTCCTTCACATCAAAGGAGATGTTAAGCTGATAGTTTATCGAGAGTTTGATGTAGACAATCCATTCATTTGCTAGACTAAACCAGAAGAACAATCAATTACGGTAATTGGCCATGCTACTGCAAATCAAAATCAGGCAAAGGAATCCTTCACCAAGAGAGTAAGGAGTTATGGTTTCCAGTTTGAAGACCACATCTTGCCATGGGACAAGAAGAAGAAAAAGCCAAGGGAAAGATGCAAAAAATTGGTTTCCTAGTGGAGAAATCCATTCGCTCATCACCGTTTCTAGGGGAAAAATGTTTTCTTACTAGTTTATTAGAATAAAGCACTATTTTCACTATCTCCCAAGAAGCAGCATCTGAAATACTTCAATTCTTAAAGTATCAGATCATTCCATCTGTACATATGTATATTTGTATAGTTTTTAATTCTATTTTGTTTTGTTTGTTTTCATTTTTGATGCCTTCCATTTTTGGGTATCATGACTCTGTAGCCCAATGGTACACATGAAAACAATGGAGATTCTAGATTCTAATCCCTTCAATTCTTTTTACAATTGATAGAAGTTTCCCAACTGTAGCCAGCTATTGTCCCCAAAAATTATCACTCATTTTTGGGACAACATTTGAACTATTTTGGTCCTACAGACCGAAATTGTCTCTTCCCTTTTCAAAATTTGTCTTGGGAATTCAAATTCCTCATTTTTCAAGCTTCTCAGAAATTTGTAGACTCTAAAGGTTTAAATCTATGGACTCTACAGGCTTGAATCTACGGACTCTGTAGGAAAATAAAATCTATGGACTCTGCAACTGCATGCCAAGTTTAATGGGCTTCATAGGTTGAAATATATGAACTCTTTCAAGGTTAGAGAAAACTACGGACTTGGTTTTTATAGACTCTATAGGCAGGTTAATTTCTATAGGTTTAAAGGCTTCTACAGGCGGGTTCAACCAAAAGAATCAGTTTCTAACACTTGGTCATTTTTGGGGTTGGTTCAGTGCCTTAGTTCAATAAAATATCTCCATCGGCAAGAATCTAAGCAAATAAAGATTGAATCGTTAAACCATTAAACCACTTTGGTTCAAAGGTTGAATGAGTTCAAAGTTCAAAAGGTTCAATGCTTCTGGTTCAATGGTGGGTTCAATCAAAGGAACGGTTCAATGGCTTGGTTTAACCAAGCGGTTCAATGCTTTGTTTCACTCAGGTGGTTCATCCACTTTATTTCAATGCTTTGGTTCATCCTTTGTTTCAATCAAATGGTTTGTCAGTTGGTTCAAGGCTTCATTTGAATCGTTGAACCAAAACTTGGTTCAACGGTTGGTTTAAAAAAATGGTTCAAAGGTAGGTTCAAACAAATAGTTCAACGGCTTAGTTCATCCACTTGGTTTAAAGGCTTGGTTCATTTAATTGGTTCATTGGCTTGAACCATCAACTTGAACCATTTTGGTTTAAATCTTGGTTCATCAGCTTGGTTCAACCAAATGGTTCATTGCCTTAGTTCAACGAAGTGGTTCAATGAAGTACTTCAATGTTTGGTTCAATCAAATGGTTCAACAGCTTGGTTCAACCAAGCGGTTCACTTTGACGGTTCAAAGGAGTGGTTCAATGCAAAAGTTCAAAGAGCCTCCCAAAGGACAAGTGCCCTTGTGGAGGGCACTTGGTTGATAAAACCACCCTTCAGAAGGGTCATTTTCAAAGAAGGCCACAAAGGTAATTCTTTCAAATTTTTGTTTAAAGAATTCAAAAAATACTAAGGAAGACAAAGGCATAATTCCTTCAAAATTTTTGTTCAAAGGAATTCCTTCAGAGAAAAAGTTTGAAGGAATTCGGGAAAGAAGCTGCGGGCAGAAAGCCCGAAGAAATTTTCAAAGAGGCAAAGTGATTGGAACATTTTCCATGGAATTTTTGTCCACGGGAAATTTTAGTAGAATTTTTATCCGTGGGAATTAGACCAGGGAAAATGCCTACAAAAATAGTCCCAGGAAAGCCGTGAAAGGCTATCGAAGGACCCTGAAGGGTAGGTGCCCTTGCAGGGGACTCTCGGCTGCCAAATAGAAGGACACTTCCCCAAAGTTGAAGGGTCACCTTCCCTTTGGGAAGATGTAAAACAAGAAGCCCGAAGGCCATTCGAAGACCACTCGATGGGCAGATACCTTGTGGATCATTTATTAAGGTCCAAAAGGGCAAGTTATTTCTGGGAAAGTGCCAAACAGAAAAGTTGAAGAAGGACCAAGAGGTGACGCGTCGAAAGACGTCAAATTCAAGACAATGAACTAGCCATGGAAAACATAGTGACAGGCACAAACATTAATTTTAAAGCTCATCAAATAGCCATTGATCCTTTGAGTCTACAGACCTAAATGCATTCACAGGCTTTAAGGCTAAGACCAGTAGAAAGTGAAGAAGGAACAGAACAACAAATTGAATCTAGGACCCAATTCAATTAACCAAAAAAGGAGGAATGATGAAGGTAGGATCAGATCACCAGGTGGACATTGAAAGTTGCAAACTTTCAATAGCATGACTTGTTTCTCTGCATTGATAAAATGAAATGGGTAAACGCCCCTAAGTTCTAGCCTATCTTCTTAACAGATTTCAACACAACATGATGTGTTACTATTCCTGAGTCCTTCTTGAAAAGGCTATATAAGGGACTCTCTTTTATTGTAAATTGATCTCTTTTTGACAATCAAAATGGAACTCTGCCCAAATTGAAAGGCATTACTGAGACTTTTAGCTCAATTTGTCGATCATATTTTGTTATTAGAATAATAAAGCAAGCAATTTTTTAGACTTTATGCTGTGATATCTTTGTTATTGAGGAAACTATTCTTATGTCTTTTTCCTTAATATATCTTCTATTCCTTTAATTTAACAAGAAGAATTAGTGACAACAGTCAGGAAGGTGTCCTAAAGAGTCAACTATGGAGAGACTTTGTGCCCCCATAATTGCCTTTAGTGTGTTTTCTTTTCATTTCTGTGTAAAGGACTTTGGGATGACTTTGTGCCCTCATTGTCCTTCGTATCTCACTCTTGGGAAATTCAGGTAGAGACTTTGTGCTACATTTCAATTTTCTAGTTACTACATCCTTAGTTACATTCTGATTTTACTACCATGAGTATTCTTGTGGCTTGCTAAATAGTACTTCTGAAAGAAGAGGAGTGCTTTCTGTCATTTCCCTTGAGTTTTTCCTTTGATTTGCATGCATCATCTCTGAAGAAAGAGAGATGGATGGTTTATCCTACCCTTGAGTATTATTTTCTCTATATATGGATGGTAGCATTAGATGGATGGTTTGTCATACCCTTGAGACATTGGGATGACTTTGTGCCTTCATTGTCCTTCGTATCTTACTCTTGAGCAATTTAGGTGGAGACTTTGTGCTGCATCTCAATTTGCTAGTTACAACGTCTTTGGTTACACTGCATTTACTACCAGGAGTATTCTTGTGGTTTGTTAAATAGTAATTTTGAAAGAAGAGGAGTCTTGTCTGTCATTTCCCTTGAGTGTTTCCTTTGATTTGCACACATCATCTTTGAAGAAAGAGAGATGGATGGTTTGTCCTACCCTTGAGTATTATTTTCTACTTATATATATATATATATATATATATATAACATATCTATAGGGAACTTCCCCTTGATGAGAGGAAAGATCAGTCTCCTTCTGATGTGGTAAACCTACACATTTGGATGACTAATCTTCCTACTTTGGCTGATCAGACCTATTTTGTTTATCAGTATGTTAATTGACAAAATATTCAACCAACATAGTTGATGAACTCTTAGCATCATTCAAACACTACCACATCCAATTAACCCCATGATCTACCAGTAAGTTTGCTGACAACATACCTTCCCTTGCCTCTTAGATATTGTCTGCACCTTTGAATTCTAAGCTATCTATCATTATCCAAGAACTTACCCAACCTTCTTATGTCAAACCAGATTGTCCCACCATTTTTAATGTTGAGGGGACCCATCCTGAACTTTGGTATCAGTAGACCTTTGACTACCTTAACCTTGGCATAGTTCCTTCTGGCTTCTTTAGAAATACTTAAAGAGCATTTATCTAAAACACCTCTTGCTATACCATTATGGGAGGAATCATTTATAAACATGGATTTGATGGCCTCCTCTTCTATTGCCTATGCAGTCATGAAGCCTCTCACACTATTAAGATGATGGAATTTTTGGAGGTTAATTTAATGGCCTCACTATATATAAGCATATCCTTCACCTCAGCCATTACATGCCTACCCTTAACCAAGATTGTTGTGATTACATGAAAAAGTGTGTTAAGTGTCAATAACGTGCTAATCTACATCACGTGCCTAGCCATAGTCTTTGAGTTTCTAATGATTTTTGGCCCTTTTCATAATGGGTTTTAGACCTCATTGGTGAAACTAATCCCTATTCCTCATAGCAACACCATTTTATCACCACTATGACCAAGTATTTTACCAAATGGGTTGAGGCTATTCTTCTAGTCTCAACCAAAGCAAAAAATATTATTGACTTTATCAACCATCACATCATCTACCATTTTGGTGTTCCTCATAAGATTATCACTGACAATGGTAAATAATTTAAAAATAAGTAAGTCCAAGGTCTATGTGATGCATTCAACATTAATTTAAGCTTCTCCTCACCCTATCACCCTTAAGCTAATGGATAGGAAAAATCCTCTAATAAAAATATTAATAACATGCTAACTAAAATGGTCAATTCATCTGGTTGGGATTGACATTTTCATATCCACTTTGCCTTATGGGCATATCGTACTAGCATTAAAACCCCTATGGGTGTTACCCCTTTCTCCCTTGTGTTTAGAGTAGAGGCTATCTTAAATCTCAAATTTCAAATCCCATCTCACAACATATCTTTGTAAGATATTATTTTTGAGGATGATTATCATCAACATCATTTATCCCAACTTGAGCTACTTGGCAAGCACCATTTAACATCCCTTACCCATCTCCATGTCTATCAAGAGCATTTCACACATGCCTATAATAAGCACCTTAAAGTGTAAGGATTCAACATCAGAGACCTCATCCTAAAGGAAAACTAACATGCCACCAATTTAGAGAAAATCAAGTGGGTAAGTTTGATTTCAATTGGCTTGAACCTTATATTATAACCCATAAGTATGGATCTGGAGCTAACCAATTATCTTCTATTGATGGTCACCAAGAATCTAAGCCCCTTAATGCTTTACATCTGCATCCATTCTTTTGTTAGTAAGGATCAATCTCACCTTTTGTCTAACTTAAGCTCATCCCTTGCTATCTTCCCACATTCTATCTTCCTATTTTGTGGCAATAGATTAAAGATAAATTATGTGATTATCTATCACTGGAATAACCTTATCTTAAATAATGGGTATCATGGCTCTACCCTTGACATGATTCTCATAGTACTTTACACCCCTTTTTAGGATAGATCCCCATGATCATTTTCACCTAAACCTCTTTTACATCTAATTAACCTTCTTGTGCTTTTAGTTTTTCTTTCATAAAGATGAGCGACTAAGCTAGCCTAAGCAAATTTATGTCAAATAAAGTCAAAGCAATTAAAATATACCATTCCTAACGTTAGAAATCTTGGGTCATTCCTAGTATTCATAGACTACTCCCTTGAAGAATAGGTATTGAAATTTTATTTGAAATTACCAAATACAAGTTAGACTGCTCCCTTGAAGGACAACTATCAAAAGAATTAAACAAAGAGCATAAACTTAGACCACTTCTTTGAAGTATGGCTGAGTAAATCATTTGTCAAAAGTCTATAAATTTCTTGGAAGCTTCCCACATCGATCAAATTCTCATATACAATAATAAATAAAAATACCCATTATCAAATTCATAACAAAATCAAAATAATCTTGAAATCCATAATCAGCTCTCAAGCAACATAATAAGGTGGAAGTTGCAATCAACTTTCACTAGTAGACTTCCCACGTTGATTAGTATACACTTTAAATGGCCTAGACTTATTTATACTAACTCTTTGGACACATATTAAAGAGGCATGATATTCTCACAAGAAGGTTCCATTTTCACCCATTTCCCCTATAAACAAGGGATTTTTATCCTACTTAACATTATGTGGTCAAGACACCTTTTGACTAAGTAAATAATGCTAACAAAAAGAATTTGAAGGCCTTATGTTCATTAAGCCAATCCAATTTCAGGTTTGTTTTAGTTCTTATCAAATAAGAATCATCATGCCCACTTTTTATCCTATAGAGGCTAGTTGATATTTTCATTACGATGTTAACCTCTTGATTATATTCTTTCTTTGTTCTCCTAGCAAGATAACATCAACCATAATCATATCAGGCATATCCATGTGTGTCATAAGCAATATCATAATCATAATCATAACCATGACAAGCATAATAAAACCAAACCATACATAATTATAAACATCATATCCATGAGCAAAACAAAACATTATCACATGCCTAAGCCATTAGGTCCACATTTCACAAAGCATAAGAATAAACATCTAAATTAAAACCATGAATCATGAAACAAACATAAACATAATCATATCTATTTATAAACATCACATCATCATATACATCATGTCATCAGCATAAATAATAAATGTAATAATGTATAATCCCTCTCTCAAAACATGTAATATCACATCATTAGCACATAGGCTGGTATCAAAATCATGAACATCTATATATAATAACATATCATATCATGCCCTTGGGGTAATTCTACCATTAGCTCCACCTACACTACCACTACCATCTAGTACTGGTCCTCTTGGGGATGTCTACCTATCCACCCGTTGAAGAGACCCACTGACCTAGAGTCACCATAGCTACCCCACCTACTAACTGGCTCTATACTCACCCTATCAGGGTTCTTATGGGCACTGTGTCAAAACTATAGCCTCATAATATGTCAACTACTTGATTGTGGCTTAATACCATGCCATAAGGATGATACCTAGTGGCCCTCTTAGTGATGTCATTGATTTGCCCCTCTATCTCAAGGTATCCCTCTCTTGAGTTACCAAACCTAGAGATGTCCTAGCCTGATCTCTCTCACCTATCACCATGGAAACCTGACCCTGTAATGTCATTATGTGGAAACCTTTCCTTGTAATATTATAATTTGTGCTTATGCAATAACTAATTCTACCCTTACGTATCCATTGATACCACCTCCTTGTACCTATACTTTTGGACCTCCCCCAGCTAGATCAACATCCATAGCCTGTCAGTCCCCATCATCCCACCCAAAATTGACCACTGCATAAAGTTCCTTATACCATACCACATATTCATGAACAAAACCAACATCACTAATCTCAGCTCTAATAAGTAGCTCCTCATGATCTATGATGATGTCCTCTAGCTTGGGTTTGAGAAGTAAAAACTTAGCATCTTCCCTCCTGTATCTCAAGAATGGACCTAAAATCCCATGTACTAGGCTAAAATACCTCTAAATTCTATCAAATGGGATGATCTTAGTCTTATCCTTTCTCCTCTCATAGATCCATGTATAGCTATACAATGATAATGTATTATAGCTATAGAGGGCCCACCTAGAAAAACCAACATATAACCTCTAGACCACATCACCCATACCCAAGCCATCTAATACATCCCTAAACTAGTCAATATCTCTCACACCTCGTCTAGTTCCTTTGAGTGCATAGTCACACCTATATTTCATGAATCCCACTTTAAAATCCATCTAGGCATAACCCTCTGATGGTAGCCCTAATGGTCTTAAAACCCTAATATGCTTGTATTCCCAATAATGGAGCATAAACCCCATGTTGATCCTATAACTTCTATGAGCATGAAACACCTAGAGCTCCTTTTATATATGGACTAGAAAAATTGGTTCCCAACCAAACACTATCCTACAAAGAAACATCTCTATTAACACACCCAACAATAGATAAGGAAATTACCCACTACTCAAATCTAATAATGTAAAATAGGAGACTACCATCATCATCATGGTCATAAAATTCCTCTCATCTAGAGCCCTCTAGTACAATGGCCCATAGCCAAAACCACTTACATTTCACTTGGCAAGGGCTTGATCTTCACCATACAGAAGCACCACATACCTTATTCTTTAACCTCTATAGAGGATGAATCTTATATCCCACTACTTGATCACATCCTCATCCACCTTGCATCCTCGGTCCTAGTAGATCACCCCCACATGATTCTAACCAATCAACAACTAACAAGATAGCATAATACTTAGTCAACCCTCTCACACAAAGCAATGAATCACCAAATCACCTAGATCATATAAAGCATAGAAGATAAATAACAAATAATGAAAATGATTTTTAATTTTCACTTTTTATGTTTTGTCCTTTTAGGGTTTTCCCCTAACCATTGATGGTCAAGGTGACCATTGATGGTTGATCTTAGGACCCATGACTATTGACAGTTAGGGAATCCACATTTTAAATTTATTTTAGACACCCACACCTAAGTGCCAAATTTTTTGGGATTACATTCTCCCTCAAACCCAAACCAACATTTGAAGATTACCCTTTTCTGACCAACCAACCACCCAACCACATACATCTTGATGTTGGCTATTTTGGCTTAAATAATCACATATTTTGTGATGACCTTGCCTTAGTTTGTTTGACTGCACTGACTAACCTTTTCATGTTGACCATTTGAATTTATGCCACCTAACACTTACTTGACCTACTTTTATCTTTTTGAGAGCACTTTCTACCTTGAATACATATGGAACTTGACCTATTTGTGTTTTCCATAGGAGCACTTCCTGTCTTGGATACCCATGAAAACATCAACCTTGTTTAGGAGACTAACAGGTGTACCCAACCACCATGTCTACATGCAATCATGTAGTAGACTAGTTACTTGTCTTTTTAGTACCAACTTTTATTATTTTGAACTATGACAACCTCATCTTTAAATGATCTCAATTATTGCACCTTTTTTTGGTAATTTGCACTCTTATTTACACTTTGGTGCCCAACCTATCATCCCCATTCATGATGTCTACCTTCATCACTATCATCATCCATATTGTCAAACCTACACCTAATTCTAGTTTACCTCATTGACTCTTGATTTTATGGGGAACACCTCTTCTCATACATGAGGTAATCAAACCCTTTGACTAGAATTCATTTTTGTTTTGAAAGTTACTGATTCAAGCTATATAACAAAAAGGGGAAAAATGTAGACATCAAAAATATGCACATTATGACTTTGAGTGTCAAAATACCCCATGGTAACCTTAGGCCCCCCTTGAGAGCAATCTAACACCTTGAACCCTAACTAAACCTAACCCATATTTAGTTTGATTAAAATATCTTAACCTTATAATTGACCTATTTTAACCCTTCAACCTTGATCATTGATGATTAGGTTGATCATCAATGGTAACCTTGACTACCAATGATTAGTGTACACCTCCTTAACCACTAACATGGAAGTTACCTACCTTGATTTTCTAAAAATAACTTGTCCTTATCTGCATGCGAGCCATTACATAAGCAAGTTAAAATTAGGAAGCTTAGTTCATGTCTTATTACAACTCTCTTACCTTGCCTATAATATGAGAAGAATAAGAGGTTAAAAGGCATTTTGAATCTAAAATTATTTTCAAGAGCTTGTACACCCAAAATTCTCTTTTTGTAGGTCAATCATCATCAATAATCCAAAAAACTAGCTATTATGTCAGAGAGCCAATTTGCTACCATAGCTCTACCAAAGCACTAAGTATTATTACTCTATTAAAATCATGTCAAACTCCACCCATGAGTCAACCAACTCAAGCATCCATCCAATCTACCTTTTACAAGATAAGTATTTGGTTTTCATCATTTAATTACTTTATTTGCTTTTTACACCTAGCCCATCACCAACCCATATCCTAGAATCTCACTTTCTAATCCCATCAATCAACCTTTTCACCAACCTAGATATACACACAGTTACTATCAATGGTTGTCTCAATTGTTGATAGTCTATCCAACCACTGACGATCACCTTGACCATTTATGGTCACCTTAACCATCGATGGTTAACCCACCCACTGATGGTCACTATGGTAGTAAAACATAACAACATATTTTCACCTATTTAGCCCTAAATAATTTTTTTTTTTTGTGTTCTTGCCTATTCACATACCCATTTCTAATCAACTGAAGCATACCCTAACCCTTTATCGCTATTGTTGATTAGCTAATCACTATTTTTTAATCATTTTTAGTCTATATTTATTAGCAAGCATTCTTGTGTTCAATTTTAGTACCTTCTTGATTATTGATGTAACTTTTATTCTACTTTATGAAATTCATTATTTAAAATGTGTGGATTAACAACCCCTAAGGAAGCTCTTGCTTCCAAGATCTAGCTATTTCTAGGCAATCCACCTAACTCTCTATATAACAAATAAATTTACTTTAGTGATTTTTTATCTGTAAATCATCCCCCCCCAATCCAAAGAGGACTTATTCATAATCTTATAATTAAATGTGTGCATAATCAAATAGGTTTGTCAAAGATACCTATACTTAGTTTCTTCTTTTCCCTTTTCTAATAATAAGCAAAAATTTACTAAAACACATATTCTAACTTGAAAATGGTTTAGGTGATTTAATTGATATGTAACTTGTATCATCTTTGCATGTACACTGAGTCATGCATTAACCTTATTCTTATTTTTATGCCAATTATTTTTATTCTTAAAGAGGACCTACAAATATAATACTTGTAGGTCTATTTTTGCTTGCATAGGATGTTAAAACAACCCCTTTGAATCATACACAACCTTAACACTTTGACACTATCAATTTTTGTCCCACTTCTTTATCACTCTCTCAATAGGCTTATAGACTTCTTAATAAAACATTAACTCATCTCAATATTTTCTCCTTAGGTCTGTACATGCCTATGTAAGGTTATTTCAAGGCTTCAAGTGTATGGAAGTGGAAGTCATGAATACTTATCCATGTTTCTTGATGATCTTCCATAGGGAAAATTAGTTTTAAATGAATGTCAATGAGATTAATCTACAATTTATATATTTACAAAACACGTTAAACATGGACTTAGACCCATATATGTTCATTCATAGGTCTACATTCTTGTGAATGATTGAAACACCCTTATAGCCTTTATTTGAGAAGATATGTTGGACTTATATTCTCATTAAATTATACTTTTAACCTTATCAATGATACTCTTTCATGCTACAATTGACTTATCATTCCATTTAGGCTTAAATTTAGTACTTCAAACCTTCAATTTTATCAGTCTTTGGACATTCATGAATATTCAATGACATCAAGTATGTTTTTGAAATTTATTTAAACATTTTCCTTTGAATATGGTACATATAACTCCTTCAAATAGGCCAAAAGGTGACCACGCTGATATTTTAGCACATAAGAACATAAGAAAAGGTTAACACATGATAATATTACCTTAAATACACATTAATAACCTTTTATAATGAATCTAAACCATGCCAAAACTCTTACCATAATTGACCACACCAAGATCTCATAAATGACCCCTAGGACTAGACAAATACACATTAGATCAAACTTAGGACAAGGATAGACAAGGACAAATATGATGACATGGAGAATATTTGGATCTTTTAAGAGCATGACAATACCACATACAAGTTTTGATAATCCTATGAAAAATTTAAACCTAGAGGGGTTGACCAATTTTGACTTGGGGTTAAAATTTAGTCAACAAGACCATGGTGCCAAAAATTACCATATCTAAGTTGTTATTGAGGAAAGATAGATGAATCAAGGCTGAGGGGAGTCTAATTTTAGATAAATGTGTTCAAAAATAATGAAATATACACAAATTAACCAAGGGTGGTAAAACATGAAAAATATGCTATGGAAAAGGGTATTGTACTCAAATTAAGTGTCTACATAATTCCTCACTTTGATGTGTGTATGTATGAATGCATTATTATGTCATATTAGGAAAAAAATTAAGCACCCACATAACATTACCAAAGGGATGTAATGATGAATACTATGGATTATTGGGATAGAATCACTCATTTTTTGGCATTAGTAAATTTGGTGTACCTACAAATAATCATGAATGCATATAATTAGTCAATGTCTTGATAAGTTAGTGCAAATATAATAATATAAGGAAAGCTAAAAATGAGCATAGTAATGACTAACATGTCTATACGTGAAATATGTTATCACTCATGGGAAAATCTTGGTAATATAATTAAAATGTGAAAACTAGGCGCTTAAAATTTTGAAAGGGAAATTTAGAACCTCAAGGATTTTAGAGCGAATCCTAAAAATTAAAGTCCACTTCTTGATTAGGGAAGTAGACATCTGACACTTATCGGTAAATCATTGTCAATGTAAATATGAATATGTTTATATAATATGTTTATATATTCCCCATTTTAAGGTGATGAATTTATATTTATTCTTATAAATTAATTGACTCAAAATAAAGAGTCATATGCATCATGTATCATCATGAAAAAGAGCCAAAACTACTAGAATATTTAATAATATATTTGTAAACATATGTATATAGATATATAAAGATATCATCATGTGAATATTGATAAGAAGATGCAAGCTCATACATGAAAGAGATGGAGAGATTAAAATAAATATGCCCCAATGTAGCCTGGTGAAAGGGATAAAACTACGACCTAAATGTGGTAGGATATAGAAGTACACAATACATAAATATACACACACACACATAATGTAGTGCCCTGATAAATGCAATATAATATTAGTAGGAACATGAGTTAGTAAGGTTCACATGAATAAAATATAGATTATTATCTCTAGGAATGTGTTATTATGATAGCCCTAATGATAAGGAATAGATAATATAGATGCATAAACTTAATCATTAAGTGCTTGACAATGTTTAAACTTATGATCCTTATGTTAACTTAAAATATCTATGAGAGCATTAAAAGTTATTAAAAATATCTTATAACCACTTAAAACATTATTCAAACATCCTTATTTTATTCATTGACTCCTGTCAAACCAATTATATCAATCTTTGTCCTTCTTGGACATGACCACACTAGATCGGACAGGGCTGCATTGTATCCTTGTCCACTAGTGCAACCTTGTCCCCTCACTCCAACAACAAATTTTTAAATTAAAGATGTTGAATTTTATGCATCTCACATTTTTATAAAGGTTAGTTAGTATAAATAGTCTAAATTTTTATCTATATAAGCACATCAAAGCCTCTCCAAACATATCTAGCAATCACTTGGCAATTCTATTGCACATTGAGTAAAAGAGCACTATTCTTTCTAATTTCAATTTTGATGCATTTTAACAGTCATAAGCCAAGTATGAAGTTGATTTATTATATGTCAAGGGAACTCATTATCAAGCATTCAAAGTAATCTATGTAGTTTCATTCATATATCAAGTTAGTTTCACACATTCACTTTAGGAGGGAGAACTATATCAACTTGAGGCCCTTTCAAGATATATAGGAAGCTTTCAGATTATGCAAGATTTTTAGAAGGTATCTTTATAATTCCCCTAACCATATTCCACCCTTTTGGTATTTGATATGTATTATATTATTTTTATAGAATATAGGTTATATATTTTACAATAATTTCATTTAACAAATCAAGATACACAACTAGACAAACACTCACAAGTAGGTACATGTACTCAGATCACAAAATCAATAGTACAACCAATTAAGATGTAGTTGTAGTCAAAAAACAAATCTGTAGTGTGTCCCTATCCTCCTAGTGTAACCTTTCCCCAATAAAGTTTAAATTTCTATCTTTATATGTGATAAAGTTCAAATGTCTTTTAGCTAGTTTGCATCTATAATTAGCCTACATAATCAATAATAAATCAGATCCAACCTAATTTTGCATATCTTTTGTCAATTTACTATTTATAACTCAATTCTAATTTTGTATTTTACATTTAGATCTTTATTTTTTTTAGATCTAAATTAAATTTTTAAAATTTTATTTGTTCTTAGCATTTCATTATTAAATTAAAAAAAACATTAAACATTCTGGTGAACCTACAATTTTATTTTAAGAAATTACTTGTTTTTTGTTTGATTTTTTAGTGGTTTAATGTTTCAATTGAATTTATGATTTAAAATAAATCATAAATTCCTAGTTCCTTACACAAAAATATTTCAACTTTTATTTTCACTTTATTTTATCTTGTTTGATGCTTGTTTTTATAATTGTGTTTTGATAGTTGTAAAACTACTTAGTGATTATCATTATGGGCTACATGGTGATCTATTTTACCTACACCATGGTGTGAGGGGTATTGACCCAATACTCATAGCTATTTTATAACACTAAACACATAATTTAGTTTCTACGCACCGTATAATATATAAAAAATGCCTAAGGTCCCTTGTTTATAGCACAAAAATCCTCTTTTAACCATTTGGTTTATGGTGCACCTGAGAGGAATGTATTTCCCACAAATTTAATGTCACCATACCCTTGGAGATAAGATAGTGGATACAAGCATGACTTTGTATTTTTAGTTAGTGATTTACAAATTAAGCTGTCACTTATCTATGAATGAGAAAGTATATTTGAGAGCCCACACAATCATTAAAACCTTTACCTAGATCACATCCATACCTTGAATATTTATTGTATTGTATCAATTCATTATATTTGTTGATTCATAAGAGGTTTAATAAATGAAATTCTCTCTCATATGTTACATAATATTATCAAATTTATTTTAATTCTTCTCTTACTTTCTAAGATGCTATTCATTACATATGTACATGGTTAAAATTCAATACCTTAACACAATCATAATTTCATTGTACTTCATATTTTTATACTATTAAATATTGAATTTATCCCATTAACTAATAAAATCCAAAAGGCATGTGTTGTTTCTTGCACAACATGCCCTAATTCCGTCAAAATCACGGTACCCCTCTTTTTGATTTTTATTCTGCTCTTGCCTATATTTACAGGTCAATTAGTATCATCTCTCTCAAGTTTATCTCAAGGGTCATCTTAATTTATGTGCAAAACTAGGTCCCAAAAATTTCTCCATTACAATTACTAAGTCCATGCTAGAAAGTTTCATATAAAACACTTAGCATAAAAGTGAAGTCTTGATGCCTCTTTTTACCTTGGAAAAATATTATTTACTTATCTCTCTCAAGTCACTCTTATGGGTCATCTCAGATCACATTCTAAATTCTCTCTCAAAACCCACTCTATTGCAATGACCAAGTTTGTGTGATAAAGTTTCATATAAAACACTTAGTCAAAAAACATACTTTTGACACGTTAATTTGCCTTTGAAAAATCTTGTCAAAAGTTCTGGTTAGGTCTATTGTGGGTGTTTATTTATTCATATTTCTAATTGGTCTTTAAAATCATGATTAGGTCTTTAAATTTCAAAAATGTCATTTTGAATGTTAATCAAAATATTTTTCCTAATTAGGTTAGATAGACTTTTAAATTTTTTTCATAGACATAATTGAATTCAAAAATTTGAATAGGTTTATGAACTAAAAGAAATAAATTATTTTAGCCTAATAATATAAAAATTCTAATGAGGTCTCCAGGCCACAAAATAAATTTCTTTGTTAGTCAGAATAAAATTTCTAATGGGGTCAATTAACATAGTGAATGTTTAAAAAAATAATATATATGGTGGTGGTCAGGCACAAAAGCCCAAGCACATGTTATGTTTCTGTGGGGCATATTTCCTTTTATAGTCAGGGTTTCACCCTTGATTAAGGAAGGAGGGAGCCTCATGGATTTCAACCATTGGCAATTGGAATTAAAATCTAAATTTCGTAGGGGGAGGGGACATGTATCCCTCCCCCATTTTTAATATTTTTGTTAATTATATTTATTTATTTTTTAATTTAATTTAATTTTGACTGGTTAAATTATTTAAAAAATAGTTTTCATTCTTTTATAATTAACTAAACTTTTTAAAATTTAATAAATTTATATATATTTTTAATTAAATGTTTGACAAAAAATTAAATATTGATTCAAATTTGAAATATTTCCCATTTTCGAGATCTAGCAACCTAGGGAGGCCATTTCGATCGTAACTTTCAAATTGTGGCTTCATTTTACAAGCCATTTATGGCACCAAGAAACTGGTTCTAACTTGGTCATCATGGTGTAATAAATTTTTGGAGTAAAAATATGCCAATAAAAACCTATTCACATTCTCATAAACAATTTCTTGTGTTTTGTATAAAGTACATTTCAATGAATTAAAAGCTCTTTTTGCTCTTACACAAAAGTAACTAGGTTTATTAGTCTTGTAGGTGTGAACAGGGATGAAGTGAAAATGAAGATTGATTTTGGATGGAAAAGCACACATCAATTTTGAAGGTAAAATTATTTTCCTTATTCACTGAAAATGCTATAAATAAAGAGCTAAAAGCCATTCAAATCGCTAGCTCTTTGTTAATCTATGGAGAAAACATTGGACCAAACACCTTTTCCATGCATTTTCTTTTTTAGAAGTGTAATATCTCCATATTTTTCTTAGCATTGATGTTATGTTGCCAACTTTATAATTAAATGATGTATGTAAACCCAGATGTGTCTTATTCAAGCAAACACTTTTACTAATAAAGGATTGTGGAGTTATTTGTCCTTGAACTACATGTGTAATATAGTGGTTGTGATCTTCCTCTTCATATCTTGTTATCCATGGATTATTGCATCATATTCATTGGTGGTTGTGCATTCACTATCTAGGTGAGAGACTGATTTTATGGGTGCATTAATCAAGTAGAACATATTTAGCTTCATTTTTACAAGTTTTCTCTCTATTTTTGTCTTTCTTTTTCTCTTTTTTTATCAATATATTATCTAGGGTTTCAACTAAATATTAATGCAATTTTTATTTTCATGTTTATCTTGATTATAATATTTTTAATTGCCATTGATGAAATATAAAATATATTTATTCCATGAATAAATGAATGCCTAAAAAGCCACTATATTTCCTTGTATAAATCTTATAATACTAATTTTAAACTTGGGAAAATAGAATATACATGTTTTTGCTACACAAAACTAATATAAAACACATAATAATGAGACCATCAAAACTTGAATGTTAATCTAGTCTATTAAATATTGAAACTACATTTTAAGTTTTAAACCCGATAAGCCCCTTGAGTTGGAATTGTTGCACATTGATTGACTTGGTTACCTAGTTTGTTGTGACCCATTAGATATAGATGTTGAGTAGAATTTTAGGTCTCTTTTCAAGGGAGTCTAGATAATTCATTGTCCTACCTAAACTAGTGTTCTAAATGACCCATCAATAAATTGGTGCTAGGAGGGCCTAAATGAACATAAATTTTAAAACTAAAAATTTTAACAAAAAATTTAAACTTGATCATTTTAGAGGCATTTCCCAAGCTAAGGTCTGTACACATTAAAATTGGAAATATGAATATCCACTAAATCAAAGTTTGTTGGGGCTGACTTCGAAGTCTTACAACTTAGTGAACATAGTAGACCTGGAAAGAATAAAGGGAAATAAAAAATTAGACAAATTTATTCAATCAATATCTAACCTTAAGATGTTTTTCCCTTTGTTAATATATTTGATACCCTTAAATACCCACCAATGATGGATAATACTACTTGGCTTAGTAGAGTTAAATTTTAGATATACATTGCTGGAGTTACCAATGATTTATTGAAAACCCCAAAAATTTCAGCCCTAAATATGTGCATGATAGACTGAACTGTTGAGGAGCATATTCAAACATTCAAATATGTTATAATAAAAAATCAAATGAATCACAAGGAAGTAATTTTTATGTTGTTTTGATAAACCTTGGATGAAATGGCCTATGATTGGTATCTTGGACTATAGGATGTGTCCATAACCTCTTGGAATGACCTTGAAACCATCCTCATCAATAATTTCTATGTGCCCATTGACCATGCTGTTATATGTCACCAATTTTATGTAGTCCATAGGGAAATGAATGAATTAATGAGCATGTTTAACTCCTATTTACATAAGTTGTACAAGTGATTGAAAACCCATATATGCAAATAGAGGTGGATACCATACAAACTTACTTGAGATATTTAGACCCAATGACATCCACATTCATTCAAAGGACTCCCATATATTTTTAAACCTTATCTTTGATTTATCATGAAGCCATTAAAATTGAATAGAAAATAATGCTTCAAGGGTATGGGTCTAGTCTGTTGCCTTCATTATGGAAATATGATGCATACAACCAAATTCCATTGATCAACAAAGAATTCATACATAATACTCCACTGATGAATCAAATATCATGTGTGATGCATTCAGACCAAAATAAGGTTTATAACCACACATCCTTGAAATAAATTCCCAAAAAATATTAATTTATACCTTTGAACCACATGTTTCCTTATGCAAATAATCACCAATTTATCTTTGTGGCCTATAATAACATTAATTTTATGCCTAGTACATGTGGTTTTACTGCTCCTAATAGAAATCACCTGATTGGTTTGACATTTATAAATAATAAAATTCATGCTAGTAATTCTTATAATCTAATACATCATGATGTCTCTACATTTAGAAATTTTTTGGTACTTATGGTTAACCCAATACCAAAAGTGAGAACTAATCAGAATGCCAATATAAACCTAGAAGTGGATAATTTATAGTAAATGTTTCAACTGTTATAAAATGATATAGTTAATTTATGGAGATAAGTGCCTCAAAACCACAATCAAGGTGTAAACAACCCACCTCAAAATAGAAATTTTAACTTTCAGAGAACCAATTGTTAATGGAACACTAGGCCTAACAATGGTAATGTGCCTAGTCCTCTTGACAATGCCAAACAAAATAATAATAATGCTTCAAGCTCTATCAACTTTGATGATTTGGAATTACCTAATTGGTGTAGTTTTCATAACATAATGGACCATTGTGAAACCAATTTTTCTAATTTTATATTGGCTTAAACATTTTTTGAACGGATATGGATAACCCTAAGATAATACTTGCACCTAATAATAACTCAAATCAAAGTGAGGGAAACTAGGTACTGCCATGGTTTTGAAAACACATTAATTATTGCATGAAATTTATAATTAAGCTCAAGACAACTTGAAATAATCCCATGATTTTTAATAATTTTTAAGGGGAAAAATCTACACATTAAGGAGTAAATTGCAAAATTCGTTAACATCTACTCCTCTAAACAACACTCAGGTTCCCATAATGATAATTCAAACAACAACCCATTTCCACCTAAATGTCCTAACATGTATTATCAACCAAAGAATAATGATACAACACCATAAATTTAAATACCATTTGAATAAAACATACTTGGATACAACATTGTTGATGACCTAAATAAAACTAAGGCCAATATAACAATGTTTGATTTGCTTTAAATCTCTGATAAGAAAGAGTTGTTAAAATCTTTATCTGCTCTCAAAAGTTAATAAGATAATATAAAAAATTACACTCATGTTTATATTTATAAATATAACATTGAAACTCCACCTTTTCTTCTAGTAATTTGTTCTTTTGGAAAAACTTACATAATTGTTTGGTGGATATCCTCTGTGCACCTGAAATACCTTTGTTCCACAATACTTCCCTAGCATATGGGTAATAAAAACATGTTGATCCACCTCTACAACATGGTGGTTCCATGATTATTTCCACATTAAGGACAATGAAAACAAAAATAAAAAATTAAAGCATGGTAACCTAATTGAAAACCATGAGTTAGAAATTTGTTTTGCTAAAAATGCTTCCACTTTAAGTAGCTCAACACCTACTTCAGCGATTGAAGACCAAACTAGAAGATCACTAATGAGTGAAGAACATAATTTGTTTTCACTTGATGTTGAGAAACATAATGACACAACTAATATTTTTTTATAGGGAACCTAAATTGGGAATTATAGTTAAGCTTGGAAGAGTTATCACCTAGGTGAAATGAGGATTGAAGTAGGCAGTATATGATAATCCAAGCTATAATTTTTTATATTCATAACTTCATCATAACAAATCTATTTAGACTATATTTTTATTGGAAAAGTATATTTTTGACAAAAAATCCAAAATTTCCACTATATTTAATTTTAATGGTATCCAAAATAAATAACAATAGGCTTATATATATGCCTATTGTTATTTATTTTGGATACCATTAAAATTAAATATAATGGAAATTTTGGCCTTCTTGTCAAAAATATAATTTTACAATAAAAATATAGTCTAAATATATATTTATGATGAAGTTATGAATATAATAAATTATAGCTTTGATTATCATATACTGCCTACTTCAATCCTCATTTCACCTAGGTGATAACTTCAAGCTCAAATATAATTCCCAATTTCGGTTCCGTATAAAAAATATTTACTATGTCATTATATTTCTCAACATCAAGTGAACACAAATTATGTTCTTCACTCATTAATGATCTTCTAATTTGTCTTTGATGGCTGAAGTAGGCTCTAGGCTTATATTTTTATTGGAAAAGTATATTTTTGATAAGAAATCTGAAATTTCCATTATATTTAATTTTAATGGTATCAGAAATAAATAATAATAATAATAGGCATATATATATATATATATATATATATATATATATATATATATATATATATATAGATGAAAATTTGTATTTTTTATAGGGAACCTAAATTGGGAATCATATTTAATCTTGGAGGAGTTATAAGCTAGGTGAAATGAGGATTAAAGTAAGCAGTAAATGATAATCAAAGATATTATTTTTGAGATTGATGTGTGTGTGTGTGTGTGTGTGTGTGTGTGTGTGTGTGTGTGTGTGTGTGTGTGTGTGTGTGTGTGTGTGTGTGTGTGTGTGTGTGTGTGTGTGTTATAGGGAACCTATATTGGGAATCATATTTAATCTTGGAGGATTTATCACCTACGTGAAATGAGGTTTGAACTAAGCAATATATGATAATCAAAGCTATTATTTTCAGGATATATATATCCTATGTGATATATATATGAATATTTTTTTAGTTTCATTAAAAAAATGTGTTATGCATTATCTTTTTAATATTTTTAGGTTTTAAATAATCTCCATGATTATGCTATGGTATAAATAAAAATTTATTTCCTACATATAGGTATACACTGAATTGATTTTATAATTAAGTTGATCAAGAATTTCACATGTCTTTTTCAAATGACCAGGATAAAAGATCATACATCAATGGATTTAAAATGTGGAGACTATGTTTCTCTCATAAATAATGGAAAGGTCATTGGTGAAATAAAAATGCACAAAATTTGAGGTGCAGATGCTAACTCTTTGGAATCCACAAATCCTACTTCCATATGCCATAATGAGAAAATGTCTTTTGGATATGTAAGTGTTAATTTGATAAAAGATTTTGAAATGAATCTAACACTTCAAATTCTAAGGGATTTTATAAATACTTTGGGGGATATGGTTGATAGTTTTATTATATGGAGCATAAGAATGATGCAACATGTCATACATAAATTTTCTATAGGTAATTACATGAAAGAAGGAAAAAATAATTTTAGTTCAATTATGTATATAAAACTATTACAATAAGAAAACTCTTGCTTATATTCATTTGATGGATATATTGATGATCCAAACTTATTACATACTCTGAGAAATGAGTTTATTAGAAAAAGTTACATTTATTTCACAAATGTATAACTCTTGGAAATGACAAGTGAATATCTTATGGATATATTGAATTTACATGTCTAGGAGAGATTTTTGGTTGCATTCAAGTCCCAATGGCAAAAAATGAATTGGAAATTTACATAAGGCACATTCTACAACATTATAAAACTTGTAGCAAAGAAGTAACTGAATCATCTATTGTTAGATGGCCTTCTAACAAGATAATAGACATTGAAGGTAGAACAATAAATTTACCATACATGACACCAAAAGAGAAATAAATTGGAAATGTTTGGTAAGTAGTGGATACTAAAGTCATTCCTTGCATGAAATTATTAAAGAGGCATCCAAAAAAATTTACTCGTGCCTACAACCATTCAACCAAACACTTCACTCAGCTAAGTGTAATTTGTGTGTGTGTGTGTGTGTGTGTGTGTGTGTATCTGTGTTAGAGGGAACCTATATTGGGAATCATATTTAATCTTGGAGGATTTATCACCTACGTGAAATGAGGTTTGAACTAAGCAATATATGATAATCAAAGCTATTATTTTCAGGATACATATATCCTATGTGATATATCTATGAATATTTTTTTAGTTTCATTAAAAAAATGTGTTATACATTATCTTTTTAATATTTTTAGGTTTTAAATAATCTCCATGATTATGATATGGTATAAATAAAAATTTATCTCCTACATATAGGTATACACTGAATTGATTTTATAATTAAGTTGATCAAGAATTTCACATGTCTTTTTCAAATGTCCAGGATAAAAGATCATACATCAATGGATTTAAAATGTAGAGACTATGTTTCTCTCATAAATAATGGAAAGGTCATTGGTGAAATAAAAATGCACAAAATTTGAGTTGCAGATGCTAACTCTTTGGAATCCACAAATCCTACTTCCATATGCCATAATGAGAAAATGTCTTTTGGATATGTAAGTGTTAATTTGATAAAAGATTTTGAAATGAATCTAACACTTCAAATTCTAAGGGATTTTATAAATAATTTGGGGGATATGGTTGATAGTTTTATCATATGGAACATAAGAATGATGCAACATGTCATACATAAATTTTCTATAGGTAATTACATGAAAGAAGGAAAAAATAATTTTAGTTCAGTTATGTATATAAAACTATTACAATAAGAAAACTCCTGCTTATATTCATTTGATGGATATATTGATGATCCAACCATATTACATACTCTGAGAAATGAGTTTATTAGAAAAAGTTACATTTATTTCACAAATGTATAACTCTTGGAAATGACAAGAGAATATCTTATGGATATATTGAATTTACACGTCCAGGAGAGATTTTTGGTTGCATTCAAGTCCCAATGGCAAAAAATGAATTGGAAATTTACATAAGGCACATTCTAAAACATTTTAAAACTTGTAACAAAGAAGTAACTGAATCATCTATTGTTAGATGGCCTTCTAACAAGATAATAGACATTGAAGGTAGAACAATAAATTTACCATACATGACACCAAAAGAGAAATAAATTGGAAATGCGTGGGAAGTAGTGGATACTAAAGTCATTCCTTGCATGAAATTATTAAAGAGGCATCCAAAAAAATTTACTCGTGCCTACAACCGTTCAACCAAACACTTCACTCAGCTAAGTGGAATTTGATGCAAGCTTAGATAGTGAGATTATAAATGTTTATGAAAATAAATGTTGTACCAAGATATGTATTCAGTTAGGGTTGTCATTTGAAATGATAAAATAAGCAAGGATACATTTTATTGATTCCACCACAATGGATAAGAGGTAACATGTCTTGGATGCCCTTTCTATCGGTTTGTTTAAGGAAAAAAATACCATCGATTTTCAAGGTAATGAGATCTATTTAGAAGATTGGATTAAAATAAATGGATTGAAGATAAGTAGATTTTTTAACATTCAAATTTGTCACAAAAATGGGGAATGAATTGCATTCCATGTAGGGCAGTTTCAACAAAATCCATAAAAGAAGTCAATGGTAGATAAAGATTTGTTGAACCAATTAGTGGATGAATTTTAGATGTTTCTCCAAGACTTACATGTCAAGTAGATATAAATGGTGTACAAGGAAATGTTTGACATGTTCTAGAATATTTCACTCAAGAATTTATGAGGTGCCACATCAATGCACAACTAGCATATATGGAATATGAGACAATATCCCAACTAAAATTCAATAACATGTGGAGAACTAATTTTCATGATATGACCATTTCTATGTTTGATGAATTTGTAAGGTGAAAAACATGTATCTTGTTGACTCATAAAAAATTCTTTGGGTCCTTATCTAGAGATCAGGTGGAGTGCATCAATCAAAAATTCATGATATACTCAAATCAAATACTTTATGCAAGACAAAAATATTATACACATAAATGAATGTCTATGTCGTACCCTAAAGAATGCCTCAATGTCATTCATGATGAGGTACAACACCAAATAATATTTGTGCTAAGGACAGTGATAAAAAGTAAAGTAGCTACTGATATAATAGTAAAGTTGTCAATGGCAAGGATTATCACACATGGCCATGGTGCAAGTGGATATGGACATTTTTTTACCATAGGTTCTTCAAGGGTCTAACTTTAATATCACCTCATTGAATAAGTGATTGAAGGATATGGAAATAATAATTCTAAATACTTATGGATCTTTACTATATAAAACTAGATCTTCAGAATATCCATTGTATGATGTACTTTTGTCTAATAACTGCTATCTTGAATGCAAGAAATACATAGACAAAGAACACTCAATTAGTGCATTTAAGAATCTTACTTCTAGGCTATACATTAAAATAGATAACTATTATGGGGATAATAAGAATACGTACTTCCTTCATTTTTTTAATTTGAAAATTATGTTAAAAAATTACATATATAATGTTTTATTATTACATATTCCATTCCCATAATAATTCATTTATAGATTATGATTATTTTTAAAAAAATCAGTCCCAACCTCTCCCCTTTGTCTTCTTATGTGTCTCTCAAGTGATACATTTATATTACCCCTTATAAATTATCAAATAAACTTTAATTGTACTAAATCTAGTCTACTACTCTAGAAAAGTTTTTCTAAAGCCATACATATGTAGTATGCCTTGAATATCATCAAACAACATGTGTTCATAACACATCCGCTTCATTTATTTTTTCTAGTTGTATATTAAGAAAAGAAATCAATTTATTCCTTATATATTATCAAAATGGTATAGCAGTACCATAATCATTTTCATGAAAAGTAGGGTATCATTTGAGATATAAGTATAGAGAAAAATAAAGTTATTATGTTAAGAAATTATTTTATTTTTTAATATACATGGGATAATACCAAGGTATCACTTGGGAGATAGCAATGGATACCAAGTATATAATTTCATTACCACTATATGTTATGTGATAATTATCTAAGGATTAATATGAAATTATTTGGTTTGATATACCTAAGAAGACCAATAAAAATGACTGCATATGGCATGTTATAAAAGTTTTAAATAAAGGTACCACTTATGAAATACTAGATGTTGGAGAGTTGTCATGTTGATGTCATGGTGGTATCATGAAGATATCCTGGTGAGTGGATGAAGTGCCTTGAAAGTCTATGTGACAATGATAAAGTGTGTAATGTGTTTGTTCTTGTATGCTTGAAGATTGCTTGGTTGATCTTCAGTGTTGACGTGGTTAGAGATGTTAAAGGATGAGTATGGTGATTAGAACATGTGAAATAGGTCCATAAGATGTTATCTGTGCTTTGAGAGTTTATGTGCATAGATGGAATTCATCTGGTTGATCATAGTTTGAATCTAGACACTTTGGGTCCAGTAGCAAAAAATTTGAGTAGGTAGTTTGATGACATCACCATTGCCATGTATAAATTATTCAAGGGGAGTTGGTCATATGTTTGTGATCATAATAGTCCCTAGTTATTATATACCAGATCTTAAGTCATACATCAAAGTGCAGTCAAAGATATAAGGGTGAAAAGTTGGCTTCTCAATTAGAATTCATTATTTTCCCATACTTAGCCAAATTTGCAATATGGCCAAAAAGAGTCGAGTAAGCATTTTAGTGTTGAAATATCTCACAGGTGTGGAAATTTAAAGAGAAGGTGATCATATGGATTTATTTAGTTTTAAACCTAGTTTATTTTTGCTAATTTATAGATCATGCAATATAGTGCATTAAAAGATATGCATATGCAAAGTTGGGCTTCTAAGTAGTTTGACTATGTGTTTTCCATAGCCAAATTTGCATAAGACAAGAAAGAGCTAAGTGAGAATTTTGATGATGTTTTATATTACATATGTGAAGGTGATAAGAAAAAATAATCATGTGGGTTTGTTTAGTTTTGAGCATAGATGATTTATACTAAATTTGAGATCATGCACTGAAGCACAACAAAAATTATGCGTGATTAAATTTGGCCTCTCAAGTAGGTTTCGACATAGTTGGCTCCATGACATATTTTTTTGAGAAGTCACTTTAATGGCATTATATCTCACATGTTTGAGAGTTATAGGAGTATTATATCACATGGTTGGATTCTCCTATGTGAGGAGATCATTTGGTCCAAATTTGAGATCCTACATCAAAGTGAAAAAGAAGATTTTAAGTTGTAAAAATGGTTACTCGGGCATATTGAAAGGGTTCCCATAGTCATTTTTGAAAGTTTTAAAGCTCAAGCAAGATCAATGATGCGTGTTGTTGTAAGAAGTTAGGAAGTAGTGAGATGAGGATAGGTGCACGATGTTTAAAATTTGAGAAAAGGTATATGATAAGGATATAATGGAAAGAGGGAATTTGTATAGATGCTCAAAGGATGGGCATTGATCATTAAAGACCTGGTTGATCCACATAGATCGATAGAGTATGTTGAGTCAAAGTTTTTAGATTACATGAGATGAGGTCAATGTGATTAAGGTTTAACATTTGGCTTTGGTGGAATGTGTGTTAAAAATTGATCAAGATTGATGGTGCATATTCGATTTGAGCTAAGAGGACATGATATTTGAGCATTGTGTTTGAAGGTTAACTATGACCATTGTCATTCAAATATTTGAATTTAACATAGGAAAAACTAGTGTCTAGTTTTTGGACCATATATTTTGATATAAGATGAATTCACTCATACAGTAAAAATAAAAGTGGTAGAGGACTCCAAGATATATCTAGATATACAGATTTTAAGATATAAAATTGAGTAAAGTTAAAGATAGTAAGACTATAAGTTGATTATGTGTTCTTACTTATTTAGCTAGTGACCTGAGAAGGATATTTGAGTTTTTGTTGATGCTATTTTGATGTCTCATGATGAATTAAATATTGAAACATGTATAATACATGAATATTCTCTATAAAATGTGATCAATCTATATTGATTATGAACAATGCTTAATAAGTTGACTATATGTTCAGTAATGGTGTTCCTCTATGTAAGGTATCTATTTGAATTGTTTGAGCATATGTAAAAGTGAGATAAGTTTAATGTGATAATTTGAGGATGTCTAAGGGGACATAAGGAGTGGATCCATGTATTTTAAATTGGTCATATGTTCTTATTTTTCTTGAGGGAGTGCTAAAGGAGTGAATGGGTTCACATGAGACCTATAAGGGCCTTATTAAAAGGTGTAGTTCCTTAAGGGTGATCCATAGATGCTATGGATGACCTATAATTATTGTATAAAGATATGTATTAGTGTGAGAGATACTTTAAGGGCTAAGTCATGCCTAATAGATGACTAAGGTATCAATATTTCTCTATATATAGTGGAACCAAAGATGATGGGTTCTAGACTTTAAGTGAGAGACTAAGGATAGATTGAAGAGAGGATTGTGTGTGTGTGTTTTATGGAGTGAAGGAAGGGTAGAGTGCCTTGAGGATGAGTTGAAGATATAAAAAATTGAGAACTATTTGTTTGACCTATTGGTCATATTTCATTTGGAAAAATAGTGTGCTTGTTATTTGAGTGTGAGCGAGGGTGTAGTGTGATAAGTAGAGGTCCATCATCTAGTGTTGTTAACATCAGTTCAAAGGTGGATATATTTATAGGTTTTTTTGTGGAAGCTTATCATATAGGGTGGTGAGAGCATCCTTACAAGGTGAAACTTGCTAAAAGGTCTAGTTATTGTTGCAACTCAGCTAGATAAGTGTGGTAGTACCTTGTGGGATTGGAGTCTCACTAAATAGGGATTGTAGTTCCTTGATAATTTGTAGATGGTCTAAATTGGATATTTTTATTATAATATAGTATTATAATTATATATTTTAGTGTGTTTTATTCCCCAAGAGGGTTTTTTATGTATGTCATGTGTTATGTGATTGATCTTGCATTATTTCTCTTGTTCATTGCTATGAATGCTATATATACTTCATGAATGCTTGTGGTATCTGATTAAGTATTTGTAAAGATTAAAATTTAATTTGGATTATTTGGGATAACTAATTCACCCCCTCTCAATTATTATACCTCTAATAATTTGTATCTAAGTGAGGTCCTTTGGTAAAGGCTTGATAGCCTGAAAGTAATCCAAGGTACAATAGTTAGTCAAAATGTGCAAGGTGGTTTCTCTAATAAGAAAACACCAATGTTTAATGGATCCAATTATGCATTTTGGAGTGATAGGATGAAGACATACACTATGTACCTAGGTTTTGATGTATGTCAATCAGTTTTGGATGGTTATGTTGTTCCTTCTATTCCTCCATCTTGTGTTGTAGATAAGAAGCTATTTAAGAACTCTAAGGAAATGAATACCATCACTTGTGGTCTTAAAAAAAATGAGTTCATAAAATTAATTAATTGAAATTCTACTAAGGAAATAAGGGATAAATTGAAGACTATTTTTTAAGGATATTCAAAGGTTAAGCTTGCTAGGTTACATACTCATAGAAGTCACTTTGAAAGTCTCAAGATGAATGAAGAAGATACTATGGCATCTTTTTTGTAGAGAGTTGATGAGATTGTGAACATCATCGGAGGTCTTGGAGAGAATATTGAAGAGAATACTATTGTTCAAAATATATTAATGTATTTTCCCCCTAGGTTTGATCTAAAAATTTTTTCTATAGAAGAGAGTCATGATCTCACTTAGTTGAAGATGGATCAATTGTATGACACCCTTACTGCGTATGAAATGAGGAAGAATGATGATATACCACCAAATAAGGAAGAAACATTCAAAATAGATATGAAGCCTATGAATAAGTTCCAAGGTAAGAAATATAAATAGGATGACATATATGATATTTATGATGATGAACTAATTGCTTTGACTAGTAAGAATTTGAACACTGACTTAGGGAACTATAAGGGTAAAGTACCTCTCAAATGTTTCAACTATAGAGAGATAAGGAATTTTGCTTAGAGGTTCCCTCATAATCATGAGAAGAATGATGATGAGGATCTTGGTAAAGGCCAAGATGAAGACAATAAGTCATACAAGAAGAAAGGATTCAGAAAGTTTAATAATAAAAGGAAGTTATTCAAAAAGAAAAAGAGTCTTTACACCAAAGAAGATTGCAACTCATTAGATGAGAGTGAAGATAGTGACTCAAAATATGAATATGAAGATGATGGTCTTACTGAAGATGAATCCTTGTTCATGGTTGAGGAAGGAAGCTGCTCATATTAGAAGGAGTCAAATTAGAGTGATTTAGATGATGATGAAGATGAGGTGGACTATGAGACTATTTTTATGAATGTTCTTAAAGAACTAAATATTGAGAAGAAGATCAATAATAAGATGAAATATAAACTCAAGGACTATTAGGAATAATTTAGTGTGTATGAGGAAATATTGAATGAATACACCAAGGATCATGAATATATGATCAAACATCTTAGTTATCAATTAGAAATTTTGTCTACAAGCCTAAAAGATAAATAAGATGAATGTTCAAGGTATGTTTCCAAAAATGAGTCTTTAAAATCTAAGTTAGAAAAGATAGATATTAAGGTGAAGACATTTTTGATATTTGAAAATAGCTTATGTGACCTAGCAACATTTTGAGTGGTCAAAAGAATGCTAATGATAGAACTAGTCTTGGATATGAAGAACAAAAGAATGTTACTCAAGACAAGATGAATACTAATATGAACTAGGATAATCTTACTTTGAAGAAAAATCATAAGAATAGGACTGAAGTTATTGGTAAAATGATGAAAAATCAAATTAGACAACCAAATGCCATAAGGTATGCAAGATTTAATGGTTACTATTATACATGTAATCAATTTGGTCATAGGGCTAGAGAGTGTAAGAGACCTGTCAGAAATGAATTTGCATGGGACTATGATGGGGGTCATTAGTCAAAAGGTGTGAAAAAAATCAAGTTATTTAATTGTCTTGATGTGGGACACTTTATAAACCATTGTCCACATAATATTAGACAAGGTGAGTGTTTCAAAGACTTTTAGCTTATATTTTAGGAAAGGAAGAAGAAAGAAACTATATACGAGTATGGTTGAAAAATCTATTTTTTTGTGCACACATTGAATTAGATGATTGTTGAGAGATCCTTTTTGGCTTGGGAGGATTGAATTACAAAGAAGATAACACTAAAGCAAATGGTTGGTTAGATATATAGCTAGGTGGATTGCCTAGCGCTAGCTAGATCCTAAAAGTAAAAGCTTCCTTGGGGGCTATCAATCCACACATTTTAAAAAATTAAGTTTAGAAAACATAAGATAAAGTAATTGCATCAATAATCATAAGGTTATAAAATGTAATACAAGAAATGATTGATAAAATAATAGGCAAAAATGACTAATTATAGTAATAAGTGGGCCAATACTAATGCTAAATAAGTTAGGAGTGGTTCAAAAAATAGGTTGGGGATTTGTGAATAGGTCAAAACAAGAAATTTGGATTTTGTTAAGGGTAAGTGGGTGAAAATAACTTGCTATTATTTTGTGCCATAGTGGCCATTAGTAGTTAAGGTGACCATCAACAGTTGAGGTGACCATCAGTGGTTAGGGTAACCATCAATGGTTGGGATAGATTGTTGATGGTCAGGGTGACCATTAGAAGTTATTATGGGTTAGGCCTATGTAATAAAAGGATGATTGAAAAAGTTAAAAAATAAGCTTGGGCTGAGTTGATTGTGAAATGCAAACAAAGTGATTGATTAATTAAAAATAGATACTTATCTTGTCATCAATTGATTGGGTGAATGGTTAAGGTACTGGAGTCTAGAGAAATTATGGTAGAGTAGTGATACTTGGCTATTGGTCGATGGGTGAAAGTACTTCATATCTCTATCATGATGGCTAGAATGTTGGATCATTAGGTTGTTGGAAGAATACTTGTAAAAGAAACTATGGATACAAAAGCTCTTGATAGTTATGGATGATTGATTGATTCTAAATCCCTTTTCACCTCCTACCCCTCTCTTATTATAAGAAGGAAGGAGAGGTGAAACAATAAATTAATAAGAGGTCTAAGTTTCCATCTAATTTTAACTTTGACATGCATTTACTCACACATGAATTTGATGATCTAATTATAGAAAAGCAAGTCAGAGTTAAAGTTGGTGTTAGTAGTTCAAATGGTGAAAGCTAAACATCAGTTGTCAGGGTGATCATCAATGGTTAGGGTGACCATCGATAGTTGAGGGTTAAGTCAATTTGGGTAAAAAAAGGTGGGTTTAGGTAGTAAGTCAAGCTAACTTGGGTTAGGTCTAGTTTGATTTATGGTTGAAAGGTCAATATTGGGCCCAAAGGGGTCCTGAGGTGGTTCATGGGAATTGTGACATTTAAAACCATCATGTGTGGATTTTTGGTGTCTACATTTTCCACCGTTTTGTTATATAGTTTGTATCAACAAGTTGCAAAACAAAATTGGATTACAAGTTTAAGGTTTAGTTGCCCTGATCATATAAGGAGGTGTTCCCCCTCAAACTAGGAGTCAATAAGGTAAAACTAAATTAGGTATGGGTTTGATAAGTAGTGAAGGTGATGATAAAAGGTGGGTGATAGCATTGGGAAATTAAGCACAAACATGTGTACATAGTGTGATAAACGTGTGATAGTTGAGATCACACATGGACTAGGTTACCATAGTTGGTAAAAATAAAGGTCAGTGCCAAAAGGATAAGTGACAAGTGGACCATGTAATTGCATTTAGGCATGGTGGTCAAGAACACTCATAAATGCAAGTCTCATAGGAAAGGTCTATGTTTTCATGGGTATTCAAGGTAGGAAGTGCTCTCGAGGAAAACATAAATTGGTCTAGTGTAGTTACAGGTATTTGAGGTAGGAAGTGCTCTAAAAAAGACATAAATTGGTCAATTGAGTGCAAGGTAGTGCTAGTGAAAAAAACTATTCAACATGGAAAGTTTTGTTGGTATGATCAAAAGGACCAAGAAATGTCATCATAAAGTGTGTGCTAGTGTGTGCCAAAATGGCTAGTAGCAAGATGACATGGTTGATTGATGAGGTGCTCAAATAAGGAAAACTCTTGTAGGTAGGCACTTGATTGGGGTGCCAAAAATGTGGGTGAAAAGTTGGTTGGAGGCAAGGGAGAATATTTCTTAATATCTTGATCATCGATGGTTAGGGATCTTAGTGTTGACCATTCTCAATCACCCTAATTTTTAGTGGTCACCCTGACCATCGATGGTCAAGGTACAAAACCTAAAAGGGCAAACCTCTAAAAGTGTCAACATGAGTCATTTGAATTCATTTATTATTTTAACTTTAGCATTTGGTTTCCTTGGTGTTTTGTATAAAAAGTATAATGGTGCTTTGCTAGTGGGTGATTGATGGGTTTAGTTGACCAAGTGGGCTAAATGTTAGAGGTTGATTATCTAGGATGCAGGGTGGATGAGGACATGGCTAGGTAGTGGGTCCCAAGATTCCTCCTCAATGATGATCAAGGAATGAGGTAGGCGTTAATATTAATTTATTATATTAGTTTGTGATTTGTATTGCATTTCATTTGGAATTTGGTTACTTTGTCATGTGTTGGGGAGGGTAGATTTGGTTTGACTTAGGTATATAGGTTTTTCATGGTTTTTGGTGAAATTATGATTGAATTTATAAATTTGGATGGGTAGGTTAGTTAGGTAATGCTAGGAGACAAATTTAGGTGAATTGGTGGTCTATTGAGGTGTTTGTGTGGGTTTTGGGTAGGTAGGGTTTGGGTATTTTCCATCGGTGATCATAGTGACCATTAGTGTTCATAACTAAATGGCTACATATCTATCGGTGATCATAGTGACCATTAGTGTTCAACCAAATGGAAAAGGGTTTTTATAAAAAGTTAAGGAAAATTATTGGTGAGAGGTTAATATTGTTGAATACTTGAATTTTATAAAGTTTATTTAATGGGGTGTCAAGGGTGTGATAGATAATAGTTTAAAGCTATAACAATGAATGAGGTCAAGGGTTGAGTTGTAAGATAAGGGGTAATGATCAAATGGGTAAATTAGGGGAGGTTTAAATAGGGTTATTTAGTTTATATGGGTAAAATAGGTGTTATAAGTAGGATGAATAAAGTGAAAAGGTATAGTTAGTAGGCAAAATGTGGTAGTGTACTAGGTTTGTTTGATACTAAACATTATAGGCATGGGAGCAGATCCAGATGCAAGATCAGGTCCTTTGGATTTTCATAGAGATCCATCAGGGTATGACTATTGCTAATTGGGCTTACATGGAGGAGGTGGGCCTTGGTGAAATGATGCATTACAAGCATGTGTCATGGGATGCAATGATGATCATGGTGCTCATTGAGAGATGACATCTTGCCATGAACACCTTCCTACTACCAATAGGTGAGATGATTTTTTTACCTAAGAATGTACATAGTATTATATGGATACCCATTTAGGGTGAGTCAATTTACCATATTAAAAGAGAGGAGAAGGATGAGTTCCAAGAGCTGCTATATGGAGATGATCATAACTGAGTGAGGTGGCACGCTAAAGGTTTTGGTTACAATCCACTATATTAGAGGCATATAGATGATAGAAGGCTGATGACTATGATGATGATGGTGGTATCATGCTTTGCTATACTTGATTTGAGTAGTGGAAGGTTTCCATATCTATTTTTAGGTGTATTGGTTGAGATACTACCAGGCCACATAGTGTTTAGTTGGGTACCTATGTTGGTATTTTAGATATACAAGGAGCTATGGGGTTTTAGAGCCCACAAGAGATATAGTATCAACATTAGATTTGTTATATACTATTCGGCCTATGAGCACATCTAGGTGTTGAGGTTGATGGGGCTGCCATGGGATGGGTATACCCAAATGGACTTAAGAGTTGGGTTTATGTGGTGGAGAGATAATTTTCCCCCTCCAAATAGGAAATATAGCAACACAAAAAACTCTGAACAAAGATATAATCTCTGTTGAATAAATTTAGAATGATAACAATAATATAGTTTTTCAATAGTAAATCACAGATCTTATCACTTGTCCTTCTAAACTATTACAATTGCAGTCCTCTATCATGCATATAAATATGAAATACAGTCGTGAAAACCCTGGCTTTGCAAAACTGGAAGTGAAAATTGGATTCTGGATGGTCTCGACCTGCTGTGTCAAACACACAGTCGCCGGCATCAGTCGATAAACTGCCGACGTCGGTCACTTCAGGTTGAATTTCTACCGACGTCGGTCTTTAGTCGACCGATGTCAGTCACTGGAAACCCTCTGTCTGCCGAGGTCAGTTCCTAAGCTGATCTGTATGGACTTGTACGGACTTTGTACGGCCACCAATTAAGCACAACTTCCCTATTTCAACCCCTGATCTGGAAATATACTTTCTAGCACAGAAGTTCTCTAGCTGTATAATTTATTGAATCAAAATAAGAATAAAGAAATACCTGGAATATCTGTAATAACTTCTATGTGAAGTTATCTCTCAACCCTGTAAATTCTGTGATAACTTTTGGATGAAGCTATCTCTCAATTTGGCAATAGATCAGCTGATATTTCATAGCCTCTTAATTGCACACACTAAAGAGGGAATGTTCTCCAATGCAAATGGAATCCTGGAACCCTAGGCTCAGTCTTCACAGAAGAAATTCTTCAAATCAATAATCAATAATCAATGGCTAATTCACAATGGCCTCCATGAGAAACCCTTATACCCTCAAAAGATATGCTTGCCCTAATTAGGGTTTTCTTAAATTAGAATTAGGGTTTCTAATTTAAAATTAGACCAAATAATTAATATTTGATTAAATAAATCAAATATTAATATCTCCCTCAATACATGTCCAATCGAGCCCAAATGAAAGCCAACTAGAAAATTCCTGCTAAACGAAGCCACTCCAATCTCCATCAAGACCCTCTAACCATCCTATCAGCCTACGAGGGTCGCATAATAGGCTAACCATGAACTTAGAACATGTCAACTGAAAAGGGGACATGACAATCCGCCCCTCCTGGAATTGCTTGCCCTCAAGCAATCGCTAAATGACAAATCAATCAATCCACCCGGATCCCAAATGTAGTCATGATCTGCCCTACTGTCAATCAATGCAAACTCCATGCCATGTCCATCCCTAGTACTAAGATAAGCACCCCAACATCCAATCCATAAATGAAAATCAGCAAGCAACTCAAGCAAACTCCGTACCTGAATACTATCTAAATCTGGATTGTGAAGGCTAGAAAGAGTCATATCAACCTGTGAACCGACTGTAATAGCAAGCTGAGTCCCTACCACATGTGATAACTCCTGAACTGCACTCACCTCAAGACCAAGCTCATCCTCATATCTCTCTTGTGTTGGTGCCAATGTGCACTCGTCATTGCACTCCATCATGTCCAGTAGCGTAGGCATCTCCATCCGATGAAAAAACATATATCTGAAGCTGCTGCCCCGTATTGCCTTAAGAATATGGGTCTTCCCATCAACATTAAAGTAGACCTCCATGTCCTTGAGATGAAGAGTAACTTCCTCAAAGGAATGAAGCCACTTCATACCCAAGACTAAGTCTATATCACCCATGTCTACCACATAATAATCAGCCTTGAACTCATAGTTGTTCAAGCGCAATGGGAGGTCTCTAATCATACGCTCACACTTAAGAGTGTGACCATCGGCTACCTTAACTCTGATGCCCTCAAAATCTTCTTTAGTGAGTCCACGCTTTGCCACAAATCTAGCATCTATGAAATTATGTGTGGCTCCTGTATCAAGAAGGGTGATAACTTTATGCCCTGCCAAAACTCCACGGAGTCTGAATGACTCATCCGACTGAATGCTGGATAGGCGTGCCTCCTGTATGTGAAGCTCTAATTCTACCTCTACTTTAGGCCCTGAAGCCTCTACCTCTGCCCCCTCAGAACTATTCAGCTGTTCGGAATCCTCTGAATCAGAATCCTCATAATAGACCCACATCACACGATTTGCCTTGCCCTTAGGCCTCAAAGGGCAATCGTGATGGATATCATATGGACCCTTGCAGTAGAAGCAAAGCTTCTTCCTATGCTAAGCGCCTCACAATCCAAAGGTGGTGTTTCTGGATTGGCCTTTGAGTCATTCTTTACACCTGATTTATCTATGTTAAAATCTGGTCTCTCTGTATCTGTGTTGGAGCACTTATGGTCTCTAGATGAAGTACCTTTGAAGTTAAATTTGTGGGATGGGGCTGCCATCTCCATACTACGCGCCTTATTCATAGCTACCTGTAATGAAGGAGGATCAAAAGCTTTGATCCACCCTCTCAATGGCTCTGTCAATCCCTCCATGAAGAGAACTACCAATCTATGCTTGGAAATATTGGGCACCATGACTGCCAATCTCTGAAACTCACCAATGAAGGACTCCAAATTACCTATTTGTCTCAACTATGCCAGATCTCGAAAGTAAACCTCAGGATCCTTCCTGTCAAACCGCTCAACCAATCTATCCACAAAGTCCTGATACTCTGTCACCTGGTTATGCTGAAGTGTTACCATACCATGGTACCACCAATCATGTGCTACTCCATCCAAGTGCAAAGTGGCATATTTGATGGCCTCTATCTCTGACATTGGTCTCAATGCCAAAAATGTGTCAAGCTTATGAACCCAAGCTTGCGCTGTCATCTTGCCACTGCCGTTAAAGGTAGTCAAAGAAAGCTTACCAGTAGCCTTCTTCAGCTCACTGAATTGGACTCTAGGTCTCCTGTCCTATCTAGCCAATCTATAGGGCTCTCTCCTCAAATTGACAGAATGATCAAAGGTTGTTATCTCTTGAATATGAGGAGGTAATAAGTCCCACTCATCATTTGCGGCCATGTAAACATTTGCAAATGGAGAATTCCCTGCCTCCTGCTCTGCTGGTGCCTCTGGTTCTTCTTGAACAAATGAAGGGCGTGTAAGTCTATCAGCTATTCTGGAGTGAGTCTACTGTGGTCTCTGATTAACCATAGCACTCCTGTCATCTCTTTGGTCCCCGTTCTATCCATCAGGTGCATTCATTCTCTCTATCATAGTCATAAGTGCCTGTAGTGTCTGAGTCATCTGCTGTTGGCTTGTCATCATAGCACACTGAAATTCTCTGGTGCCCTGATCAGCATCATACCTGTGGCCCCTGGGTGGGCTGCCCTCACGTCTATCACTCATGATGGTCGGTGGCTGATCTAACACCTGGGTACCTTCAAGCAAGGCTCGGTTGCGTGTTATACCTGTGTGGTCCCAACTCTTGTGGCTGCATAAGATCTATAGACCCTCAGGCTGGCAAGATTTAGCTCTGATACCACTGTAATATCCCCTCTAAATAGGAAATATAGCAACACAAAAAACTCTAAACAAAGATATAATCTCTGTTGAATAAATTCAGAATGATAACAATAATATAGTTTTTCAATAGTAAATCATAGATCTTATCACTTGTCCTTCTAAACTATTACAATTGCAGTCCTCTATCATGCATATAAATATGAAATATAGTCATGAAAACCCTAGCTTTGCAAAATTGGAAGTGAAAATTGGATTCTGGACGGTCTTGGCCTGCTGTGTCAAACACACAGTCACCGGCATCGGTCGATAAACTGCCGACATCGGTCACTACAGGTCAACTTTCTGCCGACATCGGTCTTCAGTCGACCGATGTCGATCATTGGAAACCCTCTGTCTGCCGAGGTCGGTTCCTAAGATGATCTGTACAGACCTGTACGGACTTTGTACGGCTGCCAATTAAGCACAACTTCCCTATTTCAACCCCTGATCTGGAAATATACTTTCTAGCATAGAAGTTCTCTAGCTGTATAATTTATTGAATCAAAATAAGAATAAAGAAATACCTGGAATATCTGTAATAACTTCTGTGTGAAGTTATCTCTCAACCCTATAAATTTTGTGATAACTTCTGGATGAAGCTATCTCTCAATTTGGCAATAGATCAACTGATATTTCACAGCCTCTTAATTGCACACACTGAAGAGGGAACGTTCTCCAATGCAAATGGAATCCTGGAACCCTAGGCTCAGTCTTCACAGAAGAAATTCTTCAAATCAATAATCAATAATCAATGGCTAATTCACAATGGCCTCCATGAGAAACCCTTATACCCTCAAAAGATATGCTTGCCCTAATTAGGGTTTTCTTAAATTAGAATTAGGGTTTCTAATTTAAAATTAGACCAAATAATTAATATTTGATTAAATAAATCAAATATTAATATCTCCCTCAATACATGTCCAATCGAGCCCAAACGAAAGCCAACTAGAAAATTCCTGCTAAACGAAGCCACTCCAATCTCCATCAAGACCCTCTAACCATCCTATCAGCCTACGAGGGTCGCATAATAGGCTAACCATGAACTTATAACATGTCAAATGAAAAGGGGACATGACAAGATACTACCAGGCCACATAGTGTTTAGTTGGGTACCTATGTTGGTAGTTTAGATATACAAGGAGCTATGGGGTTTTAGAGCCCACAAGAGATATAGTATCAACATTAGATTTGTTATATACTATTCGGCCTATGAGCACATCTAGGTGTTGAGGTTGATGGGGCTGCCATGGGATGGGTATACCCAAATGGACTTAAGAGTTGGGTTTATGTGGTGGAGAGATAATTTTTCCTTCTTAGGGGTGAGACGATGGGTGCATGATATAGATTGGTTCATGGGTACAATGGATGCCTTGGTCATCAATAATGTTATTTGGAGGCCATATATTAGGTTTTTAGAGTGAGATAGATACAAGAGACATATACTATCCCTACATAGCTACAAGTAGATCATTGGTAAGAGGTATGGTGAGATAAAGCTCATCCTATTTGACAGGGTTTAATGATAGTTTGGCCTAGTGTAGGGTATTCTAGGTCCATTTTTGAGGTGTAGGTAGGAGGATGTAGAGCTTATACTCCTAGAGCCATAACATGTACAAATTTTTCTTGATCATAAAGAGTTATTGGCTAGGGCTAAGATAGATGATGTAGGGTTTGCAAATGAGTACCCTGCATGGTACTAGGTACTATATGCAAATTTGTTTTGGTGGCAATGATGGTGGTAGGTAATAGATTGATGTCGACCCAATTGGTATAGGTCACTAGGCATAGGTACAGGGGGTTGCCCTAAATGTATAAGAAGCTATTACATAGAAATATTAAGCATGTGTGGCATTACTTGTAGTAAAGGGTTAGGTGGTAGCTTTACAAGGTCAGTTGGTAGTGGCATAGGGTCAGGTGGCTACATTTATAGGTGAGACAGACTAGGATAGATCTACACTAGCCTTGGTTATGTAAAAGAGAGACTCCTTGAGATAGGTTGGAGGAGGAGCCACAACATCCACAAGACCATAGGGGACCATCCCTATGTAGAGATACATATCCATGGTGAAGGAGCTCCATTACTATGAGGCCATAGTCTTGAGACATTATCCTAATGAGCCCCAATGGCATGAGTATAGAGATAGTTTGGCAGGTGGTACTAGCATGGTGACACCAAATCAGTGGGTTGCTTCTATAGGGGGATAGACAGGTATCTTGGGAGGACATGCACCAAGAAGTAGAAGTACCCTAGGAGACAGTGGTGCCTAGGGGAAAACTATTATATAGTTATGAGATATTTTATTTTGTTCTATATCATTTTGATATTGGCTTGCGAGCTGATGTGGTGAGATGTGTATATTTATTGTATACACAGTGATGATGTTTATCTTTGATTATAGACTCATGATTTATAGATATGATCTTTATTTATTTCTTGTGATTCATGGTTATTGATGTTAATGTTAGTCATTTTCTTATGTTACATTTATTATGGTTATGATATGGATATGGATGCTAATGTGGACTCACCTAGCTAGGCATGTGATGTCTTTTCTCTTATTTATTCATGGATATGATGATTTTTATGACATGTATGGTTATGATGATGATGCTCATGCTAAAACTTAATGAGTACTTGCTTATTTATTGAGACATTTGGTGAAAAATGGTTTATTTGGTCATTTGTTTATGGATGTCATGTTGTTGATATGATGTGCTATGGTTATGATTATGCTAATGGACTTGGTTTATGCTGATGAAGTTTGGTTTTATGCATGATATAATGATGATATGATGTGATGTGGTTATGATTAAGGTGATTTTGCTTAGGGTAGAACATAGAAAATAGGTTGAATAACAACACTAGATGTGAGAAAGAGAAGATAATCAAGAGACAAAGATCTAAGTGAATATATCAACCAGTGATGAGAGGATAATAAGAGGGCATGGTGCTTCTTCTTTGTTAAGGACTAAAACAAAACTAGAGTTTTAGTGGCTTAAAGAACATAGCCCATTCAATGCATCATATTAGTGTTTGTTAATTGGTTAAAAAGGTGTCTTGATCACATAATGTTAAGTAAGCTCAAAAATCCCTTGCTTATAGTGTATAAAGGGGAGATGGATGAAAATGGAACCTTTTGGTGAGACTAGCATGCCTCTTTTAGGGGGTTACCAAAGAGTCAATATAAATAGGTCTATGTTATATAAGGTGTGGATTGATTGATGTGGGAAGTCTACCTATGAGAGCCGATTATGGTGGTTAAAATTATCTTGCATAATAGAGCTGATTATGGCTTTCAAAATTCTTTTGATTTTTTGGATGCTTGATAATGGGTCTTTTACTTATTTTATTTCTTGGGAGGGTTGGGGAATCTGATCGATATAAGAAGCTTCCAATAAATCAGTAGGCTTTTACAAATTCTTTATTTAGCCATCCTTCAAGGTAGTGGTCCAAGTTTGTATGTTTTTCTCAATGCCTTTGATATCTATCCTTCAAGGGAGTAGTCTAACTTATTTTGGGCAATTTTTACTATGTTTTTGATAGCTATTCTTCAAGGGAGTAGTCTTTGAATGTTAGGAATGACCCATGATTGCTTTTGGTTATGACTTTGCTTCTCTTATTTGATTTTTTCTTGACATAGACTTTCTTATATAGGTTTAAAGGTTGAACTTTATGAAAGCAAAACTAAAAGCATAAGAAGGTTGATTAGGTGTAAATAGGTTTAGGTGAAAATGATCATGGGAATCCATCTTGTAAAGGGTGCAAAAAATACCATAAGAATCATGCCATGGGTAGATCCATGGTACCCATTATTCAAGATTAGGCCATGATTGTGATGGATAATCACATGCTCCAGTTGTAATCAATTGCACCTAAAATAGGGAGATGAATGTGGTTTAGAAGCAAGGGATGAGCTTAAGTTAGGCAAAAGGTGAGTTTGATCCTCCTTAATAAAAGAAAGGATGTAGATGTGAAGCATTGAGGGGATTAGGTTCCAAGTTTCCCTCAAGAGATGATAATTGGTAATTCCATGATCCATTCTTGTGAGTTATGATATAAGGTCCAAGCTAATTGAAGTTAAAATTGTCCTACTTTATTTTCTCCATATTAGTGACATGTTGATTTTGATTTATAATGAGGTCACTGATATTGAATTACTATACTTTAAAGTGTTTTTGATAAGCATGTTTGATGTGTCCTTGATAGACATGAAGATGGGTAAGGGTGGTTGAATGATGCTCATTAAGTAGTTTAAGCTGGGACAAATGGTGTTGACAATAATCATATTCAGAGTAGATGTCCTATAGAAATATGTGAAGTTAAGGAATTTGGACTTCAAGAAGTAAGACAACCTCCACTCCAAACACAAGAGAGAATGGGGTGATAAATGTAAGGGTTTAGATGTTGGTATGATATGATGCCCATAAGGCAAAAGGGATGTGTAGATTCCAATCCTGACCTAATGCATTGACCATTTTAGTTAGCATGTTTTTGAGAGTTTTGTTAGAGGCTTATGCCTATCTATTTTCTTGAGGATGATAGGGTGGGGATAAACTTAACTTAATCCCAATTGCATCACAAAGACCTTGGACTTGTTTGTTTTTAAAATATTTTCCATTATCAGTGATAATCATGTGAGGAACACTGAAATGATAGATGATGTGATGGTTGATAAAGTTAACAATATTTTTAGGTTTAGTTGAGATAATAGGAATAATATCTACCCATTTGGTAAAGTACTGGGTTGTAGTGATGATAGAATGATGTCACTATGAAGAATGGGGGTTAATTTTGCTAATGAAGTCTAAAACCCATTACTAAAAGGGCCAAAAATTAGTGGATACATGAAGGCTATGGCTAGGTATGCGATGAAAATTGGTGTGTTATTGACATTTAACACACTTTTTCACATAATCACAATAGTCTTGGTTAAGGGTAGGCAAGTAATAGCCAAGGTGAAAGATGTGTTTAGCCATGGTGAGGCCACTAAAGTGTCCCCCATAGATTCCATCATGTGTTTCCTTAATAGCATGAGAGGCTTCATGACTACATAGGTAGTGAAAGAGGAGACCATCATAGCCATGCTTATAAATAATTCCCCCTAGTATGGTATAACATGAGGTAGTCTAGATAAACACTCTTCAAGCATTCCTAGAAAGACCAAAAAGAATGATGGTAAGGTTAAGATAGTCGAAGGTCTACTGATACCAAAGATCAGGTTAGGTCTCCTCCACTATAAAGATGGTGGGATAATAAGAAGTCTAGGTAAGTCGATGGATAATGATAGATAGTTTAGAGTCAGAGGGTGCAGATGGGATCTGAGAGGTAAATGAAGCCATGGTGTCGACAAACTTGTTGGTAGATCGTAGGGTGGCTTGGATATGGTAATGTTTAAATTATGTTAAGAGTTCATCAACTATTTATTTGTAATATTGAAAAACATCATTCTTAAACTAGTAAGATCCATTTATTTTATTGACCATAATTCAAGAGTTAATGAAGATGTTGATCATTTTGACTCTCAAAGCTAACGTAGTTTGAAGGCTTATCACTAGGGATTCATACTCAGCCATATTATTGGTACATTCAAAATATAACTTAAAGAATAAGGGAAGATGTTTAACATGAAGGGGAATAATGATAATGCCATCTCCTCCACCATGTTGACACTTGGATCCATCAAAGAACATGGTTACTTGATAGGTGAGGTTTGCTTGAGAGAGGGTCAGGATGGACTCATTGAGAAACTCAAGAGGAGGAGGTTGATTGTATACTAATGGCATATGGACCAATTAGTTAATAATGAATTTCCCTTTAATTGAATTCTACTAAATAAATTCAAGGTCAAAATTAGCTAAAAGTTTGAGCCACTTGTCCATATGTTAGTTTTGGTATGGATTGGAGTGCATGTACTTGAGTGGGTAAGTGTTGGTTATGACATAGGTCTTATGGTTGGTAAGGAAATGGAAAAGTTTGGTGGTCATGAAGACTAAATGTAATCAAAGTTTCTTGTTATGGGTGTATTGAGTCTATTATTCTACAAGCATGTGGCTAATGTAGTAGATGAATTGCTCTTTATGTTGTTCATCCTGATGAACAATCATTACCCCTAGGGAGTGGTCAGTGGCTGAGATATAAAGGTAGAAAGGTTGATCATCCTTGGGAGAACAAGCATAGGTGGAGATAGAAGGTACCTTTTGAATTAATCAAAGGCCTTTTGATAGTTATCATTCTAGTTGAAAGAGACATCCTTCTTTAGGAGGTGATGGAAGGGTTAGCACTAGTCTTAGAGTTGAAAGATAAATTGATGAATGGATTGGAGCATCTCCTATAAATTATAGAGCTGATTAAGGTGGTGGGAGGAAGCATGTCAAAGATTGATTTGATTTTGGTTGGATTTGATTCCCTGATGGGATATGATAAAGATAAGGAACTTTCCTAACAAGACCCAAGAAATGTATTTCTTGGGGTTAAGGCAGACATGGTAATAAATGAGGTTCTCAAAGATAATATTGAGAATAACTAAATGATCATTATGATATTTGGATTTCCAAAGGAGGTCATCCACATAGTATTTGATGATTTTGTGGATTAGGTCATGAAATATTAAGTCATAGTGCATTGGTTGGTTATATCAACATTTTTTAGTCCAAAAGGCATGACCCTATAGCAGAAAGTTCCTTATGATGTGATAAAGGTGGTTTTGTGATGATCTTTGAGGGTAATTAGGATCTAATTGTAACCTGAGAATCCATCTATGAGAGACAAAATCTCATGGATGATTGTAAGATCAACTAATTGGTCAATTATTGGAAGAGGAAAGTCATATTCTAGGCAAGCAAGGTTGAGGTCATAAAATTCCACACAAATCTTTAGTCCCCTTATCGCTTTGGTGATAGGTATAACATTCAAGACCCATTGAGGGTAATCAATGGGTTGAATTAAATTGATGGATAAGAGACATTGAAGCTCTTATTTGATAAGGGATATACGAGGGTGCTTTCATCAAAGTTTTTACCTAATGGGCTTGGAATCATGATTTGATGTTGTGGGTGGTGATGGAGGGGTCGATTCTTAGTATGGCACTATAAGACCAAGCAAATGCTATGCTATGGTATTAAAAGAAGGAGGGGAAGTTTTGAAGCTCCTTAGAAATCAATGATTGGCCAATTTTGACAATTCACAAGTTATCTAAGGTACCCAAGTTGATATCCATAATGGATTTTTTCAACATGATCAAAGTCTCAAGAGATAGGGATTTTTGGATGGAAGAATTTGGTGCACAAAGATAGGTGAAAATGGAATCATCATCATGACACTGAATAATATTAATAGTAGGAGAGTCATCTTAAGATGGGTTAGAGGGATAATTATAGTCACCCCTTCCTTTTGATAATTTAGGGTTTTCAAATTAATCATATTGATGAAAAAAAGTTGGGGTAGATGATATCATAATCTTTAGCTATCGATCATGGAGGAGAGGTTGCTGAGGAAGGGATGTCTAACTCAACAATGTTGGTGATGGGAGGTGAGTCAGTTTGCTAGTTCAGAAGAGATAAGCCCAGGCCATATTTCTCATGGGGTTTTTGGGTTTGGATTAGAAACAACTCATGCAACCCCTATTAATATCATCCAAGACCAAAACCATTCTAAGCACACTGATGGAGATATATCTTGGTGAAACTTGATTTATCTAGATAGGAAAAGCTAGAGTTGAATAATCAAGGTGATGGAAGGGCCAATGGGTTTATAAAATCCCCCATAAATTAAAATGGTTTGATAGTTTCAAGGTTTAAGGGAAATAATGGCTCTAATATTGGGGTCATACCCAAGTTATTTATTAAGTTTCCCATACTCATGAGGAGTAGGGAAGGTGTCAAGGGTCAAGAGATAATATTCCCCAAGTGAAAGACATTGTAATGTTGATTCTAAGTGGTCTATGATGGGGATTTGATCTAAGGGGATTGATGAGTTAGGAGATGCCTCATTGGTAGAAGGTATGAATTCTTTTATTATGGTCAAGGTCTTATCTTTGGCTAATGAGGATGTGTTAGATAGAGGTAGGAGGACATCATTGGGTTGATAAGTCATGTTGAATGACATAAAGGGACTTTGGTTAGATTTTATGGTGAAAATATAACTTTTGTGCTCAAATTTGATACAATTATGAAGGGTAGAGGGTACATAATGAATGGAGAATATCTAAGGTCACCCTAGTAAAACATTATACTAGAATTCACATTCTAGTACATAGAAGAGTTAAGGGAATGTGTGAGGTCCTAAATAGATATGAAAGACAACAATCCCTAGAGTAGTGGCCATGGTGTCATTAAAGGATCAAAGGATGGTCAATGTTTCAAACATGACATTGTTTAGTAGTTTAAGTTGATCATAGGCATGAGAGGAGATGGTATTGATACTAGATCCTCCATCAATCATAACCCATTTGATGTGGGTTTGGTTGATGTAGGTAGTGATGAAAAGAGGTGGATCTAGGTCATCAGGGTGGATAGAAGGTATTTATGAATCCTTGAAGGTGACAAGGTTGGAAATTTTGAGAGTGCTAATAAAGGTTGCCAAAGGTTGAGGGTCTTTAGGCTGGATCTCTATTGATTGAAATTCCTCTATCATTGCTTGGTAATGATGAGGTGAGGTAGAAATCAATTTATATAGACTCATCTTTATTAGGGTTTAGTGAAGTTTTTTGAGAAACACTCTTTTGATTGATTTAGAAGGGTTGGATTAAGAGGTACCCAAGATAGATACCTTGGGTTTGGCTGAAGGTGAAGATGCTTGAATTTGACTTGGTTGGGAGATGGTGGATGGGTATGTCCATGGGATGGACACTTTAGCATTCCCCTTATCCTTTTATTGAGCATGTGATTGGGTCACCACATAGATAGTATGGGTAGAGGGAAGAGTTGGGGTAGGAGAGTGGTTTGGTTTTCCATCACTCTGAGGTGAGAGTGGGGGAGTAGGTAGGAGTTGAGTGTTGGTTTTTTTATATATTGGTAGTGAGATCATGGGAGGTTAATCTATTATATGATATTGCTCATCATAGAGCCAATGGATTATGGTTTGGAGAGCTCTATAGTTCTCCATGTCATGCCTGAGGGTGCTATGATAGGAGCATACTTGACAGTGATTATGCCAAACTGGTTTTGAACCAAGAGGGTTAAATGGTTAGATAGGAGGTAAGTTCAATCAAGAATCTTAAAATAACCTTTAGAAAATAGTTGAGTAAGACTCAACTAAAGGTGGCAAGGGTCTAGAGGTTTTGGCCTTGGTTGGTAGGATAGAATTATTTTTAGAAACATGCTTAGTGGTGGAGGTCTTGGTTAAGTTGGTATTCTTAATAGATGATTTTGATTTCAACAAGGGAGTTGATGAGTTGGAGGTAGAAGATGTCAAGGTAGCTAGTTTGCTTATTGATGGCTTGATGAAGATAGGTGCGTTAGAAAGTAAGTGTGATGGTGTAACCAAAAGTGGTGTTTGGGTTTTGGTTAAGATAGTTAGCTTCCTAATCAAAGTAGAGGGATGAGGCCTTAAAATAAAAGAAAAGGTTGAGGAAGGCAAAAATCTAGCTCTTTAGCCTTTTGGTGGCTTTACCTCTTTTGTTGATTTGGTTGGTGGGTTTGGTGAGGTTAGCTCTAGTTTTAAGGATGGATGATTAAGGATTTATGAAGGGAGAATGCCAAAGTTATTGGTTGGTTTGGATGATGTGATAGAAGATGATTCGATTATTTAGGGTTTGGTTATTTTGGATGGTTGAGGGATGGTTGGGTTGGTAGAGGTTTTGATTGGTTCGATAGTGGGTTGGTTCAATAGTGGGTTGGAGAGTGGAAGTGATGGGTTGGTCTATTAAATATGGGGTTGAAGGTTCATGTTTGGTGATGTAAGGGAACCCAAATTACTTCCAAAAGGTGGCCAATCAGTGTCAATTTTAGAGACAAACTCTAATATCTAAACTAGTCTAGAGAATGGTTTATAGACTGGTCTTGTTCCCTAGGTAGTGGGCTTAAAATATAAAACCATAGGTTGAGAAAGGGGAATGGTGACCTCATCCTTTTCCTAAATCAAAAGATGAAAGGTTTATATGGGTGGTTCCTCTATGGGAGGTGAAAATATGGTGGTTTTTTCCTTGGGAATGATCTCTAAAGGGGAAGTGAATTATTTTGTGGTTAAAAGAGGAGGTAAAGTGGTGATGGTTGCTTATTCAAGTATATCAATTGAAGGAGGGGTTGATGAATCCACTACCTCAATAAGTGAAGGAGGTGAGAAAGTTAATTCCATGGTTTGGGTCTCCAAAGGAAAAGAAGGTAATTTAATTATCTCAATAAGTGAAGAGAGTTAATAAAAAGTAGCTTTGGTGGTAGGCTCTTCAACAATGAGCTTGTCAAGTACTGTGGGCGTCATGAGAGGACTCAACTTTGTTTTTCTCATTTTTAGTAGGTACATGATTTGGAAAAGTTTGTTTGAAAATGTTAAGCGCTTATTTTGGAAGTGCATTGGGGTTGTCTAACATAAGCTCCCCCTTATCAATGAGGGTTTAGACAATGTTTTTGAAGGTATTACACCTACTAATGTCATACCCAACTAATCGATGGAAAATAAATAGATCATTCTTATGTACCATCTAAGTGTAGGATGAGAATAATTAAATTGTTGAAGAGTTTTGATGGGAGTAAGTTGTATGATATTGGATTTTAGTAATTTCTCTAGGACTTAAGCATAGGATTCTCCAATTGGAGTAAATTGCTTTTGATTGTTTTAGTTTTAGTTCTTTGTGTTTTGATTTGAGGATTTAGAAGAGTTTGGTTGATTGATAGATGGTGGAGGATCAATATTAAGGATAATGACATTTGTATTTACTTTGCTCTTGGTGCAAGTGTGGGTTTGGTTTCTTGGTTTAGAGGAAGAGGCCTAATTGGATTTGAAGGTAAAGTTTTTGTTTTTCAACTTTAATTTTCCTTCATTGAGGGCTCTATTTTCTAGTTTATGTGACATGGTAAAAGCTTTGTCAAAGGTTATGAAGCTATGAACGTGCAATGTAGAAGAGATGTGCTTAGCACATACTTGATAAATTTTTTTTATTAGTCTAGGTTGGGTTAAAGATAAGGAAAGTTGATTGATTAGGCTTCTCCAATGAGCTACAAAATTACCAATAGATTTATCATCAAATTGTCGAATATAGTAAAGTTTAGTGATGGAAACTTTCTTGGAGATGTTTATTGAAAAGTGATCCAATAAATTTTGGGATAGTTGGGTGAAGGAGAAGAGAGAGTGCTTTGTGATGGCACTATACAAATATAGTGATAAAATGGATAGGGACATGAGGAAGGTATGAAGAAGGAGAGCATCATCATAGGCAATCACATAATATGCATGCCTAAATGCCCTGAGGTGCTATTGGGGGTCTTCCTTTCTTTGAAATTTAGAAAACTTGGGAAGTTTCCACTGAGGAGGATATGGTCTGATAGGGACAAATGCATGAATGGGTTCATTGTAGATCTGGTCATATGACAAGATGTTATGAGCAATAGAGATGGATGACTCTAAAGTAATAATTTTATCCATGAGCATTTTCATCAAATCTATTTGGGGTTGTGTGCCTAATTTTTTTTGAGATGCATATTATTATTATGGTTGGGTGACATATTGATAACTGGTAGAAGGTTGAGGAGCGACCACATATTGATATGTGGACACAGGTGGTTGGGTGGATGCTATATAGGGGTAGGTGGATGTAGGTGGTTGGGTAATGGGTAGAGGTAAATGCCCTTGTGGGTTGGGGATGTAACCTAGGTTGGGTGTGATGGGCACTTATTGAGAGGTTAATGTAGGTTGGGTAGGAGCTATAGTTGGGTTTGTAACTAAAGGAAAGGTGGTGAACTTTGTACTGATTAGTGGTAAGGTAGAAGGTATAGACACCATAAGATTTTGAAGTGGAGTAGTGACTAATGGATTGGGGGTAGCCAAAGGAAGGTTGGCAATGCTAGAAATAGGTACCCACATGGTGAGGGGAGTATAGGTGGTTAATGGTTGGGTTACTCCTAGGGTAGAGGAGTTTTTGGTGAGGGTGGAAGGTGTAAGGGTGGTTGTAGGTTGGTTTTTCATAGTAGTATTAAATGGATTATTGGTATATGAATATTCTTGGGTAGTAAATGGTTGGGTGGTGACTATGGTATTAAATGGGTTCCCCATAATGTGTGAAGGTATACCATAAGGTGGGTCCATAGGTGGAACTGAAGTAGGGGTATGATGAGGCATGGTATTGAGATAAAGATGAAGGGCCATAGGATTGTTATCTATGAAGGTGGAAAAGTCTATATCTCCTTGAGGAACTACCTAAGGGAAAGTAGGACTTCTCGAGGATGAGGAGAGTCTTCTAGTTTAGAGACATACTCCATAGATTATGAGGTAGAATAGGTTGATTGGTTTGGTAATGGGTTCTATTCTACTAATTTATTTCACTATTGATGAGTTAGGACTATGCAATACAAGGGAGAGAGAATGCAAAAACAATCTCACCACTCAAATAGAGAGAAGACAAGAAAAGAGCAAGGAAATCAAATACACACTAAAAAGCACGTTAAGTCCTAAAGTTGTTTTAGTCTCTCTTTTGGCTTATGATTTGAGCTTTGTGAGAAATTGTATGACTCCACTTGGGTTGATAGAATAGGTACTACAAAATAAATCTATGAATAGTTTTAGGTTATGTTTAGGCTCTCAAAAGGATCTGTATTGAGAATCAATATGTGGCTTGGTATTGGGGCCTACCCCCTCACTTCACACACCATAATGATAAGGGTGTTAGGTGCTTAGCTAATATATACTAATTTCTAGAGTTTATACTTAACCAGAGAGCTGAGTTGGTTCTCCCCTTGGTAATGACTTCCAAGTAGGATCATTAGGAAAGGGTAAGGTGACTAGGAAGAGATGAAATTATAGTTGGGCCTTATGTCATGTTGTTTTAATGTTTTATTGATGTAGGTGGTTTGGTTTGTGTGTGTGATAAAAGTGATTCTGCAATAAAATTACTTTGCTTTAATTTAAATATGTGTGCTAAACTTGCAAGAAACTAATGTGTGCAGTTAATTTTAAGCCCAAAATAAAATTTTGATTTCATTGTATGAGTAGAGAGATAACAATAAAGAAAGCACCTAGATGTAACTATGAACCCAAGAAAAGACTTAAAGGGTCCTACTAGGCATGCCAAAATATTTTAGAGAATTTCACCTTATATTCTGGGAAAGGAAGAAGAAAGAAACTAGATATGAGTATGGTTGAAAAACTTGTTTGGTTGTACGTATACTGAATCAAATGATTATGGAGAGCTCCTCTTTGGCTTGGGAGGAATGACCTGAAAATAAGACAATAGTAAAGTAAATAGTTGGTTAGATAAATAGTTGGGTGGATTGCCTAGCACTAGATAGATCTTGAAAGCAAGAGCTTCCTCAGGGGTTATCAATCCACCCATTTTAAATAATTAAGTTTAGAAAATAAAAGATAAAGTACTTGCATCAATAATCAGAAGGCACTAAAATGTAATACAAGAAATGATCGATAAAAGAATAGGAAAAAATGACTAATTATAGCAATAAGCGAGTCAATACTAATGCTAAATAGGTTGAGAGTGGTTCAAAAAATAGCTTAGGCCTCTATGAATAGGCCAAGATAAGAAAGTTAGATTTGATTGAGGGTAAATGGGTGAAAATATCTTATTGTTATTTTGTGCCACAGTGACTATCAATAGTTAAGGTGATCATCGGTAGTTGAGGTGATCGTCATTGGTTAGGGTAATCGTCAGTGGTTATGATAGATTATTAGTGGTCAAGGTGACTGTTAGTGGTTACTGTGGGTTGGGTCTAGCTAATAAAAGGATAATTGATGAAGTTATAGAATAAGATTCTAAGAAATTAGCTTGGGATGGGTTGATTGAGAAATACAAATAAAGTGATTGAGTAACTAAATATAGATACTTAGCTTACCATCGATTGATTAGGTGAATGGTTAAGGTGGTGGAGTCTAGAGTCATTTTGGTAGAGTAATAGTATTTGGTTATTGGTCGATAGGTGACAACACTTTAAATTTCTATCATGATGGATGGATCATTAGGTCACTAGAAGAACACCTACAAAATAAACTCTTGTTACAAGAGATCTTGATAGTTACAAATGATTGATTGATTCCAGATCCCTTTTCACCTCCTACCCCTCTCTTATTATAGTAAAGAAGGATAGGTGGAACAATAAGTTAACAAGAGGTCCAACTTGCTATCTAATTTTAAATTTGACATGCATTGGCTTGCACGTGAATTAGATGATCTAATTATATAAAATTAAGTGAGATTTGAAGTTAGTGTTAGTGTTTCAAATTATGGAACTTGATTGTCGGTGGTTAGGGTGACCATTGATGGTTAGGGTGACCATTAGTGGTTGAGGGTCAAGGTCAAGTTGGGTTTATCCAGTAAGTCAAGTTGACTTGGGTTAGGTTTGGTTTGGTTTGTGATCGAGAGGTCAAGGTTGGGCCCAAGGGGGTATTGAGGTGGTCTTAGGGAATTGTGACATTCATAATCATCATGTGCAAATTTATGGTGTCTACAGTGAGTCATCTTAAAAAAGGGGAGGTTGTTTTATTTGTCATGATATAAGATACCTTGAAATTTTTTATCCAAATAAGGTAAAGTAAGATACATTTCTTGCAAAAGGTATGGTGTGCTACAATTGTGCATAGAGAAATCACATTACTAGGTTCTACAAGTAAAGTCCTACAAGATAGAATAGATTCAATTAGGCTCCTAGAGTTTAAGAAAGAAGGTAAGTTAACACATGAAAGCTAAAGGTGATGAGGGTGTGTCATGATGAGACTTAGGTCCACGTAATTTGTTTTCTATGGTGAATAATGCTTAAAATTTTGAAGAGTACCAAGAAGTCTCATTGTCTAATCATGTTGAGAATGAAGAGTTAAAGCTCAAGGAGAAGACCAAGATATTCGTTGAGGCTAGTCTTGAGGTAAGTATGGATCCAAGTAAACATTCTAGTATTGTTGAATAAGATACATTCAAAGAACATCAATTGTCTATGCCTAATGATGAGGTTATAAGCTAAAAAGAAGATTATTCATATGAAAATGTATGTAATGAATTTGTGTTGTCTCCACGTATTATCAATTCAATCATTGAAGAAAAAGAGAATGTTATGGTAGATGAGGAAGTTGTTTCTCGTAAGCTGAAGAAGAAGAAATATAAGTATTAATTGAGAAATAAGGAGATGGAATATGAGGATTTTTTTAGTGCATTGAGGTTTAGAGGGTATCTCTATCTATGCTTCTTCAGAGACTCATTTTAAATGGAGAAACAAGTGTTACTATAGTGTTTTTCAATTGAAACAATTTCTAGGGTTAGAATTGAAAGTTCTTAGTTGAAAAAGAAGGATTTGTGACTTGTCAAGATGATATTTTTTCATATAAAGGTATATTGACCTTGTTCTAGCATGCTCTGGGTGGTTTTATGATTTAAAGGTTTGTTGAAGTCAATTTGGATATTTTTTTGTTAGCTCTTAGGTTCCCTAGTTTGTGCTTAAGAGCTTGTAAGTTTTAAAATGGGTAATAGGAAGTCAAGGTTTCTAATGGTGTGGAATCTCAAATATTGGTCTAGAAGTGTGTAATGGTTGTCTTCAGGTGTACAAGAAGTTTTAGAGGTGGATGTTGACTGGAAGGTACTGTGTTGACTTTGTTTTGAGATTTTAGGGTTTTGGGCTCTGCTAGAAAAGTGGTCTGCCTTAAAAATTAAGGTCTAAGGCTTATTAATTGGTTGAATAGGCCAAATGGGTGGTCAAATAAATATTCATAGAGAATTAAAGGTTTGTGGTTCTTAAGTTATTCAACTTTTTGTCAATAAGGAGGGTTAATTAACTAGTAGGTTTGTGAAGGAAGTATGTTGCAGTGGATGAGATTGGTGATGAAATATGGTGTGATTAAGGGGGGCATATGAGATTACTCTAGATATGGAGTTTTAGGTCTTGAAGATTTGTCTACTAAAAATTGTGGGCTCTGCAAGGATTAGGCAGAGTTACACAGAAACTAAACAAGCCTAGTTTGAAGAAGAGTGCTTTTTGATAGGTATCTCCAAAAGAGAAAGGTATGTTATTAGGTTAGTTCAATTTATGTTTCCTATTTTATATAGTGTAGATGTAAAGTTGGTGGTCATGGAAGTGTCTTGAGAAAGATGGCTAGTAAGCCGACATGATGGTTCTTCATGATCTGTAGAGATCTGAAGATGCTCAAAAGGTGAAATTATGTAGAGTTACTCTCAGATGTTTCTTGATTTATTTCATTATATTTTTATGGTTTTGTGTGTTATTTCTTCATTGATTGCAGTGCTTGATTGAATAGAGTGTTGGCATGAAGTAAGAGGAAGTTGTCAAGATAAGAAGTAGGTTCAAGGCAAGGGGGAGTTTGTATCATCTTTATAAGATGGTCCTTTATTATTTGATAGTATTTTTATGCCCTTAGGATTAGTGTGTGCCCAGTTTGTCCTTATTTCAAATGGGGATAAAGTTCCTATTAGGGGAAAGTTCCTGTTGTGGGAGTGCTTTGAAGAGAGAGAAGGTGAGCTGTATATTGCTATATTGATGGGTGTTGACATCAATGAAAAAGGCGTAGATTATTGGAGAGTTATCATGATGATGTCATGGAGATGTCTTGGTGAGTGGATGAAGTGACTTGATAGTCTATGTGATAATGACAAAGTGTGTGATGTGCTTGTTCTTGTATTCTTGAAGGTAGGATGAGTATGGTGACATGGTTATGTGATAATGACAAAGTGTGTAATGTGCTTGTTCTTGTAATGTGCTTGGTTGATATTCAATGTTGACATGGTTAGAGATGTTCAAGAATGAGTATGGTGATTATAGAATATGCAAGAGGTCCATAGTATGTTATTTATGCTTTGAGATATTATATTCATAAGTGGAATTCATCTAGTTGATCATAGTTTTCATCTAGACACTTTGGGTCCAATAGTAGAAAATTTGAGTAGGCTGTTTGATGATGTCACCATTACCACATGTGAATGAGTCAAGGGGAGTTGGTCATATGGTTATCATAAAAGAAGTCCCTAGTTATTATTCACTAGATCTCAGGTCATGCATTGAAGTGTGGTCAAATAAATGAGGGTTCAAAGTTGGCTTCTTAATCAGAATTCATTATTTTCCCATAGCCAAGTTTGTAATATGGCTAGAAAGAGCTAAGTAAATAGTTTGATGATTGAATATTTCATACATGTGGATGTTTCAAGAGAAGGTGATCATATGTATTTGTTTAGTTTTGAACCTAGTTTATTTTCACTAATTTTTAGATCATGCAATGTAGCACATCAAAAGATATGCATATGCAAAGTTGGGCTCCCAGGTAGTTTGACTGTGTTTTTTCCATAGCTAAATTTGCATAAGGAAATAAAGAGTTGAGCAATAATTTTGACGATGTTATATCTTGCATGTGTGAAGGTTCCAAGATAAAATGATTATATGAGTTTGTTTAATTTTGAGCATACATGATTTTTGATAAATTTGAGATCATGCACTGAAGCATAATAAAAGTTATGCATGCTTAAAGTTGGCCTCTCAGATAGGTTTTGACATAGTTAGCTTTGTGATATAAGTTTTTGAGAAGGCAATTTAATGGTGTTATACCTCACACATGCAAGATTTATACAAGTAGTGTGTCACATGGTTGGATTCCCCTATGTGAGGAGATTATCTCTTCCAAATTTGAGATCCTGTATCAAAGTGAAAAAAATGTTATTAAGGTTCAAAAATGGACAATCATGCATATTGAAAGGGTTCCCATAGTCATTTTTGAAAGTGTTAAATCTTGAGAAAGATAAATGGTTCGTGTTTCTCCAAGATGTTAGGAAATAGTAAGATGAGGATAGGTTCATGATTTTTAACATCTAAGCAAAGGTAAAAGATAAGGATCCAATGGTGAGTGGGCATTCATACAGATAATCAAATGGTGGGCATTGATTTTTAAAGACCTAGTTGTTTCGTAGAGATCGATAGAGCACATTGAGTCAAAGTTTCGAGATTACACGAGATGAGGTCAATGGGACTGAAGTTTAACATTTGGATTTGGTAGAATATGTGTTAAATATTGATCAATATCGATGGTGTGTATTCAATCTGAGTTGAGAGGACAAGAGATTCAAGCATTGTGTTTGAATGTTAACTGTGATTGTTGTCATTTAAATATTTGAATTTAACATAGGAAAAACTAGTGTCTAGTTTATAGACCATATCTTTTGATAGAAGATGAATTTACTAATATAGTAAAAATAAAAATGGTAGAGGACTCCAAGGTGCATCTGGATATATATATTTGAAGATTTGGAAGTGAGTATAATAAAAAATATTAAGCCTAGAAGTTGAATGTGTGTTTGTGATTATTCTACAAGTGACCCAAGAAGGATATTTGAGCTTGTGTTGATGGTTTTTTAATGTCACATTATGAATTATCTATTGGAACATGTTATATACTCCATGAAGATGCTCTATGTGGATTTTGGAGGTGTGATCAATCTATCTTGAGTATGAACAATGCTTAAGAAGTTGACTCTATATTCGGTAATGGTGTTCTTATGTGTAAGGTATCTATTTGAGTTGTTTGAGCATATGTATAGGTGAGTTAAGTTGATTGTGATCATTTGAGGATGTCAAAGGGGACATAAGGATTGGATCCATGTGTTTGAAATTTCTCATGTGTTCATTTTTGGCTTGAGGGAGTGTTAAAGGAGTGAATGGGTTCACATGAGACCTATAAGGGCTACAAGGGCCTTATTAAAAGGTGCAATTCATTAAAGGTGACCCATAGATGCTATGGCCTACCTATGAAGATATTATTGAGCCATGAATTTGTGTGATATATGCCTTAATTGCTAAGACATGCCTAATGGTCGACCAAAGTAGTGATTATATATATATATATATATATATAACATAACCAAAGATGTTGGGTTCTATATTTTAAGTGAGAGACTAAGGAGTGATTACAAAGAGGTTTGTGTGTGTGTGTGTGTGTTTTATAGAGTAAAGGAAAGGTAGAGTTCCCTGAGGATGAGTTGAAGAGAATAATAGATTGAGGACTATTTGTATGACCTATTGGTCATATTTATATTGGCAGAATAGTGTGCTTGTTAATTGAGTGTGAGTGAAGGTGTAGTGTGATAAGTAGAGGTACATCATCAAGTGTTGTTAAAATAAATTTGGAGGTAGATGTGCTCATAAGTTTTATTGTGGTAGCTTAGTATCTAAGGTGGTTACATCCTCCTTGTAAGGTGAAACTTACTAAAAGGTCTGGTTATTATTACAGATCAACTAGATAGGTGTGGTAGAACCTTATGGGATTAGAGTTTCACTAAATAGGGATTTTAGTTCCTTGATCATTTATAGATGGTCTAAATTAGATATTGTTATTATAAGATAGTAGTCCAATAGTATGTTCCAGTGGGTTTTATTCCTTAAGAGGGTTTTTCACATATGTCATGTGTTATGTGATTGATCTTTCATTATCTCTCTTACTCATTACTATGAATGTTGTATATATTTCATGAATGCTTGTGGTAGCTGATTAAGTATTTGTAAAGATCATATTTTTTTTTGGATTATTTGGGCTCACTAATTCAACCCTCTCATCTAGTGATTATACCTATAACACTATAAAGGCCATTTTATATTTTTTTACATAATGTAATGGTAACTTAACCTCATTCCTTGATCATATATGTATATATTAATAAATATATTATAAATTATAGCTTTATATTAAAACAAAAAAATATGTCTAACCTTATATGGAAATAAATTTAATTTTATTAGCTTTTCAATTACACAAAATCATATTTTATTATACAGGTTTGTGTTGCAATATTTATCTTTCCTTATCTACAAAGGTATCTTCCTTGATGTTGAGTTTGGTTTTATTCCTTTAGGACATATCCATGAGGACATCAATGATACATTTGGAAACCTATCTAAATTTATAAAGAGGAAAGATGTATGGAGTATGGCATATATGATGGACACATATAAGACATGTGAAAATACAAAAAACTTCATGCCATATATAATTAAAGAAGTAGTTGATTTCAAAGACATTATTAATAATTACCAATTGAATGGAAGTAATGAAATAGTAGGCTTGAAAAAAGGCCAATATTTTATTCTATTTGTAGATAAAGGTTAGCACATTATGCATTGTAAAAACTCTATATAATATGTAAATTGCCACCCCCCTCCCCCAAATTAAAAAATGGGGAATAAAATAAAATGGTGAGCCAAATATTCTATAGGGTACTCTTATGAGAATATTTTTCATGTATTTAAAAAATAGGGAAAATTATAAAGAATCCATTGTTGTAAAGGACTTAGATAGAAGTTAAAAAAGAGTGAAAAAAAATTAAAGATAACTTGATCAAGTATGTAAAGTAATTCACTGATTTTGGTTTAACTATAAATAGTAAGTGGAAGGATCTAGCATATTACTTCCAAAATATCCATGACACAATGAAAGAAGACATGTCCCATTATTAAGTTAAATATATAGGAGATTTATGGCCTAGATATCACCATGAAATGCCCCTATATATATATATATATATATATATATATATATATATATATATATATATATATATATATATATATAATGGTTCATGATAGGTCCCTTGATTTTAGAGTGGCATCAACAAATACATATGTTGGTCCAAGAAGCAAAAGATCAAAATTTCATTTGATCTAGATCAAGATGTGTATAAGGGAAATATGATGCTTGTCAAACTTGATGATTCTATAGGAGTTAAATCCACAATACTAGTTACTAGAGGTGAAAACAATATTGATATAATGAAAATAAATAAATATCTATAACAAAGTGTCAAAATAACTTGGTTCATCCTAGTTCATGTAGGGAAAAAAGATGTAGAAGAAGCATAAATTTATTTAGCTTGTTTGGATAATAAATGGAATCCAAACCCAATAAACACCTCTTTACTATCCATTATTATAGATAATATCATCTACACTTGGAAACCAAAAAAGACATGGAAATTTCAAACACTTATTCTCACTAATGTTTTGAAAGGCATTGTAATAGACTATTTGAAAATATAGTGATAAAGGATTGTGAGCTATTTTTTTTCTTTCATGACTTTGGAAATTTGGAATGACAAGTATGCATGTTTTTTCCCATATTTTAGTGTATATTTTTGTCATCTAGAATGTTTTATTGAATTCATAGCTTACATGTTCATTTCAATGTTTCATTTATTTTTTTTTCTATTTTTATATAATAGATCATAATCTTATTACTAAAAAACATCTTTGTCTAAACTATGATGGATTATATTTCATAGTAATGAATATATTAATCAAATGTATATACAATATTTATAAATTTATATATTTTTATTACTAAACTTCACATAGTAATAGGTGATTGTCTTGTTGGTATATCTTCATGTCCTTTTTTGTGGAAAAATGATATTACAATTATTTAAGTAGTTTTTCATTTTTCCTTTAAATTAAATATTTCTTAATAAAAACTCAAATGAAAATAGGGTTTATGGTGAATACATGTGGATTAGAAGATGTTGTGCACTACTTTGAATCCAACGATAGTGAGATCTTCTTTTTAGATGGGAAAAATGCCCTGCACACATGTAAACACTTGACAAAAATGGATTAATAGATAATTAGGTGAGTTACCTGGTCAGAAACTAGTCCCAAAAAGTTATGAGCTTCCTCTAATGGATATCATCTCACTTGTTTACACAATCAAGTGGATAAACAACATATAAAATTATAATAGATAAAAGATATGATAACAATGATAATTAAGATTCAATCCTCGATTAAGATATCAATATAAATGTAATATTCCTCTCCGTAAGCTAAATCAAAGTTTATATCATCCTGTATGATAACTAGTTGGTATTTAGTGGCTTCAAGAGAGGGTAAATAAATAATTGTGCAGAGATCTATAGGGAGATTAGTCATACTGATTATGTCATGTAATAATCTTGGTAGAGTCATCTACATGCAAAGAGCATATTAAAATGACAACAAATTAGTAAAGGATTACAAATAAGGGTCTAGGATTAAGGTCACAGGTTCTATAAATTAAACAAAGTGGATAGGATCGATGTCAATCTATAGAATCAGTGCCGATTTAGAATGAATTAGCATTGATTCTCTTTATGACTGAGTTTAATAAAATTAGAGAACATATGAGATAGATTGGATAACTAAGACTGATTAATAAATATAGATAGATATAGATAGTATTCTAAAGATTATGTAAATAGATAAAAATAAATAAATTCATAGAAAATGATATGAAAAAAACATGATTACCTACCTTCAATTTATTTTTAAGTAGAATGAAATTTCTCTACAAATACAAGTAATTCATTAGGCTTCATAAATGATCTTGATTAAACACAGTGAAATTCTCTAAGAAATCTAGCATCAATTTGAGTTTCTAAGTGTCTAGGTCTAGAATGCAAAGGTTTCTAGGGTATTTATATATCAATGTTGATCTAGAGAATTAATGACATCACTAATTCTCTAATAAATCTAGCATCAATTTGAGTTTCTAAGTGTCTAGGTATAGAATGCAAAGGTTTCTAGGGTATTTATAGATCAATGTTGATCTAGAGAATTAATGCTAATCATTAGCAAATCGGCACCGATCATGGGCAAATTGGTGCTGATTCATTGAAATTGGCACATTTATTTCAACCATGGGTAAAATTGGATTATATACATGTGGAGCTATTGGTAATGACATGATATGAGGGTAAATTAGTTTAGGGGTAGATTCTTAGGTTTATAAATGGATTTAGGAGGTTAGCAGGGTAGAAAGGTAATAGTAAAAGTAAGTTACTAGGTTATCAATGGTAAATATACTAAACCTTAGGATAGGAATTTTTTATGATATTAAATAAAAATAAGGACCTATGACACCTAATTAATCATATATAAGGTACAAAATTATAGTGTTTACATTTTCCCCCTTTTGTGGAGTAGTATGGAAAATGTGCCACAAGACAAAAACCATGAGAGGTCCACTACCCTAGGTTTATATGAGGAGGTATCCCCCTTTAAATTAGGAGTTAAAAAAGGTTAATTTAATGTGTTTGAAAAATGGAATAATGGATGGGATGGATATATAATAGATGGGCTCTAATAAACATGGATGCATAAAATGAAGTGTGTGTGTTGCACAGATAAGATGTAATGTAATATAGATAGAGATGCGCCAAGGAAAATCCCATAATAAAATGCCAAAAATATGAATAGGTGGGTTTAAATGAAGCCTAAATAAGAGAATAAGTGATAGGGATTGGCTAATTGAAGCATCCTATGTACTATATAGTGTGTGCACTAATTATAGACAATTATTCTAAAGACAAAATGCACTCTCGAGACCCACTAAGGGGAGATACCTTAAAGAGTACATGCCTTACATAGGTAATGGGACTAACAGGGGGTTGAAATCCACAAACCTAAAATTATATAGGTAAATTAATAGGTTAGATGTGGCAAGGTACCAAAATAAAACTAATGAACATGGATACATGTACATAAAAGTACAAGTGGTGCAAAAAGGGGCCAATTGGTTCTAATAAAAAATGAATTGGTGACAATCCACCAAATTGGCATGAATCCAAAATAGATCAATATCAATTTATAGTTGGGTACATAAGCAAGTTTGATTTGGAAAAGGGCTCATTTGCTATTCATGAAACCCAAATGATGATTGAGAGCTCAAACAAAAAGTGTGCTATAAAATGGAGGCTAATACCAACATATTGAGGTGATGGAAACATTCATAGGATAAGGTATGTCTTTTATTTTATTAATGATTTTATTTTTTGAAGTTTTTAAAATTTTTGGGGCTAGGATAGGTATAGGATTATGGGAATATAACACTATATAATCGACACTAATTCCCTAGTGAATTGATGATGATTAATAGGGAGTCAAAATAATTTCACCTAAATGCCATCAATCCAGAAAGAAAAACACCGATCCATATAGGATCATTATTGATTCACATAAAAAATTTGAAGGGCATATAATAGAGTCTAAGGTTAGGATAAGTTAGAGTTTTTAGGATATTGGAGGCTTATAAGGGATATTGGTGATAGGAATAGGTGTTAATAAAGATGAAATATTGAGTGCCACCCTTACAAGAGTGACTACAAGTTTAGTAAGGTGATGATGACTGGGCCTATCTAGAGGCCATAGGCCTAGGATGAGTGTAACATTATAGACACATTCATAGAGACATAGGCTTGTTGATGGATTTGGTGGAGTATTGGGATTTCACTACTAGGACCTTTTGGCTATCGAACAAGGAGATGACCATCATAGAGGACATCTACCAAATTCTATGACTTCCAATGTAGGGATCATCCATAGTACTTGAGGATGAATAGGGATGAGGAGTAGCCTTAATATGCCTATATAACGATGATGTAGATGGTATTAGTTTTATTTCTAGTGGTTTCAATTTTAAGCATCTATATAGAATTGATACAATGAAGAGAGGTGTACTCATAATGATGATGTTATCGATATCGTGCTATGTACTCCTAGACTCAAGGGGAGGTAGATTTCCATAGAGCTTGATTGGGGTTATTGTAGACATGTTAGAGCATCACAAGTATTTACATGGGTGTCAACTTTTCTAGCATAAATTTATAGAGTTATCTAGGGTTGGAAGACCTAGAGATGTTATGGACTAGATGTTATTATCATTTTATAGTGCTAGGCCTATGAGCACATTAGGATAGTATGGCCCATTGGTACCTCATGGATGTGGTGGTATGATATAGATTATAACATGGCCTTATTACAATAGAAGGCTGATCTAGCATAGGGATTTATAGATGGCATCAACTAGGACCTTAATTAATATAGAGGGGTCTTAGAGGGATTGAGAGAGATAAATATTATTTGGAGACCCTATATAAGATTACCTTCATGGCCTGGGTTGGAGGTAGAGTTGACATGGATATGGAGGGAGCATTGGATGATGGGAAAGAGGATAGATTACGTATATTACCTCCATTTTGGATGAGTAATATAGAATTTTGGGTTGGTATAAGACATTCCATGGACCCCACATGTATATAGGCAAGATGAGAGAATGGGAGATATTAGGACTTGTTATTAGAGATGTCCCTATAGAGGAGGAGTAGGTGCTAGTAGGTGATGACATGGAGGATGAAAGGTGCAATCTTACATATATAATATGGTGGGTTGAGTAGTGGGCCATGAGGCAAGATAGGGTGGTGCATCCATGCCAGGGGGAAGGGATGAAGAGATGGAAGAGGCAGAGGAGGAGACAAGAGATGAGGATGATGGGGGAAAGGAGGAAAAAGAGGAAGAGGAGATAGATGTAGAAAATCTCATCATGGAAAGGGATACATTGAGGGCTTAATGTATTACCTTACAGGGATAACTAGCTAAAGCATAGGGGGAACTAACCATAGTGTAAATTGAATTAGACATAGTTTAGACCTAATTAAATACTATAAAAGTGGGATTTAACTCATTACAAATGAGTCAATACATGGTGGTGGAGGAATGAGATCACTATAGGGTAGAGAGGGATAGTTTAAGGAGGAGGGAGGGGGAGAGAGAGTCCTTAGTGTAGATTATTAAAAAGGTGGGGGGTTGAGCATTGGATAGGTAGGGATCATGATCATCACATGATATAGGGAGCTAGTGGCAGAGATGAGATACTATGATCAAATCATTTTGGATTAGCTTTTAGAGACTCCATGCTATGCTACCCATATAGCCACATAGGTTAGGTCCTCCAGGCACACACACATAGGGTTAGTGAGCATGGGGAACATCTCTTAAAGGAGAGACATGGATGGGGACATAGATGGAGATGGGGGTGGATGCCTTTTGAGCATTCATTTGACTAGTTTACAATACCTAGTAGCCTTTTCATGCATGTATTTATATTCATTATATTGGCCAGAGATACATAAACATGTATACAAATACTTTGATGTATATTGATCATTTTATATGTTTCAAGATCATGGATTATGTTGCTGTTATGGATTTATTATGATGAAATTTATTATGGATTATGGATGTTCACATGTTTATGGATTATATGATTATGGATGTGCATGGATTATGATTATGTATATGTTTACATTGTATGGATTTAGATGATGTGATGGATTATCGATGTTATATGTGATGGATTTAAATATTTTATGGATTATGTATTGCATATGGATTTTGGATTTGAATTAGATCATGTGACTATGGATTTAAATGTTATAAAATGTTTTATGGATCATAATTATATTATGGTGGATGTGTTTTAGATATATGGATTAATGTTATAAATGTTTATGATTAATATGGATATAACTTTGAATATGTGATTATGAGTTAAATGAGTTGATTAGATTATGGATTATGGGCTTTTATGTAAAAATGTTTATAGATTATGGATGTATATTTGATTATTTGATTGTGGATTATGAATTTTATGTGATGTGATTATGGATTTAAAATTTTAAAATGTATTAATTATGATTTGGATTATGATTATGGACTTTGAATCACATTATGGATTATGAGTAATATTTATGGATTTTGATTATCATTGATGAAACCTATAACTTATTGATTTTATGTTTATGGATTTGTGAATTATTAGATCAGGATATTTGTTTATATAGGTGGAAAAATTTGTAATTAATTTAATTAAAAAAGGACTTATTTCTATTTATTATCTTGTATCATGACCCAAGAAACCTCTTGAAAGGAATGCATATGCATCCTTAACCAACCGCTAATAAGAATACTCACAACGTTAGGTCAATTAAGTTCAGGATCTAAGGATTTATTTTTAGGATTTCATAGAAATTGGATTCTAAGAAGAAGATATTTCCATCTTGTATACCCAAAACTAAGGTCACCCCTAAAATCCTTTCATGCCAATCCATGTAGACTTATCAATGTGAGAAGTCTACTAATTTAAAGAAAGATGATCAATACGAGAAGCTTTCTAGGGATATTTTTATGCATGATATCTATCTTTCAAAAGAGTGGTATATATTATTAGATATTCTTTATTTGAAACAACTATCCTTCAAGGGAATAGTCTATACTTTTGATATTTTGTATATTTTTATAGATTTTGTGGATTTACATAGATGTCTTTTGAGGGAGTAGTCTATTTTTTTTATTTTCTTTTGTAGATTATTTTATTTTGATTTTTGATCCTAGTACTATTATTATTTTATGTATTGGCCTTAGGTATCCTAGGATAATTTCCCAAAGCTTTGATACACAAGATAAAACACTGATTCTCAAAAATGAATTAGTGATAGGGAGGGATTTTAGGGAATAATGATTTAAAGCTCCTTCCCAATATAGGCAAAGCTTATCCAAATAAAACATGATATGAATAGAACTAGGTTATTAATATTCAAGGTTAAAAATGGACAATGCTACAGGATACCCACATGTTTCTATATATCATTATTTGGTATAATAATAATAGGGGTATAAAACCTAGAAACTAAACTAGGCAGACCAAGGTGATTAAGATTTATTAATAGTAGAAAGGACACAAATGCAATTCATTAAGAGGTTGTAATTTTAATTTACCATCAAAAAAGGCTAAGCGATATGTCCCAGATCCATATTTATTGGTGATAATATATTGTTCGAGCCAATTCAGAGCAAATTTTCCCCTTTTTATTTTTTCCATATTAGTTACATGTTGATTTTCCTTTAAGACAAGGTTGATAATATTAAATTCAAATTATTTTAGATGTTATTATAGGCACATTTTATTCATTCCTGATATACATGTAGATGGTCAAGGGTAACCGATCGATGCTCATCCAAAAGTTTGAGGTAGGTTAATCATTCATGATGGAAGTCATCCTCAAAAATGATATCATTAAGGGATATGTGAAGGGAAGGAATATAAAATTCAAGATGAAGTAAAACTTCAATACCATAGACTAGGGAAATTTGAGTAACACCTGTTGTGGTTCAAATACTAGTTTGATAAGCCCTAAGGCAAAGGGAGCATGAAGATGCTAGTTTTGCCTACTTCATTAACAATTTTAGTTAGGATCTTGATAAGAATTATATTGGATGCCTTCACCTATCAATTAGTTTTAGGATATTAAGGTGAGGGAAATCTAATCTTAATGCTAAATAAATCATAGAGTTCTTTAACCTTTTTATTCTTAAAGGATTTTGCATTATACGTGATGATCTTATGAGGTTTGCCAAAGCAATAAATGATGTGTTAACTAATGAATTCAACAATTTTGTCTACTTTGATCGAGATAAGGTGGATAGCCTCCACCCACTTAGTAAAATACTCAATGGCAATAATGGTGAATCCATGATGGTGGGAAGATTTAGGATTGATTTGGCCTATAATATCGAGCCCCCATTGGTAAAAAGGCCAAAAGTCTTAAGATACCTATAATGCTTGACTAGCTACATGGGTTAGGTTAGCATATTATTGACACTTGATGCATTTCTTAACATATTCACAAAAATCTTAATTTAAGGTGGGTTAATTATAACCCAACTATAATATTTTGTTAGAGATGGTGCGGCCACTAAAATATACACCACACAACCCATCATAAGCTTCTTTGATAACAAGGGTAGATTTATGATTCTAGGGACAATAATTAATGATATGGTCAAAACCAAACTTATAAATAATACCCCCCTAGTATGCAAAAATGGGTGACATGATGTTAAAAATCTCACTTTCCATTTATAGATAGATCTGGAGGAGTAACCCCCCTAGGTCTAATGGATTTTCCTCCATGGTATGGATGGGAGGAAGGTCAATTTTGGTAAAGGAAGGTTGATTAATCCTATGAATGAGGACAAAAAACTTATATTTTTGAGATGAAGATGGGATAAAGGAGGCAAGGGAATCCATTGTATACATAAACTTGTTAGTTGATCAATGAGTGGCTTGGATAACATAGTGCTCAAAGGTGAATAGTAACTGATCAGCCAAGGTCTTATAATTATGAATGGTGTCATTATTAAATTGATAAATACCCTTAATTTTATTGATAACAAGATAAGAATCACCATAGATATTGAGTGTTTTAACACCCAAGGCTAAATCAGTTTGGAGACCTATGATTAAAGCCTCATAATCTACCATATTATTAATGCAGTTAAAATCAAGCTTAAAGGATAGATGGATAGGTGTCCCCTTAAGAGGGATTATGATAATTCTAGCTCCCACACCATACTTACATTTGGATCCATAAAATGATAGAGTCATTAGATATTACATATTTTCTTGAGATGTATATGTTATAGATTCATCTAGAAATTCATAGTTAACTAGTTGATTATCAGAAAGAGGGGCCTCAACAAGATGATTAGCAATGATTTGACCTTTAATTAAATTTTGATGGATAAAATCTAGATCAAATTTTTCTAAAATCATAATCCATTTGACCATTCCCTAATTATGATATGGATTAGAATGCATAAATATCAAGGGATCAGTGTTCATGATTATGTAGGTTTTATGATTGCGTAGATAATGTCATAGTTTAGTAGCTATAAAGACCAGAACTAGGCACAATTTTTTTGTATGAGAATAATGCATATCATACTCAATAAATGTGTGATTGATATATTAAACTACCTACTCTTTATGCCGCTCATCATGATGGGAAAGCATGGATCCAAGGGCATGATCAATATCATAAATATACAAGAAGAATGATTATCCTCATTTTGGAGTGAGAATTGGTGGTGAGAGAAGGTATCTCTTAAGAGATTCAAAACCCTCCTAAAAACCAAAATCCCACTTAAAATGGATATCATTCCTTATAAGGTGATGGAATGGTTTCCAAAAATTAGATAGCTTTGAGATAAAATGATAGATAGATTATAATTTACCTAATAAACTATGCAATTGCTTAACATTGAATGGGGGTAGAATTTATAAAATGGCTTTGATTTTATCAAGGTCAACTTATATACCATGATGGAGTCAATAAATCCTAGGAGCTTACCTGTTAATAATCCAAAAATCTATTTCTTGGAGTTTAAATGGACATGAAATTGGATTGAGTGAAGATAAATTTTAGGATGGAAAGGTAGTCTTTTCATAACTTTGATTTATTGAGGAGATCACCTAGATAATCTTCCACAATTTTATGGATGATATCATGGAATATGTAAGCCATGGATATTTGATAGGTATCCCCTACATTCTTTAGGCCAAAAGGCATAAATAAATAGTAGGTCCCCTAGGGAGTAATAAATAAAGTTTTATGTGGATCTTCTAGTACGATGAGGACTTGATTATATCTAGAGAAACCATCCATACGTGACAACATTTCATGGCCACCAATTAAATATACTAACTATTCAATATTGGGGAGAGGAAAATCATCCTTTAGACAAGTGAGATTAATGTCTCTAAAGTTAGTATAAAGGTAAAGTCCCCTTGTAGGCTTAGTGACAGGGATGATATTAGATACCCATCGAGGGAAATCAATAAGTTGGATAAAGTTAATAAATAAGAAACATTACAACTCATCTTTGACTAAGAATGCAACATGAGGATGCATCCTTAGGGAATGTGATAGTGTTATGGATAATGATAATATGATTAATACCAGGCATATCACTATATGACCAAATGAATGCCTCACTATGATTTATTAGAAACACAGTGAAATATTGGTATTCTTAAGGATATACATATTTACTAACCTTGACTATTCATAGAGTCTCATGGGATCCTATGTTAACATCAATAGTGGCCTCATTTAATAGACTAGAGGTTTTATATGGAAGGGCTTTACATAGAAGGGAATTATTAGTACCCAAATGAGTTAAGATTGAATCATCATCCTAACACTGAATAATAGGGATAGTAGGAAAATCCTACCTTATCATGTATGGTTAAGATAGAGTAATGGTTCAAAAATATTCATTATGATAATAGATAAGAGGTTTTATAGTCATGGCATTGACTAAAAAAAATGTTTGGAGGAATGGATACAATGTTATCAGTTGAAGAAGTGCTAGATGATGAGGATGGTGTATCCTTTTCAAGGATGGGAAGGAGAGTAATATCCAGGGTAGATTCGGGATTCTTGATAAAACCAAGGCCATGATTTTTATGGGGTTTTCTAAAATATCCCAAAACAACCTTATGTGGGCCTTTTTTGTAACATCTTATGCTAAAACCCTTCCAAGCACATTATTGTAGGTATGTCTTTATGAAGTGGGGTTTATCAAGGAATGGAAATTTTGATCTAAATATTTTAGCATATATTTGGTTAGAAAGGCTTGAAGAAGGCTAATTGATTCCCCCATAGATCAAATGGGTATGGAGGAAAGGTGGACCAAAAGTAATAATTTCCCCCAAATTTGAATAATAATCCTACTGTTTGTCTAGACATCCATATTATTGTAGAGTAGGGAGAGTATTAAGTGTCAGTAAATGATACTCTCTAATTAAAAGATGATAAAGTGTAGAATTAATAAACTCCTTACCAATTATTGATATATAACTATCTCAGGTAGCTACAATTTTTTGAACATGTAAGAGGATATGATGTTTATACTAGCACCATTATCAATCATGACTTGTTTGATTAATCTAGGCAGTAATTAACAATATGATATCTTGGTCATCTGGATATAAGGGTGGTCTTTCTAAATCATGAAAGGTTATGGATAAGGGATTTTGAGGTGAGCTAATGAAAGATGATAAAGGTTGGGGTTCATCAGCTTGTATTTTAGTGCCTTACAAGGATTCTATCAGGTCCTTGTGGTTTTGTGGAGAATTATGGATAAGTTCATAAAGGGACATCTTGACTGGAAGCTAATGAAGATAATTTAGAATAGATGTCTATATTATTTTTGAAGCATTATTGTTTTGTGATTTTCCTAAAATAAAAAATTTAGGTTTAAGAGCAGGTGTTGTTGGACTATTTGTGGTAGGAGCTAGTGCTTTGGTGATAGTCACTTTGTCTATTTCATAATTATGGGTCTTATTACCCTAGGCTTGGGATCAGGTAGCTATGCGAACTACATCTATATAAAATAAAGAGGGATTCCTTATGTTTTTAGAATCATCCACATCTAGAGGGAGAGTTTAATATTGGGATCTATCAGAGGTTTTATCCTTTTGTACAGTTCATTTTGATACTGTGGGTGGTATGCTACTTCTTGAAGTGGATGTAACCCTAGTAGTTTGACTATGGGGATGATCTTGATCTAATGGATCCATTATGAGATTGTCTTCTAATAAATTTTAGACTATGACCTTTGATGAGTTATAAATTTCTTTGTCATGACCTATTATTTGATAGTATGTTCATTTTCTATTTTCTATATACAATGATAGTTTCTGAATATGAGGGTTGATAGGCTTTACAGGTGGTAGCATGATAAGGGAGGTCTAGAGATGTTAATCTAGGATCTTAGAATGAGACCCCTTCAATGGATCTTGACTCAACTTTTAAATCCTTTGAGGTGCTAGTAGGGAAAAGGTATGTGACCTTAAACCTTGGCCTTTTGAACTAACTATTTAAATGGTTCCTACTACAAGTAATTTTTGTTTAGGATAATTATTTACACCTAAACCTTGTGGGTAATAGGGGTTTAACATGTTATGTATTTGTATGATCATGGTGAGAATATATCATTATGATGGTACATGCACTTTAGTGGAGGATTCTATAATGGTAGCTTTTAGTCTTGATGAAGGATGGGGTCCTAATATAGACACTCTTATCCAAATGGGTAGAAGTGATGATTTACCTTCTCAAATATATTTAGGGGTAGTGAGGATGTCTTCTTTAGGGAGTTCAATCCTAATAGGAGGACACTATAGATATTTTCCCCTTGGGGCTCTGAGATTTTTGTTTTTAACATCTATGGTTTTTCCCTTGATTTATCTAGGATTTACCATCTCCTGAGCAATGGGGAGAACTCAACTTGAGATAGTTTGAGGTAATGTGACAATTTCCTCAAGAAGTAATAGGCTAGAGGGAACATGTATGTTAGATTAATGTATTATAATGATGTGAATAATAGTATGTGTATCTTATAGAATGTCTAAGTAAACCTTTTCTTTGATTAGCTTATCTTCTTTTAGTTCTTTGGTACTTTCAGATATGTTTTCCTCTAGTGGATTCCTAAAAATAAGATCCAACAAGCTTTAAGAAGTTCTCAAGATGCCTTCACTTAGTTTGGATGGTTCAAAAGTGTTTCTTGTAAGGGGAACAAGGATAGGGGTACTATTAACTTATTTAGGTAGAATTTGGTTGTGGATTGTGTTAATTACATGGGTTTTGTGTTATTATGTGGATCCCAAATTAGCCTACATAGAATTAAATATGGAGGTATGATTAGGGAATGGCTACTTGAATAAATCTATAGACTGATTAGTGGATGCATTAGGGTTATCTAGTTATAACTCTCCCTAATCAATAAGATTCTGTATTAGGCCCTTGAAATAATGACATATATTGAATCATGGCCTATTATGTGGTGAAAGTTACAAGTCGTTTTCCATAAAAAACCTAGGTTTAGGATGAGAATCATCGAGAGGTCTTACCAAAGGAAGCTCAATGAGAGATACCTTTAATAGTTTATCTAAAATAGATTCATAAGATTCTCTTAAAGGTATACATTATCATGGGGGAAAAGGTATCAATGGTTTATGAGACTATGCCTATGAGGTGGATGGCTTAGATTGGTGTTTAGTTTGTGGTGGTGCTATTTTTATAACTATGACATTGGAATCTCCTTTAGTTTTATTTTTGTTTTAATCCCTATAGAGGGATCAGGTTTAAAGTTTGTATTTCATAATTTAACCTTCCCTTCTTTTAGGGCTCTAATTTCAAGTTTATAGGCCATCAAAAAGCCCTCATCAAAGGTTTTAAAATATTACACCCATAATTTTGATGAGATGTGTTTAACACATGCTCTCATGAATAACTCAATTAGCTTAGGTTATAGAAGGGAAGAGGTGAGTTGATTGATGAGACTTCTCCATCTAGCTATAAAGTTAGCGACATATTTGTCATCAAAATGTCAGATGGCATAGAGGTCAATAATAGTGACTTTCCTCATGATATTGATAGAAAATTATTCTAATAATATTTGAGCTAGCTACCCAAAGGAGAATAGGGAATGTTATGGGATTGCACTGTACTAATCTAGGTTAGGTCAAACTAATGACATAGGAAAGGTCCTAAGAAGAAGTGCATCATTATGCATTATAAGGTAGAAAGTGTGTTTAAACACTTGAAGGTGTTTTTGATGATCCTCCTTATTTTTAAACCTTATAAACTTTGGAAGTTACCCTTGTGGAGGATAAGGCCTAATAGGAACTATTGGGTTGATAGGATCATTACATATTTTTTTCTTAGGTGAGCATGTTCTTATGCCTTGAGGTAGAGGCTTAAAAATTATCCATCTTTTTCATAAGGATCCTCATGAAGTCTGGTTGGGTGTTGTATTGAGGGATTCCTCCCAAAACATTCTATTATTGGAGTTGATATGTAGAAAGTTGAGTGTAAAAATCCTGGGATAAAGGATAAGCCGCTGATGTGGTTATGATTAGTTGAGAGGCAACCACATACTATGGGGATTATAAGGGGATGTAATTAGACCCAATAGCTTACATAGGTACTATGTATTAGGTGGTCAAAGGGACATATGATTGAGGGGATTGACTTATAGGGGCTTGTTGTAGAGGCTAAGTTTGGGTACTTAAGGGTACACTAGTTTGGATAAGTGGAAGGGTTGTTAGGATCAAGATAACTAGATTCTAAAGTGATGTGGTAATAGGCTAAGTAATGGTAGGCTGAGGCATGATAACATTCTAAGTTTGGGTAATGTTTGGGGATGGAGCATTAGACATCACTGGAGGTGGATTGCCTAAGGGTTGTATAGTATGATTGTTAGAACTAGTCAGAGGAGGATTATTATGGGAAGACACCATAGTAGTGGTAAACCCTTCACCTTCCTCTAAAGGCATACCACATGTGTTCCTAGAGAATTGTGTATGGGGAGAAATAGGGCTACATATGTCTTGGGAGTTAAGATAATGGTTAAGTGTGATGGGGTTTCTATCTTGTATAGTGGCCAATTCAGGATTTCCCTGGGTATAATAATGAGGAATGCCCTCCCCCATAGACTCAGGGGAAGTGTGAGGGCTAGGAGAATTATCCATGGTGTTAGGTTGTGGAGCTAAAAGCTTCACTTGGATGTAAACATGGAGGTTACTGAGTGTCACAGTCACCGACGTTGGTTAGGCCGACTGACGTCGATCAATGGTGAACAGGTAGCAACCGACATCGGTCATGAGTCAACCGACGTCGATCAACTCCAGACAGATAGGGATTAATGTTAGTTGCCTATGCATTCTATAACTATTTGCTACATGAATAGTTAGTTTGTTGAATGACTAGTTTACATGTAAAGACTAATTTTAGTCTTGGAGTTGCATTTCTAATTATTGTAATTGGAAAGCCTAATTATTGTTTGCATGAGATCTATATAATAGACTCATGGGGCTGTATTATAAAGTGTGCTAGATAGAGAGAGAAAGGTTAGCTCCTTCAGAGGGAAGAGAGCAAGGTTAGATCCTCATAGTGCCACAGTGCCAAGTGTGTATGATTAGGTAGATCTATAGGAGAGCAAGATCTGGTAGAAGATCCACAAGGGTGCTAGTGTGGAGAATCAGAAGGGTTCTTCATGTGTGTATGATCTAGGTCGGTAAGTGTGTAAGGCTAGGTTGATCTATGGTATAACAAGATCAGGTGAGATCTACATGGTAAGTAAGATCAATTTGATTTGTAGGTTGTTGCAAGTTCATGGGAGATCTACTTGGAGTGCATTGTGTACTTGGACTTGAGTATGTGCGTATACTCAGTGGTGTTGGTAGTAGTGATACTGACTGGTGGAGGTGAACAATAACTTTGGGTTTGAGTTGTTTGTTGTGACTGTGATTGAGAGAGAGAACTCCTAAAGAGATTTATTGTTTATGCCTTAGAGGTGTGGGAGCCCTAGAGGAGTGTGAAGAAGATTGTGGCATCTTCTTTATTGTATTTCCTTCTGGAAGAGTATTAATACAAATGGGTATTGTCTCTCATATTTTGTGTTATTTCTAAATTTCTAGTTACTTGTTACTTTTGGTTAAATTCCATGTTTAGTTTCTTATACAAAAGTAATCAACTGTGCTCTTCAAGAGTAGGGGTTCCTGACAAATTGGTATCAGAGCTAGGATCAACTAATAGGTGGTCAAAAATTGTTAAGTGTTTGTTGATTACAGGTCACTCTCAGGGGTTTCTAATTGAGTGGGAGTATAGAAATGGTAGAAGAAAGTATGGAGGAATTCAAAAGCAAGAATGATCAATTATGGTGTTATGGAAAGAAAGAGTAGGTAAAGAAAGATTGTTGGTTGGTAGAAGATCAACATGAAGGAAATAAAGAAGCATGTGTTACAAGTATTATTGCACTGATTATTCTTTTATATTCCTTGGATAAAGTAGAATCTTGGTTTATAGATTCTGTTACCTCTTTTTATACAGCCCCAAATAGAGTATTTTTCCATGTTAAGGTCCATAGAGACTTTGGAAAGATTTATTTAGGGGTTGGTGAGCCTTGTCAAATTGTTGGCAAAGAGAAAGTGTGGCTGAAATTGTAGACAACCAACACATGGGTGTTTAAGGATGTCATGTAGGTCCCAGTCTTGAAGATGAGGCTAATTTCTTCAGGAAAGTTGGGTGATGAGAGATGCACAATAAATCTCACAGTGGATGCACTTGAATTAGCAGGTGGTAAGAATGTAGGTACTCTTTATCTATCTACTTATATTACTGATTCTTCTTCTGTTGTAAAGACGTGAATTTGTAGGCTTGGTCACATGAGCAAGAAGGAGATGAATGTTCTTAAGAGGAAGTCAGATGTCTTTGAAAAACTTAAGAACTATAAAGCCTTAGTGTTCATGGAGGAGATGATGGATAGAGATTAGTGGAGAAGGCTGAATAACTCTAAGTAGGGTAGTTTGGATAGGGTTTTGATCCAAAGAGAGCTCACAGATAAAAATTCATCACTCATAGGAGAACACAGTTATCGATGTCGGTCAGGTAGAACTGACATTGAAAAGATAAGCATCGACATCAGTCATGTGCAGATAGGCAAAGTTAGTGGTGTTAGGTAGGTGGTAACTGATGTCAATTAGAGAATCAATGTCGGTGACCAGGTGGACACTGACATCGGTTAGGGAACTGGCATCGATAGGCATGTTAGTCACATGTAACCGATGTCGATTTGATGTAGACTGGGTGGTGACCAACATCGGTCACTAGAATGGATATTAGGCAGACAACAAGGTATCAAGGAGTCTCAAATGCCCATATGGAGGATTAAAAGGGTAAGTAAGCCTCAAATTCATTATTCCCCTTCTTTATTGTTGCTCACTGTAGAGCAGGTAGAATCTAGGAAATAGTGGGAGCATGGCATGAATTCTTTGAAAGAGAACCAAATGGGAGATTTGGTAGAGTTGCCAACCAGAGAGAAAGCACTAAGAGACGAATGGATTTATTGGTTAAAGAAGAGAGAGAATTGACACGTGAGATAGAAGGCCAGGTCATATGGTCTTGAGCATGCTCTAGGATAGTGGTATAGGTTTGACAGGTTTATGACAAAGCATGGCTTTAGTCAATGTCATTGTAATCACTGTGTTTGTTTTTACCAGGTGGATAATGGTCATGACATTATCCTATTACTGTATGTGGATGATGTGCTTGTTTTAGGTTCATACATGTATGGATTTACTGAGCTAAGGATAAAATTAGTTTAGTGGTATGCCATGAAGGATTTAGGAGGAGCAAAATTCTTTGGCATGAGTATTCCTAGAGATAGGGAAGATCACAAGTTGATGTTGTCTCAGGATGATTGTATGAATAAGGTAGTGGCGAGGTTCAAGATGCAGGATGTAGAACTGGTTAGCACACCTATGGATAGACAGTTCATAGAATAGGCTCCCAATTCACATGATGAGGTTAAGTACATGTGTACTAGACCTGTTATTGCCCCAATAATGGGTGTTGTCAGCAAGTTCATAGACAATTTGGGAAAAAAGCAATAAAAAGTTGTTTAGTGGGTTCTCAGGTATTTGAGAGGGACCAACAGTAAGTTAACATGCTATGCAGGGTTAGGGACTTCTCTACATGGGTATGTAGGTTCGGATGTGGCAGGTTACTTGGATGACAGGAGGAGCATCACAGGTTTTGTGGTGGTTGGTCTTCAAGATTGAGCTTAAAGAGGGTTACAAGCTAGGAAACAAATTAGACAATGTACAAGTATAGGTACAAGTGTAGCTATTTATCTCCAAGTGGGAGATTGTTAGGTTATGGAGATAAAATCTTCACCTAGATGCAAACATGGAGGTTGCTGAGTGTCACAGTCACCGGCGTCAGTTAGGCCGACCGACGTCGATAAGTGGTGAATGAGTAGAAATTGACATCGGTCATGAGTCAATTGACATTGGTCACCTCTAGACAGATAAGTATCGACATCAGTCACCTGTGCATTCTAGAACTGTTTATTGCACGTATAGTTAGTTTGTTGAATGGATAGTTTGCATGTAAAGACTAATTTTAGTCTTGGAGCTGCATTTCTAATTATTGTAATTGGAAAGTATAATTATTGTTTGCATGAGATATATATAATAGACTCATGGGGATGTATTGTAAAGTGTGCTAGATAGAGAGAACAAGGTTAGCTCCTTCAGAGGGAAGAGAGCAAGGTTAGCTCCTCATAGTGCCACAGTGCCAAGTGTGTATGATTAGGTAAATCTATGGGAGATCAAGATTTGGTATAAAATCCATAGGGGTGCTAGTGTGGAGATTCAAAAGGGTTCTTCATGTGTATATGATCTAGGTTGGCAAGTGTGTAAGGCTAGGTTGATTTGTGGTATAGCAAGATCAGGTGAGATCTACATGGTAAGTAAGATCGATTTGATTTGTAGGTTGTTGCAAGTTCATGGGAGATCTACTTGGAGTGCATTGTGTACTCAGACTTGAGTATGTGTGTATACTCAGTGGTACTGGCAGTAGTGATACTGACTGGTGGAGGTGAACAACAACTCTGTGTTTGAGTTGTTTGTTGTGACTTTGATTGAGAGAGAGAACTCTTGAAGAGATTTATTGTTTATGCCCTAGAGGTGTGGGAGCCCTAGAGGAGTGTGAAGAAGATTGTGGCATCTTCTTTGTTGTATTTCCTTCTGGAAGAGTATTAATACAATTGGGTATTGTCTCTCATATTCTATGTTATTTTTGAATTTCTAGTTACTTGTTACTTCTGGTTAAATTTCGTGTTTAGTTGCTTATACAAAAGTAATCAACTGTGCTCTTCAAGAGCAGGGGGTCCTAAAAAATTGGTATCAGAGCTAAGATCAACTAATAGGTTGTCAGAGCTTGTTAAGTTTTTATTGATTATAGGTCACTCTCAGGGGTTTATGATTGAGTGGGAGTATAGCAATGGTAGAAGAAAGTATGGAGGAATTCAAAAGCAGGAATGATCAATTACGGTGTTATGGAAAGAAAGAGCAGGTAAAGAAAGATTGTTGGTTGGTAGAAGATCAGCATGAAGGAAATAAAGAAGCATGTGTGGCAGGTATTATTGCACTAATTTTTATTTTATGTTCCTTGGATAAAGTAGAATCTTGGTTTATAGATTATGTTGCCTCTTTCCATGCAGCCAAAAATAGAGTATTTTTCCATGTTAAGGTCCATGAAGACTTTGGAAGGATTTATTTAGGGGTTGGTGAGCCTTGTCAAATTGTTGGCAAAGGGGAAGTGCAGCTGAAATTGCAGACGGCCAACACATGGGTGTTGAAGGATGTCATGTAGATCCCAGTCTTGAAGATGAGGCTAATTTCTTCAGGAAATTTTGGTGATGAGAGATGTATAGTAACTCTCATAGCGGATGCACTTGAATTAGTAGGTGGTAAAAAAGTAGGTACTCTTTATCTATCTACTTATATTACTAATTCTTCTTTTATTGCAAAGAAGTGGCTTTGTAGGCTTGGTCACATGAGCAAGAAGGAGATGCATGTTCTTAAGAGGAAGTTAGATGTGTTTGACAAACTTAAGAACTGGAAAGCCTTAGTGTTCATGGAGGAGATGATGGATAGAGATCAGTGGAGAAGGCTGAATAACTCTAAGCAGGGTAGTTTGGATAGGGTTTTGATCCAAAGAGAGCTCACGGGTAAAAACTCATCACTCACAGGAGAAAATAGTTACCAGCATTGGTCAAGTAGAATTGACATCAAACAGGCAAGCACTGACATCAGTCATGTGCAGACAAGCAAAGTCATGGTGTCAAGCAGGTGGCAACTGACATCGGTCAGAGAACTAGTGTCAACGACTAGGTGGACATCGATGTCGGTCAGGGAACTAGTGTTGGCAGGTAGGTCAGTCACATGGAACTAACGTGGGTCAGATGCAGATAGGGTGGTGACCAACATCGGTCACTAGAATGGATTTTGGGTAGACAACAAGCTATCAAGGAGTCTCAAACACCCATATGGAGGACTGAAAGGGTAAGTAGGCCTCAAATTTGTTATTCCCCTTATTTATTGTTTCTCACTATAGAGCAGGTAGAATCTAGGAAACAGTGGGAACATGGCATGAATTCTTTGGAAGAGAACCAAATGGGAGATTTGGTAGAGTTTCTAGCTAGAGAGAAAGCACTGAGAGATGAATGGATTCCTTGGTTAAAGAAGAGAGAGAATAGACACGTGAGATAGAAGGCCAGGTCATATGGTCTTGAGTACGCTTCTGGACAATGGTACAGGTTTGATGGGTTTATGACAAAGCATGGCTTTAGTCAATGTCATTGTAGTCACTATGTTTGTTTTTACCAGGTGGATAATGGTCGCAACATTATCCTATTACTTTATGTGGATGATGTGCTTGTTGCAAGTTCATACGTGTAGGGATTTGCTGAGCTAAGGGTAAAATTAGTTCAGTGGTATGCCATGAAGGATTTAGGAGTGAAATTCTTTGGCATGAGTATTCCTATAGACAGGGAAGATCACAAATTGATGTTGTCTCAGGATGATTATGTGAATAAGGTAGTGGCAAGGTTCAAGATGCAGTATGCAGAACTAATTAACACACCTATGGATGGACAGTTCATAGAATAGGGTCCCAATTCACATGATGAGGTTAAGTACATGTGTACTAGACCTATTTTTGCCCCAGTAGCGGGTGGTGTCAGCAAGTTCATAGCCAATCTGGGAGAGAAGCACTAGAAAGTTGTTTAGTGGGTTCTCAGGTATTTGAGAGGGACCATCAGCAGGTTAACATGCTATACAGGGTCAGGGACTTCTCTACATGGGTATGTAGGTTTTGATGTGGCAGGTTACTTGGATGATAGGAGGAGCATCACGAGTTTTATGGTGGTTGGTCTTCAAGATTGAGCTTGAAGAGGGATACAAGCCAGGAAACAAATTAGATGATGTACAAGTATAGGTATAGGTGCAAATGTTTATCTCCAAGTGGGAGATTGTTAGGTTGTGGAGCTAAAAGCTTCACCCGAATGCAAACATGGAAGTTGCTGAGTGTCATAGTCACCAGCATTGATTAGGCCAATCGACGTCGGTCAGTGGTGAATAGGTAGCAACTGACATCGGTCATGAGTCAGCCAATGTCGATAACCTCCAGATAGATAGGGACTGACATCTGTCACTTGTGCATTCCAAAACTATTTGTTGCATGAACAGTTAGTTTGTTGAATGACCAGTTTGCATGTAAAGACTAATTTTAGTCTTGGAGCTGCATTTTTAATTATTGTAATTGGAAAGTCTAATTATTGCTTGCATGAGATCTATATAATAGACTAATGGGGCTATATTTTAAAGTGTGCTAGATAGAGAGAGCAAGGTTAGCTCCTTCAGAGGGAAGAGAGCAAGGTTAGCTCCTCATAGTGCCACAGTGCCAAGTGTGTATGATCAGGTAGATCTATGGGAGAGCAAGATCTGGTAGAAGATCTACAGGGGTGCTGGTGTGGAGAATCAGAAGGGTTATTCATGTGTGTATGATCTAGTTTGACAAGTGTGCAAGGCCAGGTTGATCTGCGGTATAGCAAGATCAGGTGAGATCTACATGGTAAGTAAGATCGATTTGATTTGTAGGTTATTGCAAGTTCATGGGAGATCTAATTGGAGTGCATTGTGTACTCAGACTTGAGTATGTGTGTATACTCGGTGGTACTGGCAGTAGTGATACTGACTGGTGGAGGTGAACAACAACTCTGTGTTTGAGTTGTTTGTTGTGACTGTGATTGAGAGAGAGAACTCTTAAAGAGATTTACTATTTATTCCCTAGAGGTGTGGGAGCCCTAGAGGAGTGTGAAGAAGATTGTGGCATCTTCTTTGTTGTATTTCCTTCTAGAAGAGTATTAATACAATTGGGTATTGTCTCTCATATTCTGTGTTATTTCTAAATTTCTAGTTACTTGTTACTACTGGTTAAATTCCATGTTTAGTTTCTTATACAAAAGTAATCAACTGTGCTCTTCAAGAGTAGGGGGTCCTGACACATGGATGAGGATGAATTTAGGGTTTGGTTTTCTTCTGTGACTATTGTCGCATCAAAACAATGTAGTAAAAAAGGAAAAAATAAGAAATAAAAACAAAAAGTAGACACAAGTTCTCTTTGATGATCTCATATTTAATGAAGATGAAAAGATACACATGCTAAAGATGTACCTAAAAGGTTTTTAATTTTTAACTTTTAAGTGTGATAAAAGAAAAGAAAAGGTTATCAAGGGTCTTAAGAAGTGGAAATATAAGGATGGTCTTACATTTTTTTAGGTTTGTAAAGAGATTTATATAATATGATTGATACTTGGCCTGGTATTGGGGCCTACCTCCTCACTTCACATACCACAACATAAGGGTGTCAGGTTCTTAGCTAATATATATCAAAATACTAAGGTTTATACTCAGTTAGAGTACTAAGTTGATTCTCCCCTTGGTGGTGTAATCCAATTGACATAGTTGGGAAGAAGGTTATCACTAGGTGATGAAATCCCAATCAGTTCCCTTATGGCAATGTTTTGATGAGTTTTTTATGCACATAGTTTGGTCTATGTGTGAGAGAAGTGATAACTATGGTAAATTATCTACCTAGATTATTCTATATGAATCAACTAAGAAAAAAAAATGGATGTATATTATTTTTAACCTTTTAGAAAGGAAACAACAATTTTGGATTTTATTTGAATGAATACATCAAACAAAATAAAGGGAGATAAAGATAGATAAATTCATAATGAATTTTAACAAGAAAAGTGAGACTTTAGTGGTCCCACCAGGTGTGCCAAAATGTTTAAGTAATTTTTTGTTTTTTATTTAATTTAAATATTAATTACTAAAAACTCAAATAAAAACAAGGTTTATGATCAATACCTATGGATTAGAAGATGTTCCACATCAATTTAAATCCAACCATAGTGACAACATCTTTTTGGCTAGGAAAAATAACCTGTACACATGTAAACACTTAATAAAAATGAATTAATAGATAATTGGGTGAGTTACCTAGTTAGAAACGAGTCCCAAGAAGTTTTGAGCTTCCTCTAATGGATGTTATCTCACTTATTTACACAATCAAGTGGATAAACATCATATGAAATTATAATAGATAAAAGATATGATAACAATGATAATTAAAATTTAGTCCTCATTTAGGCTATCAGTATAAATTTAATATTCCCCCTAGTAAGTTAAAGTAAAGTCTATATCATCATGTATGACAACTAGTTGGTCTTTAGTGGTTTTGAGATGGGGCGAATAAACAATTACATAGAGTGCTATCTCAAAATATATCACTATGATCAACAAAAAAGGGTTAGGAAACTATAGGGAGATCAGTGATACTAATTACATCATGTACTAAGCCTAGTAGAGTCATCTACATATATATACCATATTTAAATGAAAAAAAACTAGTAAAGTATTGTAAAGAGGGGTGTAGGATTAAGGTCTCAGGTTTTGTAAATTAAACATAGTGGATCGATGTCAATCTTGACAAGATCATTGTTGATTTATATAATTGATGTCAATTCAAAATGAATCAACCTCAATTATCTCTATGACTGAGAACATATGAGACAAATTAGATGATAGAGATTGATTAATAAATATAGAAGGATATAGATAGTATTCTAAAGATTATGTAAATAGATAATAACAAACAAATTGATAAAAAATGATATAAATAAAACATGATTACTTACCTTCAATCCATTTATAAGGAGAATGGAATTTCTCCATTAATGCAAGCTATTTATCGAGATTGACAGAGGATCTTGATTGAACATATTGAAATTATGGTGGAGTGTCATTAAGGACATCACTAATTATCTAATAAATCTAGCAACAATTCAAGGTTCTGAGTGTTTGGGTCTAGAATACAAAGGCTAAATGGGTATTTATAGATTGAAATCAATCCATAGAATCAATGCTGATCACAGGTGAATTAGCACCGATTCACCAAAATTAGCACCTTTGTTTCAATCATGGGTAAAATTGGCTTGGATATATGTGGAGCTATTGGTAATGACACTACATGGGGGTAAAGTGGTTGAGGGGTAGATTCTTAAGGTTATAAATGGATTTAGTAAGTTAGGGGGTGTAAAGGTAATAGTAAAGGCAAGTTATCAGGTTATCAATGATAAATATACTAAACCTTAGGATAGGGATTATTTAAGATATTAAATAAAAAAAGGACTTATGACACATAATTAATCATATATAGGGTACAAAATTATAGTGTCTACAACAATCTCAACATGGTTAAATAATAAGATAAAAAAATATTAAATACTAAATATATTTTTTATTGTGCAATGATTGGCTAATTATTTTTTCATAAATTTCATTTATGTTTACATGAATTTAATAATAAAGTTTTCAAGAATTTGATAGCTTATAAATATCCATTACAATTGTTATTCTTAATTATTTTTGAGTGCCACAAATGGTTTTTATGCATTTATCCTCCCTTTATTACTTGAAATTATCCACTGAGTTCCCAATCATTTCTTAAAATTGCTATAAATAGGTCTTACACTTCTATATATTTATGATATACAACTATCTAAACTAATAAAATATATTAAAATATAAAAATGGAAAAACTTCCTACTATGTTTTGACACTACCTAGATAAAAACTTCCTTCAATGTTTGGATACTTCCTACAATGTAACGGTCATTAATTTTTTTGAATATTTTGATGATTAGAGAGTTAGAAGTATGATAGAATTTGGGAGTCAATCATTGTGGTGACATGTTAGAGCCAGTAGGAAAGGTAGGATCCAAAATTTCCTATTCTCTAGTTTTACATCCAACTATGTCATGATTATGGCCGTAACCTTTCCTCCTTTTTAAACATTTTTTTAAAAATATCATGTGATTAATGATGTGGTGACATGTAGAATGGGGAGGTCATAATTTCCTTGGAGTTTTTTTCATCCTTTATGAAAATTTGAAGATTTCAATTTTTTTCATTTTTTTGGCATGTGTCTCTAATCAATACACTTCATAGAAAGATAACTTTTCATAACTAAATCTTTTCACCCCTTCATGATTAAATTTTATAATAGATCAAGGCATTTAATCAAGGGTAAAAATTAGGTTTATTTTACTATTTATAATTTGGTCATCCTCATTCTTATAGGATTTCTTTGATTCTAGTTTTCAAATTCATAATTGGTGTTGTTTTTAAAATGAGTATTGGAAGGATTGAATTATGGTCTTGTGAAGAGATCAAAAATATTAATCTAGTGGTCTAGGATATTTTAAAGAAATGTAGCCTAACTTTAAGTTGTTTGTGGAATTTTCTTAGCCCTGGGATGATAATAATGTGAAAATCAGAGGAATGGACATTATAGTTTCTAAGGAGGCCATTGCACGAGCTACTAGTATGTAATATAAGGGCCTAAAATCCTATAAAGATAGTGTCATTAAAGTGAAATTTCTCACAAAGTTATTTGAATCTAAGGAAAAATGCAAGCAAATGATTATGGGTTATGAGAGGAAGAAAAAGCCTTGGTTGGAAACAATTTGGACTTATTACAAAATACATTACATAAATGTCATTTGTTTGTAATACATCCAATTAATTATCGATAAATTCAAAATTATTTCTGATAGTTTTTCAAAAATTGGACATTTAATAAGTCTATATTATTTTAAATTATTAAAAAATACATTGGTTATAAATAATTTAGACTTATTACAAATACATTAGAGAGATGCAGTTTATTTGTAATAAGTCATACAAATTGTTGATAAAGTCCAATTTATTTCTAATAGTTTTTTCAAAATTTGGACTACTAATAAGTCTATATTATTTTATTTTGGACAACTAATAAGTCAATAATATTTTACATACTCAATCCAATTTATTTGGAATATAGAAAACTTATTGTTGGTTTGAAATTCTCTCTAGTCCACTTAAGTGGTTATAAGTCCAAACTATTTGAGTTACTATTATGTCATAGTTTCTAAGGACCAACTATTGTGCAAGCTACTAGTATGTCATAGTTTCACAATAATGCACATTGTAATTTCTAAGGAGGCCATTGTATGAGCTATTGGTATGTCATTTGAAGGCATAAAATTATACAAATATAGTGAAAATAAAGTGTAATTTCTCACAAAGTTCTTTGAATTTAAGGAAAAATCCAAGTAGCTAATTATGGGTTATGAGAGGAAGAAAAAGCTTTGGTTGGAAAAAATTTAGACTTATTACAAATACATTAGATACATGTGGTTTATTTTCAATAAGTCTAACTAATTATTGATAAATTCCAATTTATTTTTGATAGTTTTTCAAAATTTGAACTGCTAATAAGTCCATATTATTTTAAATTATTCAAAAAAATGCCTAGATGCAATTTATTTGTAATAAGTCTAGCCAATTGTTGATAAATCCCAATTTATTTCTAATAGTTTTTCAAAATTTGGGCTACTAATATGTCCACACTATTTTAAATTGGAATACTAATAATTACTTAATATTTTTCATACTCAGTCCAATTTATTTGGAATATAGAAAAATTATTTTTGGTTTGAAATTTACTCTAGTCCACTTAAGTGTTTATAAGTCCAAACTATTCAAAAATAATGGTTTTAATGCTTCAATAATACATTTAGGCCTTTGAATACCAAAGGAAATGAAATCATTAAAATGGAAAGTAATTATGACTTTACAAGAATATTTTAAATATATCCATTACATTCTCATTTTAAAAATGAGTTTCATAGGGCCAAAACTATTGATATGTATTGACCAACATTTATGATAGGCTTTCCGATAATAAAATTTAGAGTAGTTTGGTGGAAGATATATCATTATCATTGATGAATTGGGAAAATTACCTTCAATATGATAATTTTAAACACATTGTGGAACATCATATGGTTTGAACCTTTTAAAAATATTTAACATTGACATAACATTGCACACAATTTTCTAACAACAAGATTTTGGTCCGTATCAAGTGGATTTTTGGAATATCTTATTGAATACTCAAAATGTTGAATAAAAATTTGAATTATATAATTTGCTAATGTCTTGAAAATGTGTACCTTTTCCTCTAATATAAAAAGTTTCATTTCATTATTCAACACATTTATACACAACAAATAGCTTATATATGAAAAAAAATAAAGAGATGTTGAAATCATTAAAATTTCAATAATTAAAATCACAATATAAAAATACTTTGACAATCTTGATGGTGATCAGTTAGAGGAAAAAATATTCTTTTAAGGGGCAACAATTTATGATTACTTCTACTTTTTAGGGAGAGGTCGACTTGATCATTGGTGATCTTTAAAAATTTCATAATATTGTTTATAAAATTGACAAGAAATTCCCCTATTTACCAATGTTTTTGGTTTCCCAATTAAGAAAATATATAGGTCCAACATGTGGTGTGAAAAATCTTGAGCATGTTCTGATCCCACCTATTACTCATGAAAATAAAAAATAACTTCCATAACAAATGGCTTAGGCTCTAACAATACATAATTCACATGGGCCTGACATTATAGAAAGAAAAAAATTACATTAGGAATGTTGAGCATCATGGATTTACATTTACTACAATCTTAAGAGTGATTTCATTGTAATACCTTGACATCTATCCTCCTTTGTCTTTTGATTGTTATATAATAATGGAAGATAGTGCATACATTTATATTATAAAAAAAATAATAGTAAATGTGTTGTATCTAATTTTGGATTAATGCAACCATAATATGATATAATTGAAGATAAATAATATTGCATAAGATATAACATTTACATACAAATATAAGAGAAAATATTAGAGTTTTACTAATTTATCATAATTTACTATTTTTGTAAACACTAAAGGATTTGGGTACTTAGTTTTTTATACAATGTGTAGGTCTTGAAAAGGTACAGTCATCAATAGAAATCAAGAAGGGGCATGTGCATGTTCAAATATGGAAACATAATACATGCATTTATTTAGATAGTTCTATGCTTCCTAGACACTTATAGTAGTGAAAAAACATACACTATAGTGAAAACACATTTTTGTTGATTACAATGATTATATTATTATTTCACTCATTTAATGTGTTTACTAGTACTTATTATGGATTAAAATATCTATGATCTAGTGTGAACATCTTTATTTTCATTCTCCTTGCTTCAAAACCTTAGCTGTTTATACTATAATATGATATCACTATGAATGAGGAAAAGGGTTGAGATGGATGGGTTCAGATAACCTTATCCACCCCTGATGGCTAAGTGTTGCCTATGTATCCAATACTCTAAATATGGAATTCAAATTGAACGTAGTTCTTCCACCTAGATGAGTGTGTGTAATCAATATAATGCTATCATATTTTGTATTTTTGTGTATATATTTTTAACACTTGATAACATGTGATCTAAAATTGCATTGGTATATTCATACTTATCTCAAAGATTAGTCCTTTGAGGTGTTTCATATTTGGAAACTTTAATATAGTTCCTCTCAATGTGTAGAGTGATTTTTAGTGACAAATAGATAGGAATAGACTTAGGCTTGATATGTTTATATAACTAACTCTTTGGGTAATATCATTTGAATCAACCTATGAAATCCATGGGATGACCCATGTGGAGAATTTAAATTTTGGAAAATGACCACGAAAGGGTGCATAAATAGATCTAACTCAGGTGGAAAAATATATAAAGTGGTATTATTTGTGGATGCATAAACATGTTCAGAGAATAGGATTAGTGATCTAAGACCAGGAAGCAATCTAAGAATGATATTAAGATATTTAAGAAGATACTATGTAAATTATATGTAATAGTCACTATAATTCAAGAAGGTCAAACACATATATAGATCAATGCTTAAGGAATAATGTGAAAAATAGTAATGTATGCATGCATAAGTCAAGTATGTTAAACATTGGTCAAATCTAACATTGTTAAGTGTCTAGTACCAAATATGAGTGTCTACATTTTCTTCCCTTTTATTATATTAATGGAACTACTAGAGTAAGAGGATAAAATGTGATCCTTTAGGATAATCATGATGGGTGTTATCAATTAGGCATTGAATGTTTCACCTTATTTAAAGCAAACCTGTAATGCAAATTGTATAAATTAGTTTTCACTTATGTTATGAAATCTAAAATTAAAAACATTGAACATATGTGGAATGAAATTTTGAGGAATGAATACATTTGTATGTATGCAAAACAAATTTTATTTTAGAGACTTGTTTGATATAGACAATAAAGAATGGATTAATCATACCTCTTGGAGATTTAAGTGTCAAACCATGGGCTGAGCTGAATATACTCCAATCCTAACTAAAAATAGATAAGTGCCTAGACATTAAGTCATGCAAACTTCATTGCAACACAAATCACTATATATATGAGATGGAATCCATTATGGATTCCAATAAATCTTTTAAATTCTTAATAATCTAAGTAAATTTTTTGAATAATATATTATAAAGGGATTATATGATTTTATTTGAGTAATTATGAGTATATATATATATATATATATATATATATATATATACATATAATGTAACACATATTTCCTGGATATGATCTCAATTCAATAACCTGAGTAATTTGAGATCAATAACTTGTGACAAAGTATTATAATATATGCAAAATTATGAAATTATTCCTTGAATATGACCCCAATCTAATAATCTATGTAATCCAACTCATATAACCTATGAAATAATTTTAGAGCATATGTGAAATTCCACTCATAATCATGTAGTCTCATGAAAAATGACCCTAATGTTTTTCCATGCATGTCATAATTTGAGTAAAATGGGCAATAATTTGTGTTAACCTATACCATTATGAAGTAATATGTTCCCAAATCTAGACTATCTAGTTGTGAAGTCTTAGTATCTGATACAATCCACTATGTATTCCCCCGTTTGAGGTGAGGGTTCTAGACTATGAAATAATCATCTCAAAATAAGGAGTTATATGCATCAAATTATATATAAAAATGATATAAATAATGTAAAGCATGTATAACATGTACTAACATGTTTAAAATATGTCATAATATAAAGAATATATAATTTACGTATATATGAAACACACATATTGAGGCATACAAGTGCCATATCAAGATAGATATAATAATGACAAAATTAGTAAATAGTTAGCATAAAAATGAGCACCCATAAATTGAGTAAAAACTATGTGAAAGGTGAATGATATGTATCATGATACCACACATAATAAGAAGAGTGTGTGATGTTGACCATGATATAAAAATATTATTATAAAATCCTATATTTATCCACATATAATAAACAAAGTCACACATATTATCATTTTCATGATGCACACAATAAAACACACACAAATCACTCAGTATAACACAAGGAAAGAGCCACACACAATTAACAATCAATTGTCATAAAAAGTAAGAGCCACACATAATGGACAATCAAATGTCACATAGAATCAAAGTCAATTAAAAAACAAAGAAAGAGTCACAAAATGTAATAAACAAGCAAGCATCACATCATATAACATGTAAAAACATCAATCATGCATATAAAATTCAAAGATAATCTACACAATCAATGTATTCCATCATTACATATATAAAAATATAATATCTAGTGAAATATCAATCTAGGTAGTCTGAGTCAGAGTAAGTCATGTATAATCAATGTAAAATAGCTCACTATGATCAATGGAAATAGTTAAATAAGGATAAAAAATTATGTTAAGTTGAAAGATGTCCTTAGTGAAATTATGCATCCAGTGTATGAAGTTAGATCAAGGGTGAACTAATTTCCCTTATTGATGTGTTCATGTCATATAAAACATGTATGTCCTACATCTCACTCATGTATACTATGATATACATGTGCATATAGTACTAGATATATAGTCTACCATATATGATAAAGCATAAATACATTATTTAAATATGCAATTCATGTCATACATAACTCTAGTTTGTATTATATATATATATATATATATATATATATATATATATATATATATATATATATATATATATAGTAGCTTAAAATATTTTAAAGTTTGACATACATTGGTATAATTAAGCAAGGCCAATTAGCAAGGCTCTAAAAACAAAAAAATTGGGAGGGATCCAAATAATTTTTAACATAAGTTAAGCCATAATTTGAAACAAAATGTAATAGCATGGAAATTTGGAGGAAGTATAGATAAGTAATATTCCCCAACTATATATGTGAATCTTAATAATGTAGCTCAATAGTGTATGTGGAGATAAGAATATGCATGCCCTTAGTGAGAAATAATTAATGTATACTCATGTAGTATGCACATGATCATGTGAGTGAAATGTAAGTCATAATGTGTATAGATAATCAATATGTAGGTGTGAGTAAATGAGATGTGTAAAATAATGTGAACTAGTATGAAGCTATTGTGAATGATGTACCATCATAAGAAAAATGTCATAAACATCTAGATTAGGATAATCAATCAAAATGAAAGGGCTAAGTGAAATAAATTACAAAGGCTACAAGAATTATCAATGTAGGAGTGTATGTATAATACAAAAATATAATAATAGAGGGAATAAGTAATCTATAAAAAAGAAGAAGATATTCACAATAAATCACATTCCTATTAGTCAAAATTACCATCAATGGGATGCTCATTTACACTTCCTATATCATACATGTTGTAATGATATAGTATATTTACATGTTCATATTATAATTTAGACATGTCATTCCAATAATATTTTGTATCTATATTAGGATATGTAAAACCAACTAAACCATATCATGGAATTGGTCTCTTAGATCTCTATTTCTATTTAATATGTTTTTTGCTTGTAATATCATGTGCCTCATATGTGATTACATTAGATGTTTTTGATTGAGTATTATTTGAATAAATGTTTTCATTGTTTCATTCTTGCTCTTTATATGCTTCCTCTCTTGAAATTTTAATCATCACACATTCATTATCAAATGTAAAATGGCCATGATTCTTACTGAATGTTTTTCCCATCAGTATAATCCATGATCTCCTTGATATAGAATTGTAATGATCCAAAGTAGGGTCAATATGAAATTTAATGATACATTATTTAAGACCAAGAGTTACATACCACTTAATAGATCCAATGTAATATTTAATTGAAGTATCCTTCAAGTGTTATTTATCATATCTAAGATATTTGAGAAGTTTAATGTTACATACATTGAATTCCTTAAAGTTTATAAAGTCAAAATTGGTGCATTTCTTTCCATCGATGTGAGGACTAAGAATCAAATGCTCTATATATGAGGAATGATTTCTATTTAGGAAATTTGAATTCATTCTTATGATATGAGATTTTTTATGTACCTCTTTCATAATCACAATTTCATGTTTTTGATGTGCTTCTTTTGTAACTTGTCTTTTAGTAATGTTTATTGTTGTAAGTTTTCATGCTTTAACCTTTATTTTCCAAATTGTTCCTTAGGTAACTTTTCCTTTTCCAACTATTCCTTTTGTAAATTTTCCTTTTCTCATTGTTATTTATGTAACCTTTAATTTTCTAAGTGATCTTTTTACAATTGTTGTTTATGTAGCTATTATGAATGTCATTGTTCCTTGTGTAACTATTCCTTATAAGTTGTAGCCACAATGTGAGTAGTTTTCTCACTTATAAGAGGTTTGATCAAATTTGGTGGTGATTTAATTGATGTATATAACATAGGATCACCACTATTAGTAATATTCTATAGTTTATTCTTAAAATACCAACAATTATCCATATAATGTCCATGTATTCTATGATAAGAACAATAATATTTGGATCTCTTAACAAGACACATATGAGAAAAAGTGATGAACTTATTTAGAATCATATCCCTTATATGTATAATTGGAGTATTATTAGTTTTATGAAAACATTTTGTTTAGTATTTGTAGATTATTATTTCTTAGTAACCCACAATTGAGATGAAATATTTTTAGGTACAAAGTTATTAAATGTAAATACATAAATAAAATCTACATTGGTATTTAGAGGATGATTTAGATGTTCACTATTATCTTCAATTGATGTAACCTTTAGACATATTTTATTTTATAACACCTCTATGGACTCCCTCATAGTACCTATATAATCTAGTATGGTTTCAAAATAATAAACCCTATGCACTTTCAATTGAATATTCATATAAAGTTCATCAAGAGGATTCATGACATCTAATTCATATTATATGATTGATCTTCTATCCTCTCAAAATATTGATACCATGGAACTCTTGATATGGATGGTAGATATCAAAACCTTGAGGACGTATGAAATAAGTTACACTTGAAGTACTAATGTAGGCTAAATATTCTTCATGATTATTTCTAATCTTATAATGATTAAAAAATGATTTTACCCTCTTTATTATATAGCTATCAAAGATATTATATATTGAAGGAAATCAACATGTAATTATTACTATCATATATTGAGTCAAAAAATATACACTAGGCATATCTATTATAACCATGATTTAATAATAGGAACTTAGAAATCAAGTCTGAATATCAAAGATAAATACATAAATGTGAAACCTTGGGAGACAAGAAAGAAACCCCAAAATAAAATAAGGTTTTATGTGCTTAGGACAAGGAATGGGTTCACCAATATGTTTTAGCTATTTTTATTAATGAAACCCTAATAGGGTAAAATTAAGGATAAATCAGATTGCATAAGATATAACATTCACATATAAATTTTAGAGTAACTAGAAAAGTTTAATGATTTATTATAACTATTTATGGAAACATTAAATAAATTGGGTAATTATCTTGTTTATATAATTTTTAGGTCTATGATAGGATATAGTAATTATTATAGATTAGGAAGGGCCCTATGAATACTCAAATCCAGATATAGAGTGATTATGTTTATTGGGACATGTCTTCACTTCTTAAGTGCTCTTGGCAGTGTGGGACAATCTGTTGGAGTGAAAAACCATCTATGTTGATTTTGATTATGTGATTATTTAAATCAATATGAATGTGTATACTAATATTTAATATGTATTCAAATATCTAAAATCTAGCATGACAAAATTTATTTTCCTTATCCTTTATTCGAACCCTTAACTCTTTGCATTATCAAATGAAATCACTACGAATGGAGAAAATAGGTGAAATGGATGGGTTGATCTAACCTCTATCATCCCTTGTGTCTATGAATTTCCTACATATCTAATAATATAAATAGGTAAGTCAAATTGAATGTAGTTCTCCCACATAGTTGAGTGTGTCCAATCAGTGTAATACTAACATGTAGTGTAATTAGTATAATACTAACATGTCATGCCATCATGTGTATAACTTTTAACTTGATGACATATTATTTTACCTTGAATTAGTATTCAAACTTATATAATGGATTTCTTCTTTGATGGGTTCTAGATTTTGAAACTTTAGGATAGTTCCTCCTAACATGTAGAATGATTTATAGTGATAGATAGATAAGTGCTAGATAGGAATAGGAATAGGAATAGGATTTATTAATTTATATACCTAACTCTTTAAGTAATTTCCTCTAAACAAACATGTGAAATGTACAATCTATCCCATATATTTTTTTTTCATTTTAGAAAATGACCATAAATTTATGTGTAGATAGATATAGCCCATGTGGATAGATGTATATTTTAAAACTATTTAAGGAGGCATAGACTTGGCCACATAATAGAAATAGTGATATGAGATCATTAAGTATACTAAGAATGATATTAAGTTATTCAAGCATAGACTATGGAAATAATGTGTAATAGTAATGAAAATTCAATAAGGTTGAGCCCATATATGGCTGAATGGATAAGGAAGAATGTGAACAAGATTCATGCATGCATGCATTAGTCAAGTATAGTAAATATCAGTTAAATATAACATAATCAAATATCTAATATAAAATATGAGTGTATACAAGAATCTATATTACATGTCATAACTCCTTCCTCCTTGATTGATTCATTTTTTATTGGTATTGTACTCATCTTATTTGTTTGTCTTATTTTGTTTTTACGAACCTTCTAACTCTATTTAAAAATTTCTATTTAATTTCCTCTATTAAAATTTTCATTGCACCTCCTTATTGTAATTTCTAGTAGATTAAAAAATCAAATAAATAGATGTATCAAAATTTCTATTCTGATGTTATTTTTTAATAAGTATTAAAATGAATGTTCTAAAAAAAATCTAATCAAAGATCGAGATCCTTAAGTAACATCTTAAACCCATATTCTACATGCCTATACAAAACTCATTTGGATTGACATTGTCTTTAATTATATAATACTTTTTCACTCTAGATGTTCAGGTGATATTATTTGCCTTGCATGAAACCTTTTAATTTCTAAAATTCACTTGGAGGAATTTTACTACCATGCTATAAATATATAGATATAATTTTATAAAAGAGATTCACATTCCAAAAATAATTATATCTATTTATTACTTCCCCCCAAATTATTCATGACATGTTATGGAAAAGCATGGTGAATCACCATTCATTGATTTATATCCCTATATTTCTAAGTTCTTAACAATGGAAGATGTTATCTTCTTAGTAAAACTTAATGCCTATGTAGGTAACCTATAAATATCACATTTTAACTTAATTTAGATCCATTAAGGTTAAAAGAGATAGGGGACAAGTTGGAAATTTATATATAATTAGTTGACTATTCTATTAAAATTCATGGGAGATAAAAATTGGTGAATTTCATGACATGTAAGTGATAAATTTACTCTTTATTTCATGGTCAAAGTGACTTTGAATTCTAACCTTATATTAGTATATCTAATGTGGTAGACTATATTCTGACTAATATTTATTTGTGGCCATTTATGTATCATTTTGGAGTGGATGTTATACCACCCCCACCACCACCCCTACTTGCCCCTTACAAACTATACACCAATCTCATTCAAGCTCATAATTTATATCCTTAGAGTTACAACTATTTCCTCTCATACCCATCACTCTTTGAATCATATTTAATTTGAAAATACTTTTAATGATTTTTACACTAAAAAATTTAAAGTTAACCTCATAGAAATAAATATTTTTCATAAGCCAGGTGAAAGAGTTTTGTTTTTCTCTAGAAAATTTTGGAATACATCAGTTCAATCCTTCCTTTTATTCATAATCACCCATTAAGCCCTACAACCCATGACTTTGATATTTTCATCATAATACTTGGTTTGATAATAGTTACAGATATTTACATAGGATTACAACACACATTACTAATGTAGGAGCATCTTGGAAACTAATAAATCTCACATCAACAAAAAATATTCTCAATATTTTCATGCATCTAAGTCCAATTGATACCATGAATATGACCTACACTCATCTCTAAAAAATTTAATAGGCTCTTAAAAGAGAGAGAGATAAACAATTTCAACCATAGAGATAAATAGTTATATGTCTTATGATAAAACCATTACTTAATGTAGGTATGCATTAGCTAGTGGCTATGAAATTGTCACCATGCATTAAATAACACATTTTATTTTAGAAGATGTAAATTTTGGGTAATGGCCTAGTAATGTTTTATTACTCATTTTAAGCATTTTTTGACATGAAAAAAATTTTAAAAGCCATTTTATGGGGTGAAAAAGAGATAATAAGGATTTGAAGAAGTCAAACTAGAATTAGAGGAGATTTTACAAGAGAGTGTGGGTGTTTAGGTAGAAATTAGAAAGGAGAATACAATAGTGTTTAGTCTATGAAGGGTGTGATATGTGTTATTTACTCTTATATTTAATTCAAAGGTAGAGTGAGTGATTGTGTGGGTGTGTAATATCTATATTTCCTTGAAAAAGTTAAATAAAAGTGTGTTAATGATTTCTAGTCTCATATTGTGTGTGAGATAGAGTTCAAGGCTACAAGTACAAGGACGTCCTTCATTATAACCCTTATCCTTGACTACATAAATTAGGGTCATAACTGGTAATAACTCTAGGATAAGTAAGATTTGAGTGTTTTCCATTTTGATAATGTGCATAAAGATAACGTCATTGGAGTGGTTTATAGAAGTGTGTTATTTATTCAAAATTTTAAACACAATATTGAAACTATAGGTTCATGTTATGATAAAGTCTATATAAATATAAAATAAAATGGAATATTTGGAGAAATGATTGATAATATGGCATAAATATTATATTAAATTATAGATATGATGATAGTTGTGTAAACAATATTAGTTTTTATTGAAGAGGATAAAAGAATGGGATTTGTCCCAAGGGATTATGTGAGTGATGAAGATGATGAAGCATTGAGAATAGAATATGTGGGAATAACACATGAGTAGTTGGATGAAGGAGAAGATAGGATTATTATAGTCATCTCAAATATTGGAAGAGCAACCAAGATGAAACTTTCAAAATTTTAATAAACTTTAAACTTTAAGGAGCTAATTGATTGGCTCACTGATATGGAGGAGTATTTGAAATTTGATGAATTGGTTGACCAAATGAAGATGAAAGTGGATCATATAAATTTTAAAGTTCATGTAACCCTATGGTGGAAGGATATGAAGACCAAGAGAAATAAAATGGGTAAGGACAAGAATACCCTTTGGGAGAAGATGGTTGTAAAAGTGGAAGGAAAATTTATGCATGAATATTATTAGTTAGAATTATTACAAAGAGAAAAAGGAGCTAAGTGTGAAGGAGTATACAAAAAAATTCTACAAAATCACCATCTAGGCTCATTATAATGTGATAGACCAATAAAATGTATAAATATACACTAATATATTATGGTTTAATATTCAAGATGAAATCAGCCTAGTAAGGTTACATGTGGTGGAATAATGATACCAATAGGCTTCAAGGGTGGAAGAAATGTTTTTTAAAATGATAAAAAAGTGTATGAAGAGGAAGAGAGAGGTTTAATAGTGGTAGGGCCAAATATCCCAAAAAATTAATCTGAAATGTAATGATGAAGTTTCTAACACTTTTCAAGTACCAAATCAACAAACAAGAGGAAGATCCACTTTTAAAAGATTGAAAATAAGTTAATGGATATAATGGTCATTGTACTTTTTAGTTCCCTCATGCTAAATGTGATTGTGGAATAAGAAGGAATGAATGCATTTTTCATGTTGGACAAGAAAATACATATGCATATAGAAGAATCAATGCCAGGAGATATTTTAGAGCAAATAATAGTCTTAAAGGTTGAGAGGAATAATTAAGGAAAATTTAAAATAATAAACATGTTTAGAACTACGTGAAAAATAAAATGTAAGTTTTACAATTGATGTTGTGTTTTATAGTAGAAGTTCAGATGATTCAGTGTCCACTAAAATAGTATATAAGTTGAATTTGATGTGTACACTACACCCAAAGCCATATAGGATGTATTTACTATTATAGGGGCCATGACATAACTATAAGGTAATGTTATGATTTTTATATTCATATTGTTAGATATTGGGATAATGTCTTACCCATAGATGCATACCATGTTTTTTTAGGGAGGCCATGAAAATTGGATAATGAGATGTTGAATGATGTGAGAGTTAACATCATGAGCATAAAGAAGGATGGACATTGGTAAAATCTAAGTCATTTTAAGGGAAGGGATGGATAAGATGAGTAAAATAAATATATTTTCATGCATATTGATAAGTATTTTTTATTGAAGGAAGATATGGAATGTACTATTTTACCCAAAGTAGAGGTAAATGAGGTTGAGGGGTTATATATTATAACTGAGAATAATATGAATTGGTAAAATCTATTATTAGATTAGGTGAGTAAATAAAATAAGGATAAGGATGTGTTAATATTAGGAATGATAGTTCATCCCAATTTTAGTGAGGGTTATAATGGAGATATTGTGATGAGTATTTGGTAGAGGAGGATGGTTTGTGGCATAAAAAATGGATAGAAAATTTGAACATACCTCACATGGTGGAAGGGCACATTTTGTATTTACACTTAAATAAATAAGGATTATTATGCCATCTAGCATAAAATTTTGAGCACTAATCTCATAAAAACATACCTTGTGTGTTTGATACAAAAGTATAAATATTGCATCATTCAAAAATATTCTCAATGTTTGTGTGTAATTCAAGCCCAATTGACATAATGAAGATGATCTACATGAATATATAAGCACTAAAAAACCACCTTAGAAGAGAGAGGAATAATTTTAGTCATGGATATGGATATTTATATATCTCATGAAAAAACCACTAATTAATAGGTTTATGTTAACTAGTGTTTACAAAAATATTGGTTTACATTAAGTGAAGGGCTCACCCATGATATTTGAATGTGCTGGGTAATAGACCATGAAATTTTGGTTTTTAATGTTTAGAATTATATAAAATTAAGGGGATTATAAGAGTCACTCTATGAAGCATGAAGGATTTGGAGAAGGGCAACTTGAGTTATGGGATATTTGGTAGGAAAGTGTGTGTGCCTATGTAGGAAGAAGAGAGGAGTTTTAGTTTTTAATCCATGAATGAACTATTATGTGTTATTTCCTATGATGTTATATTCTAGATAATGAGTGATTGTATGGGTGTGTAATCTTTGTATTTACTCAATAAAGATTAAAAAAGGCTATTTTTATTGATTTCATGTCTTTTATTGTGTATGAGTTAAAGCTAAAGGCTATAGGGATAAATTTTTCATTCATTAGAACCCATATCCTTTATTGAATCAATTACTCGCTAGTACCTCCACATGAAGAATACAATGAAAAAAGTTTATAACCAAATCCTATAGAATAATAGGTTATATCTAAATAAGAATATAAGTGATATGCTAAATATTCTCAAGTTCAATGCTAAATCCTTTTAGAAAACCTTATTTCCAAATAAGTCCTTATGTGCCATCTGTGACAAAGATACTGGTACAATTAGTCATCCTCTCTTTACAAAATTCAAACTAAGACTCAATTTAAATGAGAAATATATTATAGGGTAAGCATGTATTCATATATTATAGGGTGTTTCAAGTTATTTTAAAATTCAATAAAGGTTAATGAGTTGGCATCGATCATTTAAGAGCATAATTTTTTCATCATAGTCCAACTCTTTGAGTAAGATATATTACTAGTCTAATTTATATAGTGGCTTCTCAGATATTCTAACCTACATGGGAATATCATATAATGTGTCCCATATGTAAATCAATAAATTATTAAGATCCAAATAATTATATAACTATCATGGTTGATCACATCTTGAGTTTAATCTATTTTTTTCATGTTAAATATTTTGATTTCAAAATATGCATAGGCCAAGAAACTTAAAAAAAGGGTAAGTTTTAAAATAAATCACCAAAAAATAAACAAGTTATTAATACTTAGATATGTAATGAGATAAGTAATATAACACAAGCATAAGGTTTATGTTTTACTTAAATTTTGCTTTTTATCTATTTATAAAAGAAAGATAAAACTAAAAGAGGGGTAAAGGTTAGTGGAACCTGGATATGGTGTGAGCTCCATAATCTAAATGATTGTAGATACTCTTATTTAGATTGGAAAGATGACCTAAAATAAGATATAAATATAAAAGGGTTGGTTAGTTAGGTATATGGGTGGATTGCCTAGCAAGCTAGATCCAAGAAGCATGAACTATCTAGGAGGCTATCAATCCACCTTTTGATATAAGTTAATGTTGAAAAGAAAAGGTTGCATAACATAAAAGTATATATATATATATATATATATATATATATATATATATATATATAAAGAAATAAATACTTTTAAAATGAATGGTAGTGTTTTAACAAAATAACATCTAGGTTAATGCTAAATAATTAAATAAATGTTTAGGTTAGGCCAGTTACTGTTTCTGATTTGTGAGGTGATAGGGGTGAATAAAATAGGGTTTTGGTTGAGGTTGGTGGTTGGTTGATAGTTTTTGGTCAAAAAAATTCACATAGTAACCATCGATGGTCAGGGTGACCATGGTGTTTAAGGTGAATATCGATGGTTAAGGCCAACTATCAGTGATCAGAGTCACTACTGATGGTTAACGTTAATAGGTCTGGTTCAGGTTGGAGGTTTGTTTACAGGTTAGAGGTATAAGGGTATTACACATTAGGTTGTTGGGGTTTAATTAATAGGTTTAAAGGTTAGATGTAGTAGGTTAGAAGTGGCTTGGTTCTAGTAGAGGTATCAAAATGAAAAAAAATTAAATGAATACAAGAAAACAAATACTTAGCTTTAGTTGTTGAAGTTGGTTGAAAATGCTAATGAAGTCTAGAGGAAATTTGGTAGAGTAACAATTCCTGTGGTTGAAAATTAATTTTGGTAGAGTGTTAGGTCTCTTTTGTACTGGTTGGTTGGCTGGAAGGAATACCTATAAAATAAAATCCTAATGAAGAAGTTTAAGATCATTGATTGTCTATTTGACCTCTTACTCCTCTCTTTTTATAAGAAAAGAGAAATGGAGGATAGAAGGTCACCTAGTAAGTTGGATTGCTAATTTTGATGCTTGGGAGTTCATTATCAATGGACAAGGTGTATATATTTAATTATGTTGTGTTATCTTGCATATCTAGTATTTGAGTAAGAACGAGGAGGACTTGACCATCAATGGTTAGCCTAACCATCAATGATCAAGCTGACCATCAGTAGTCAAGTGTTCAAAGGAAAAAGGGGTCAAAGTGAGTTAAAAGGGTTTGGGCTAAGGCTAAGTTAGTAAGTTAGTGAGTTTAGTTATCTAAGTAGCTAACTATACTCAAGGTCTAATGGGTTGGTTAGTGGGTTGGGAAGGGTTAGGTAGTCTGCAAAGTATCCTGAGGCATTTCGATATCCATTATGGTTTTCTAGTGTCTACATTTTTTCCCTTTTTATTATGTGGCTTTTAATTAACAAGATACAAAACAAAAATGGATTACTTGTGTTAGGTTTGGTTACATTGAGTATGGGAGGAGGTATTCCCCCTCAAACCAAGAGTCAATGAGGTGAAACCAAAATCAAGTCAGGGTTTGATAAGTGGTGTATGGTGAGCCATGAGGTTGGTAACAAGGGTGGTTGGGCATTTTAAGTGTAAAAAAGATCATAAAATATGAGTAAGTGTAATATTAAAGATCATGAAAATACTAAGGTTGCCAATGTTGGTAAAAATAAGGTCAATTCTAGAAGTATAAGTGATAGGGTAACTGGTATACAACATTAGTCATAGCTAATCGGGTTATTCCTATCAAGTATTCTAGATAGGGTCAATGTTTTCATAGATATTTGAGGTAGGAAGTGATCCCTTGAAAAATAAAAATAGTCTAGTTGTACATTAGGTGGTGCAAATTCAAATGTTCAACATGGCAAGGTTGGTCGATGTGATAAAAAAGACTAGGCAAGGCTATCATAAATGTGTGATAGTTAGGGTAAAAAATGGACAACATCAAGGAGGACATGGTCTAATGGTTAGTTGGTTGGTTGGAGAGGGTGTTCATGGTTGGTTTACAGAGAGTAGGTCCTCTTTGAAGGTTGGGTAGTGGTGTTCAAATAGGTTACCCTAATTTGATGTACCACTTGGTTCGGTTGGGAAAAAGGTTTGGTGGAGAAGGGTAATCTCCAATAGTTAGGTGGTTTTTCAAATGGGTTTCCCTAATTTGATGTACCAATTGGTTTGGGTTTTGTAGGAGAAGGGTAATCTCTAATGGTTGGGTGGTGTTTCAAATGGGTTTCCCCAATTTGATGTACCACTTGGTTTGGGTTTGGTAGGAGAAGGGTGATCTCCAATGGTTCATGGTTAAGGTAAGGTGGTTGGTTTGGGTTTGGTAGGAGAAGGGTAATCTCCAAAGGTTGGGTTTGGTGGAGAAGGTGATCTCTAAGGTTTTTCGGTTTAGTAGAGAAGGTAATTTCTAAAGGTTGGGGGAGAAGGTGACTACAAAAAGGTGGAGAAGGTGACTCCCAAATAAGTTCATGCATTGGTTAGTTTGATGGGTTGGCTTAAATGACTTACAAGGGGGAAGACATGTCTTTCTAAGTGGTCATGAAAGTATAAGGATGAGGTTAAATATTCCTGTTAACAAAGACTATGATGGAAAGATTGGTGGGCTTATGAACATAAAATATTATCTTGATTTTTCTTTGCTGTTAGTTTGATGGTTTAAAAAAAGGTAGCTTGATCACATGGTGTCAAGTAAACTAAAAAATCCCTTGATTTATGGGGGATAAAAGGGGAGATAGATGATATGTAGTAGGTGATAGGTAGGGTAACCTTATTGTGGGGATGGCTTGACCCTTATGTAGGTGACTTAAGAACCATGATAAACAAGTCCATGTTGTATGCTAGGTGTAGATTGATCAATGTAGGAAGTCTACTGATGCTACTGTAAAAGTTGATAGTAGTTTTCTTGGGATTGTTTGTTTTTTATTTTGGCATAGGGTCTGCTATTGCTTAGTTTGATATGTTTGGGAAGCTGGTTGATGTGGGAAGCTTCAAATGACTATTTTTGATAAAGTTGACTTAGCCATCCTTTAAGAGAGTGGTCTAAGTTTGGATTTGTTCATGTTTGATAGCTATCCTTCAAGGGAGAAGTCTATCTTTGTAAGCAATTTGATTGGTTTTGAGCAATTGTCCTTCAAAGGAGTAGTCTATATGATAGAGATGTTGACCCAAGTGATAGTTTGGTATCCTAAATTATTTATAAGATGGTTTATACATGAACTATCTATGCAGGCCTAAGTTTTTCCTTTATGGAGGCAAAGCCATAGCACAAGGAGGTTGATAATGGGTAAAAGAGGTGGTTTAACTGATAACCATGGGAATTTATCCTAAAAAAGGTTAGAAAGTATCCCTAAGGATTATGTCATGGGTAGAGCCATAGTATCCATGCTTAAGATTAGGCTAAGTTTGTGATGGATAATCACATGATCATGTTTTAAATCAGTTTTCCTTAACATAAGGAGATGTTGGTGATTGAAAACAAAAGATAAGCTTAAGTTTGACACAAGATGATAAGGAACTTGGTTTAACCAAAGAATAGGTGTGTAAATTCAAAAGCATTTGAGGAGTTTGAGGTTCTAATATGCCCCAGATCTATGCTTGTATAAATGGTTGATGTCAATCAAGAGAGTAGATGTCCCCCAATTAATTTATGACACTTGATTAGATGTGAAAAATATTTGGATTAATAAAAAGGGTGAGGTTGGTTAGGTGATAGTTTGGTGGATAAGGGTAATATCCAATGGTTGGGGGAGAAGGTGACTCCCAAATATGTTGGGTGGTATCCAAATGGGTTACCCCAATTCAGTGTACCACTTGGTTTTAGTTGGGTTGATGGAGAAGGTAATCTCTAATGGTTGGGTGCTTGGTGGAGAGTGGTAATCTCCAAAGGGTAGATGGTCAGTTGGTTGGAGAAGGGTAATCTCTAATGGTTGGGGGAGAATGTGACTCCTAAATGGTTAGATGATTGGTAGAGAGTGGTAATATCCAAAGGGTAGATGGTCAGTTAGTTGGATAAGGGTCATCTCTTGATAGGTTGGGTTAAGGGTTAGAAGGGAAGGTGACTCTCCAAAGGATAATTTGTTTAGGTAAGGTAGTTGGTTGGATAAGTTTGGGTGATTGGTTAAATGATGACTAGTTAAGGGTCTAATAGGTTGGTTTGGGTAATAAAGCAAAGTTCAGGTTCTGGTTTATGATAGTGACCATCGGTGGTTGGGATTTAAAGGTAAAAAAGGTATATTTACTCAAGTTTTGATAGAAGGTTAGGTGAGGTCAAGTTGGTTAATTTTTTTTTAATTTTTAGGCTAGGTTAGGCTAGCTTTAGGTTGAGGAAAAAATGCCAAAGGTTAGTTTTGTCAATTGTTTAAGATATGGTTTGGGTTGATAAATGGTCAAAGTCTTATGGAGGAAAAGTTCCCCCATTTTGATATTTATATGGATGGTTGAGGTGGGAAAAGATCCTAAAGTGAAGGTGGTTGTTAATAAGATGGTTTAGGAGGGGTGAAGATGACTTCATCCACCTCTCCAAAAGGGTTTTTAGTTATTAGTGGTTAGTAGGTCAAGTTTATAGGTGGTGGTTTAGGTGGGATTTCCTTTATTGTACCAAAGTAAGGAAAATGATATTAGGATTGATTTTGGTAGGTTAGGGTAGGTTTTACAACACTATCCCAAAATAAAGGTATGTTAGATAAGAGTGTCTGATTGTCCTGAGGAGGGAGCTTGGATAAGGTAATGGTAGTTGGAAAGGTTGATTTGATTTGATGGGTTGGTTTTGGTTTAGGTTGATAGTTGGTAAGGTTGAGTTAATGGTGGGTAAGATTGGGTTGATGATAGGTAAAGTTAGGTTAATGGTAGGTGAGTTAGGGCTAATGGTTGTTAAGGTTGGGTTGATGGTTGGTGAGGTAGGGTTGATGGTAAGTTCCAAAAAATTGGTAAGTGGAAAAGGTTGGTTAGTTGGTTCCATATGGGTAAGTGGAAGAGGTTGATTATTTGGTTTCACATGGGTAGGTGGAAAAGTTTTATTGGTTGGTTCCACATGTGTGAGTGGAAAAGGTAGGTTGGTTTGTTCCACATGGGTAAGTGGAATAGGTTGGTTGGTTGGTTCCACATGGGTGAGTAGAAAAGGTAGGTTGGTTGGTTCCACATGGGTGATTAGAGAAGGTAGGTTGGTTGGTTCCACATGGATAAGTGAAAGAGTTTGGTTGGTTCCACATGGGTAAGTGGAAGAGGTTGGTTGGTTCTACATGAGTGAGTGGAAAAGGTTGGCTGTTTCCACATAGGTAAGTGGAAAAGGTAGGATGGTTTCCTTGATTATGATTTCAAAGGAAACTTGAGAAGGTTCTAATTGGTTAACAAGTGGTTTCATTAAGGGTTAGATTATGGTTTCCTTAGTTATAGGTTGAATAAGAACCAAATCTAATGGATGGACCTCATTATGTTGAGGGATTTGGTTATTAGTGTGCACAATAATGGGTACAAAAATAGGTTCAATGATGGATTGTTCTTGAGTTTGAAAGCTAATCAATTGGTTTGATGAGGTTAGTTGGTTTGATAGGTTTGGTTGAGTTGATAGGTTGGGTGGATTTTATTGCTTGGGTAAGGTTGATAAGGTGGGTTGGTTTGATAGGTTAGGTAAGGTTGATAAGTTGGTTTTATAGTTGTTGGTTGGATGGGAAAGAGGATAGACCAAATCTAAGTGTTGAGACAAAGAGGGTTGCCTCAAAGTAGGTTGGGGTAATTTATATGATGGTTGGGGATAGGTGACCTAATAGTTGATGAGGTTAGAAAGGTTGAAGGTGAGGTTGGATATGATAATTGTTAAGTTGGTGTTGATGGTTTGTTGGTTGGTTGTAGCTAAAATTTGATTGGTTTTAGGTGAGGGTTGATTGGTCATGGGTACCATAAATAGATGACTCTATTTTGATTATCTAGTCCATTAACATTGTAACCAACTCAGGTGGTAGTTGATAGTTTGTTGGTTGGTTCAAGTTGAGGTTTGATAAGTGATATGTAAGGTTTGATTGATTGTGGGTAAGGTTAGGTTGGTTTTTTATGCTGTTAGGTTGGTTGTAGGTAAGGTTAGGAACATAAGTGGCTTGTGATGCAAGGTATCACTCTAAGGCGAGATGGTTGTTCTCTAAGATCCTAGTAAAGTTAGGATCTCTACAAGAGAATATAGGTTGGTTCCCCATTAGACAAGGCAAGGGAGGAAAGATGGTGGAAGGTTGATTTCTTAGAACTCAAAACAAAGAGTAGACACAAAAAATTTAGAAAAGAAAAACAAACACTAAATTATGTTACCCCCTAGAGTTATTTTTAGTCTCTCTTTTGTCTTATGCCTTAAGTTAGAAAGAATGTTGGAAGACTTGGCTTGTAGAGTGGGTACCAAAAGAGAATTCTATGGTTGATTTTGGGTTATTTATGGCTCTCAAAATTTGTATTGAAAATCAATACATGGATTGATATTGGGGCCTACTCCCTCACTTCACACACTGCAACAATAAGGGTGTTAGGTGCTTCGCTAGTATATGTTGATTTCCAGAGTTTAGACTCAACTAGAGAGCTGATTTTTGGTTTCTCTTCTTGGTAGTGAAGTCTAATTAAGATAGCTAAAGGGTGAATGTTTATCACTAGGTGATGAAATCTTAGTTGAGCCTTATGTTAGGTGTTAAAATGTGTTGATTGATAAGTGGTTTGGTATGGTGTGTGATAAAGAGGTGAAGCTATGATTGATTAATTTGATTTTAATTTAACTAAATGAGATAAACATGCAAGAAATTAATGTATGAAATTAATTTTATACCCAAAATAAACTTTCAATTTCTTTGTATGAGAATAGAATAAAGAAGAAAAGGGGACTAGATGTAACTAGGTCCAAACAAGTGTGCCAAAAATGTTTTACTAAAATTTTGATTTTTATCTATTTATAAAAGAAAGGTAAAACTAAAAGAGGGGTAGAGGTTAGTAGAACCTAGGTATTGTGTGTGCTCTATAATCTAGATGATTGTAGATACTCTTCTTTGGCTTGGGAAGATGACTTGTAATAAGATAAACCTAGAAAAAGATTGGTTAGTTAGGTAGATGGGTGGATTACCTAGTAAGATAGATCCAAGAAGCATGAACTATTTAGGAGGTTGTTAATCCACCTTTTGATACACGTTAATGTTGAAAAGAAAAGGTTGCATAACATAAAAGTACTAGATCTAAGGAAATAAATAATTTTAAAATGAATATGAGTGTTTTAATAAAATAAAATTTAGGTGAATGCTAAATCATTAAAAAAATGTTTAGGTTAGTTTAGGTTGTTGTTTCTGGTCTATGAGGTGATAAAGGCCAAGAAAATAGGGTTTTGGTTGAGGTTGGTAGCTGATTGATAGGTTTCTAGTTTTTGGTCAGAAAAGTTCACACAGTGACCATCAATGGTCAGGGTGACCATCAGTGGTTAAGGTGACCATTAGAGGTTAAGGCTGACCATCGATGTTCAGAGACCATTGATGGTTACCATTGATAGGTCTAGTTTAGGTTGAAGGTTAGTTTGTGGGTTAGAGGTCTGAGGGTATTTCACATTAAGTTGTTGGGGTTTAGTTAATAGGTCAAGAGGTCAGAGGTAGTGGGTCAGAGATGGTTGGGTTTAGGTAGAGGTATCAAAATGAAATGAAGTAAATGAATACATGAAAAGAAATATTTAGCTTTGGTTGTTGAAGTTGGTTGAAGATACTGATGAAGCCTGGAGGAATTTTGGTAGAGTAATGGTGCTTACAGTTGCAAATTAATTTTGGCAAAGTGTTATGTCTCTTTTATAATAGCTAGTTGGCTGTAAGGAAGACCTACAAAAAAAATCTTGATGAAGAAGTCTAAGATCATTGATTGTCCATTTCACCTCCTACTCCCCTCCTTTTATAGGAAAAGAGAGATGGAGGATAGAAGGTTCCCTAGTAAGTTGGCTTGCTGAGTTTGATGCTTGGGAGTATTTTAGCAATGGGAAAGGTGGATATATTTAATTTTTTGATGTTATCTTTCACAACTAGTATTTGTGTAAGAATGAGGAGGACCTGATCATCGATGGTCAGCCTAACCATCGATGATCAAGCTGACCATCAATGGTTGAGTGTTCGAAGGAAAATGAGTAAAAGTGAGTTAAAAGGGGTTAGGTTAAGGTTAAGTTAGTAAGTTAGTGAGTTTAGTTGGCTAAGTAGCTAAATAGACTCAAGGTTTGATGCATTGGTTAGTTGGTCAAGAAGGGTTAGGTGGTCCTTAAGGTGTCTCGAGGCATTTTGACATCTAGTACAATTTTTTAGTATCTAAGGTTTACTTATTTATTAAAAACAATAGTAAGGTTTTTGACATTGTTCACATAAAAAACAAATCTAGTGATTTAGAGATCTATAAATTCTAAAACATTTTTTTTTCTTGTGATGATACTTTATGAGAAGGTGGTTCTCTAGGTCCAAACTCCTAAATGTATATTAATATCACCATTGGTGTTAAACAAGATTTTCCACTTTCTCCTACATTTTTTGGTCTCTAAATAGTTGAATTAAAATATATCATTACAAATTTAGGGAAAATAAATGACAGCTATATTATTTACAATATAATAATCACTATTTTATTATTTACTAGATGGCATTATTCTCATGTCATATACTATTATAGACCTACAAAGACATATTTACATTCTAAGCTTTTCTTTGATCATCATGTTTTACAAGTTAACTTCTTATGGTTTTAAACACAACTAAGTAAAAATAACATGAAAATAATATTATTTACAAAGTAATTTTGGTTAAATTTATTTTCTCATATACTTGTACATTTTTTTCACTTTAAAATGACGTCCCTTCAATTTTATTTTGCTGCAAAAGATAGATTATGCATTGGATATTGTTCACTTAGTACACATGAGTGACAAAATTTCCAAATTTATTTCCATAATTACAAATAAAATCATGTATCTTCCAAACTATCATGTAACCATCAGTATTATATGGTGTGAAATATTTGGACATAAAATTCATAGCTGATTGAGTTGATAGAATTATTGTTTCCATGGTATCAAAATACTTATGGTAAAAATGATCAATTCCACATGTAATTATTATTTTTTAATTTTGGTATCCATCCCCTTCATACTTAAGTGATCTTACATGTAGTGATGTTAATTCACAAATTAATATGTATGGTAGACACAAAACATTGTCATATATCTATCTTTAATCATCTATGAAGTTGTGTAAATATATCCAATCAAGGATATTCAATCATCTTTAAATTTATATAAATAAAATATCAATAAAACTTGGTATGATCAATGTACATCCATCCTATAGGGAATTGGTATTTATATCAATCATCTACCTAGGTAAGTGTAGGGAATTGGTGGTCTAAAAGGGGATCTTAAGTGGACATTTTTCTTGAAAAATAAGAAATCTCAACTTGTATATATTATTTGAGATAGATACATTCAAAATTAGAACATGATATAAAAACATGAATTGTAAAATCTTGATTTTAGTTTCTATACTACTAAATTTTTTTTTGAAAATGGTCAAGTTTAAGTATCTCAAACATCTAAAATTGAAAGAGGAACTATTAATTTTTAGAAAAACATAGTAGATAATCAGCGCTGAACCCCCTCATTTTTAGGATCATTTAGTATTTTTTTAAAAATCTTTGGTTGAAAGTTAGATAAGATCATCTAATTTTTAACCCACCCACCCACACACACACACACACACACACACACACACACACACACACAATTTTAATGAATGTTTAATATTTTTATTAATTTTACAAGGAAATAGACCCTAAAAATGATTTAAAAAAATGGATAGCTAACCATGTGCCCCTACCTCCTCCTCCCCCTGGCCCCAACTACCTAAAAAAAAACCAAATTTAGTTTTATTTTTTGAAATGTGTATATAATTAGGCCTACTTTGTAACCATTTTATTTTTTTGGATTTTTATGAACAAAAAAAAAGATACATGAACAAATATAGACATATATAGTTGTAACATATAGTGGTATAAAAAGGCATACTAAAAAATCAATATAGATGGAAAACTTAAAGTAGTCAAAAAAATTAAAAATATATATATTTGGAAAGAGGAGTGTGTTCAACATCATATTAATAGTTTTAGAAAATGTCTTGATGAAATTAATATTGTTTATATGCCATAAATTAAATTTTATTTTTCAGTCAAAACATAGATTCGGTTGTGTGTGTAGGTCTAGACCTTAAGATCTATAATCTAAGCCATTTACAAGCCCAGAGGCATGTGTTTAAAATTGTACAAATAAAAGTCATCTATGTGATTTTATTTATATTGACTTGTGATTTTAAATACTAAAAACATAAAAAAAGACATAATGTACATATAGGTAATTATATATATTCAAATTTAATCATAAGTGCTTGAAAATATTTAATTTTGACATCCTTACCTTGCTTGGCCTATTTACCATTCTAGTAACTTGTAATATCTATGAGATCATTAAGTATTCTACTTATTAATATCTTTAAATTAATCAAAACATCATTTATACATCTATATTCTACTTACAAATTCTTATAAGCCAAATTCCAACAGTTTTAGTCCTTCTAAGACAAGACCACACTAGGTTAGATAAGGTTGTAGTCTAGCTTATCCAATAGTGCGGCCATGTCTCCCACACCTAAATGATTACTTTTAAAATTTGAGACACTTCATTTTGGCCCTCTCATGCCTTAATCAAGGTATATTAACAAAAATATAATAAATATTAATCTATATAAGTGCATCAAGGTCATTCAATACACACCTAACAATAACTTGGTAAATTATGTTACACATTGAGCAAAAAAACATTAATATTTCCAATTTAAGTTCTAATTTATTTTGATAGTCATATGTCAAGTTTGAATTTAATTTATAGTAGGTCAAGGGAATTCATTTTGAATCATTCAATTCTACTTATCAAGTTGTAACCATATAGTGAAAGATAAATATTCACACACTCACTCTAGGAGGGTGAACTATTAACCTTAAACTCTTTTGGGCTATGTAAGCAACGCTTAGATTATGTAGGGTTTTCTAAGGATAAATCACCTATTACCCTTACCTGATTCCCCACTTTATATTTTATTTCCATTTGGTTTATGTCAAAGAACTAAGGTTTTAATTTCTAGGAAAGTTTGTCTATCAAATAAACTCTTGCATGTTAACAATATTCCATCATAAATATGCACAAGTGCCCACATAGAAAGATTGGTCACATAATCAATATAGACATATCCATAGTCAATAGATAAGGCTATAGTGTGCCCCTATCCACCATAGTTAATCCCTATATTAGTACATCAAATAATTCTATTTTCAATTGAGAAATAGTTCACAAACCCTTCCAATCAGTTACCATTAGTAGTCAGCTTATAAAATTAGCCAAAATCAGATCTAAGCTAGGTTTGCATATTTTATTATTTATTAATATTTATATCTCATTTCAAATTACGTAAATTAATCTATTTTAAAATTTGATTTTGTATATTTTATAATCTAAATGAATAGTTTAGTGGTTTATATTATTTTATATTTAAATCAAAATAACCACTAAACATTATGGTGAACCTGTAATTTTTTTTAGAACATTATTTGTTGTTTATTTTATTTTTGTCTTAGGATTTCATAATTGTTTTGTAAATTCTAGACATTGAAAGAAAATAAACTTTAACCTTAGATATAAATTTGACACCATGAGTCAATCTTCTTTAACCTTGGATTTAATCCAACATGGAATAAATTGTCTTGTCACCTTAGATAAAATTTGACACTAAAGCATTTTATTTTTAAAATTTGTTGATATCTATACATAAAAATATTTCAAAATTTCTTTTCTCTTTATTTTTTATTTTCTTGCTATTTGTTTTTAACAATTATGTTATAATAGTTGTAAAACTACATAGAGAGCTATCCATTTTTGTTGAAAAGTGGCATGTTTTTCTGGCACGTTGAAGTGAGGGATACATTCCAAATACGTAGGCCCTAGATGGAACTATACACAAATTTTAGTTTCCTTATACCTCATGATATATTTTAAGAGCCTAAGTTTCCTTGTTTACACCATAAGATTCCATTTTATTTGTAGTGTACTTGAGAGGAGAATATCATGTAGGGAAGTTAATCTCATTGTATCCCTAAGGACATGATAATGGACTATAGACACAACTTAGACTTTATAGTTAGTGCTATAAAATATTAATTTGACAGTGATCTATGAATGAGAAAGTATAATTGAGATCCCACACAATCTTTAAATACTTTGTACATTCAAGATTACTTGATAACATTAAGTTTTCTATTCATTTAATTTATTGTATTCAAATTTATTGTATATATCATAGATAGTCAAATTAAATATGATAGTGATGTTTATATCTTAGATAAGTTGTTTTCTACTCATGTTATTCCTTTTAGTTATCATTATAAATGGAAAAATCATAATAAGCAAAAACTTATGGAAGGGCATATGAGGATGATTATGATTTTGATGATACAGCAATGAATAGACAATTTGATTTTTATGAAACTTGGGAACATGATTCCATATAAGTGAATTCACCTCTAGATTATCCTTTGATGACGCCTCCAAATTCCTCTTAAGAATCATCTCAAATTCCTCTTTAGATTCACCTCTATATTATTATTTGGTTTCACCTCTATATCCCTCTTATAATCACCTCTAGATTCCTCTTTAGAGTCACCCTTACTCTCCTATTCAAATTCATTTATAGATTCCTCTTTGGTTTCATATTAGACTCTTCTTTGGTTTTACCTGTATATTCCTCTTCAGATTCATCTTTCAGTTCTAGTATGGATTTACCTTTAGATTCTACCTGGGATCCTCCTTTATCTTATTCCTTAACTAATAATCTAGATCAAAAAGAGAATTCTAAAAAAACCACATTCTCTATCTAAAATTATCTCCTACCATCAAAAAGGAAGAATAATATCCTTGCACACCTAACTTCTCTTTCCAACTTACTAATGGGATTTATCACTTTCATTCATATAAAACCAATACACATACAATAATATTAAATAAGGATGATATTAATCATGAACGCAATCCTATTTATCTTTCCTTTGAACTACAAGAGAGTACTAATAATAATGATGTTATCTCCTCTCATTTTAAAATAGGGGATATTGAGCTTACATGTCATAGCTTTTATTCCTTGTCAACTAATGATAATGAAATTACTTCCTATTCCATTAGCACATCATTAGGTAAATTTGAAATCAATAACACCCTTTAATACATATTATGGTACTACCTCTATTTACAACTCATGTTTATATTCACATGATGTTACTATTACACCACAATATCATAATATTAGCATCAAGTTATCACATAATGAAAATGCATCTCTTGATAGTGATAATTTTTTAAATATTATTGATAAAAAAGAAACAAATCATATATATCTAATTAATATTCAAAAATAAAGGAAGAACATATCCATCCACATCCCCTTAATGGTGTTTGTATTCATATTAAATCAAATATACTTAGGGTTTATGTTTGTGAATCCCTTCAAGATAAAATCATCACTATGAAAAAAACAATATAATAGTTTAAAAAAAAATTAGTATTTCAATTCAAAGATCATTTCACTTGAAAATAATAATGAATCTACACAATTCTAGTGTCAATCATAAATTTACATCTTTCTCTAGCTATCATGTGCCTCACAAGAAACATACATCTATAATTAATGATTCAAAAGGTGTTAAAAATTCTAATAAAATTTCAAGTTAAATTTTAAGAGAAATTATCCAAAACAAGATAATTAATTTACCTTATATGCCTCCTCTAAGAAGATCAAAATACCACTGTGCATCTCATATAAAAAATGAGCATCATACAAGAAAGTTTTTTTATTTAAAGAAAAAATAAAAGTTCTCATTGATAGTGGTAATCCTATAATAGATAAAATAATAATAAAAAACTACTCACATTATAATTTCATCTCTCAAGGAACAAGTGTAAGTAAAACAAGTGGAAAAAATAAAATTAGTTCAAAAGAAAAAACACAAGTATAGATAAAAAAAGGATAATTTAGAGTAAAAAATATTATAAATAGAAAAATTAGAGAAAGAAAAGATTAAAAAGGAAAAATTATCAAAATCAAGATTGTGAAAAGAACAATTACAAAATGAACAATTTTAAAATCAAAGATTACAAAAGCTATAGCAAGAGATGTTAAAAAAAGATAAATTTCTAAAAGAGAATCTACAAAAATAAGGTCAGCCTAAGAAATAAATTATATTTAATAAATGGTTTAAAAAAAAGAGCTTTAAAATCAAGATATGCCTAAAAATCCTAATATTATAGGTATGGTTCCAAAGGAGACAATTACAAGCCCTTCCTCACATCAAGATTCTTTCATTATCACTTCTCACATAGATGGCAAGAAATTTTATCAATGTCAAGGATATGGACTATCTTGAAAGATTTTTTTAACATCATTTATTGTATCTATTAGTTATATTAATCAACACATAGATAAAGTTACTTTATCAACATCATGTCTAGGGTTAATTGAGTTAACATTATTATTTGCTTCAAAAGATTAGTGTTTTATTTTCAGTCTTATTTAACATAGAAGTGCATACAATGCTATGTTCAAAATATCATGGTTAAAATAAATAGGGGACATGATTGATAAACAAAAATGTTGCATTTAATTTGATCATGAAAGCAATGGCATTTCCATTCCAAAAGAGGGAACATATTTAGCATAGGAACAACAACAAGAAAGCATATCTTTAGCTAATGTTACAACAAATACAACTGATAGAATATTAGTAAAGATATATAATATGGTGCATATTGTAAAAAATAAATATCAAAGGTCAATATCACAATATGGGGTAATTGGGTTTACCTATACATATACAAAAGAATGCATGAGTGATATACCATAATTTCATGATCAAGAATATGATTATGATCATGATTATGTAGGATATGATTGGAATGAAACAACTAATATTAAAGATGAATATGGAAATATAATTTAGGGTTACAACACACATGATATAAGACCCACACAAATGCATTCCCTTGATGAGATCTTGGGTTCATTTTTGCAGATTTTCTCTTTATATGTAGCTTCTTTGATTTTACTTCATTGTTAATTCTTATATCCCTTATTCAATCATTATTCTAACCCTTAAATTTAGTTTTACTTTAGGCACTTCCCCTCTTGGTTTTTAAACTAATTAAAATAATGAGAATAAACTATCCTAAAATGATATCAATTCACATTATTTATGTAAATCCACTTGTTTCATATGGCATATCTATCATGTTATGGATTCTATTGCACTTACATGATCAAATATTTATAATTTTACAGACTTCATGGGAATAAAATTTAGAGATAAAATCACTAAGAGGGGGGCAAGTGAATTAGTGATTCAATATAATCCAATTCAATTACCAACTCTTAAAAATTCATCACATATAATCATGATGCACATAAATTAACCATTGCAATGAACAAGGTAGATATAACAAGATCAAGCATATAAAACATGATATATGTGGGAAACCCTCTTAGGGGATAAAAAACACTAAACCATACAAAATAGAATGCAATAATATAAATAAATATCCAAAATTTATACCAATACCAACTAATAAAGGAACACCCATACCTTAGTTTAGTGAGACACCAATCCCATAAGAAGCTACTGCCCCTGTCTAGCTGAGCACCCACAAAAACTAGAACTTTATCAAGATTTATCTTGAAAGGAGAAATGAATCCCTTAGGAAAATAAGAACCCACTCAAATAAATTTAAAATATCATCTTAAACACTTGGTTCTGCTCTTCAACTGATGATGATCACTTTTATCTGCACTCTTCACCTCTAATCTCTCCCAAGTTATCTCTAGGACTAACTCACTCAAACTGCCTCTTCTAAGCTCATTAAGTCCAATGACTTATGTGTCCTTCTACATCAAATTGATTAGATAATTATAGATGATCCTATTCAATCTTTTTTGGTCCTTAGTGACATGTACCTTCTCTTTCAAAGGTTCTCTCCTTCGATTGAAACCACACTTTCACAACTAGAATAAATTGTCCAATTAGACGTTGTACTTATACCACTATCTTCCTTTAACCCATTTTGGTTGGCTAAGATGCTTTACATATTTAAAAAAAAATTAAATATGTCCTCATACATGTTACATGTAAGAACCAAACACTACTGAGGTTGAATAATACCTCATTATCCCCAAACCATGATTAGGTCTTGGTGAGACCTAAAACAATTAGGCCTTCATACTCATGCCTTACATGTGAGACTACTTGGACCACCTTCATACTTTAACAATAATTTAAATGCATTAAAATTTTCTCCAATATACCCTTTATGACTCTCATATGGTTCCATTCCACTTGGAACACCAACTCAAAACTTAAACTTCCAAATTAGGTTTCCTCGCTCTTTAAGCCTTCATACACATAAAATATAGGCTCAAAATTATAAATCAACTAATAGAATATTTCACATATCCATAAGATTATATCATATGGGTGAACCCTTGAGGACCTCTAAAACACATCCATTTTATTTATACACTTTAACACAATCTCTAAACACTTAAATCAACTCTCTTAAAATGACCACTCAGATTGGTTATATACAATCAAAATAGAGGCAAGCTATTTTAACTCTCCATAACTAATCAGGGGAAAAATATGACAACCAATTCCTTTTCATAAGCCTTAGCGACTTATATAACATCTAAATACTCATTTTCTTCCTTAACTCTTCTCAGACCACCCTTTAACTTACCTCTACAAGATGGTCACTCAAATTGCTAGTGCATTCAACAAACACAATCAAATATTAAGCATTATTCACATTGAATATGGATTTTTCAAACCTATAAAATACACATGGATAATATTCATGGAGTATAAAACACTCTAAAATAGTTAGTTCATCTTTAAAACATAAAAATACTATCAAGAAAAACTCAATTATCCTTCTCAGATCACTTGCACAACATGGTCAAACACACAGTCAACTTTGGAGATCAATATCTTTGACTATACCAACATTAAAAACTCATAACCAATATCTATGGATGTGTATTAGATTCCTTTACAATTTTTCCTTTTACAATAATAATAAATTTGTCCTAGATCAAAATATATTAGCAAAATATTGTAGACTAGTTTTTCTTTTGTTAATTCAAATGCCAAGGGTCACTATGTAATGTAAACATTATAGACACGTGTCTTTATATCATGCACTCACACAACTTGATCAAATTCACTCCATCAATCTCCTCACAAGATTCATAGATTTAACTCTCATCATTTGTTATTGATCTTTGATCCTTGATTCTGAGATCATGCCACTTGGTAGACCCATGTGTCTTCTACATACCCTATAGTCAATTTTTAGATGATATTTTTCCACTTGGCAGCCCCACGTGCCTTCTAAGCATACTTTAACATATTGATTAAATATGGACCATTATATCAATACTAATAAGATCAAATACTCCATTAGATCATTATCTAGTTAGATTAAACACTCATCATTAGATCTGTGATCCAATTAAATACTCATCATAGATATTCGATAATTCAAATTTGGCTAAGTATGGGAACCACTACAATCTTTTGTGAAGGCCAACTTTGCACATTAATAAATTTTGATATGTTCAAAATCATGACCTAAAATTTAAACCACATGATCACCTTTCATAGGGGAATCCATTCATGTATCAAACTACTCCTCAAACTTTCACAAGTGTGAAATATGATATCATCAATCTGCTCACTCAACTTTATCTATCAAGATGACTACTTGAGCTTAGAAATTCATATGACTATTTTGATAAATTCCATTCACTTACATAAGAATTATAAGAAATCATAACATCCCATAGGGTCTCTACAACATTTCCATACCATCAATTTCTTAACTAGACAAACACTCTCCAAACCATCAATTTGATCACTTTGTCATTAATGTACATGAATCATGCTCTCTTTGAAATCAATGACAACCTAACATCAATGACCATGCTTAAAAATATCCCCCTTTATCATTTATGGAAAATCAACCTCAAAATGACTTCTTACTCATTTAAACTCCATTCTGATCTTTCTCCACCTTTGACATTAATGACAAAGGGTCTCTTCCTCAATATGCCAACTTGATCATTAACCATACAAACTAATTATAAAGCTTTAGAAATCTCCCCCTAACATCAAGATCCATCTCATGTCATTTTTTATTTGACATACACCAATTTTATCTTGGGATTCTTTGATCATTGGACCTATCTTCCTACAGAACACACAAACTCTCTTTGTTCATGCAAGAAGATTCAATACCTTCTCAAAACACATGACTTGGTTTGATCAAGTCATCAAATCAATATTATTGAATTCAAAACTCTAGTAAACTTTTTCAAATCTCTACCATGATTATAACATCTCACATATGCTCTCCCTCACATCATGCACATAACTTCAAGCATTTTAAAATATCTAGGTTATCCCACCTAACTCCATGATTCACCTAGATCATGACATCTTCAACAAGTGTTCTTAATGAACTAATCTATGAACAACTCTTCAAAACTATCCACACTTTAGTCAAAACTCTTATGGAAACATCTTATCTTCAAAACACTATGACCTCTATGGCATACTTAACTTGACATCTATAGAGTTTTGAGACCTTTTATATGATATCAAAAATGTGACAACACATTCTCCTCATACTTCATATCAACCTAGTCTTGAGTCTTTCAACATTTGATCAATCAATTTAAACAATGTAAATTGAGAAGTTCTTATCTTTAGGACCAAAAACCCATCTTTGATTAAACACCTAGAGATCTTCATTTCCTACATGTAGATTTTGCACACATAGCTTCATTTTTCACCACTTTGACTAACTAGACCATCCTTCAAAGATTTGACCAAAATTTTTCAATTTAGGATCATTGTCCCTAAATACATCTTCTGAATCATTCCATCACAACACTTTGGATCATATTCATAAATCTCATTTCTCCCACTTAACCAAGCACATTTAAAAAAAGATCTTTCTTGTCCTATAATATCAACCAAAGCTCAGCTAGCATCCACTATGCTTCTTCTTTCTATCAAGTGTGTCTTTAAATATTAGATAGAAACACCCAAACCCACAATGTTCTAGAACAATGTGAAACTAGGAGTTACCCACAACTCCTCATATTCCTTCTCCTCCTTGCCAATTTGAAACTAATAATTCTTCTTTTTTTCTTAGACTTAAGAGAATAAACTTGCTCATCCACTAAAATATTCTCATTTTATTTTAAGATAAAATTGACAACATATACAAATAAAATATATTCATGACATACTTTTTCATCTGAAGAGATAACTTCATCACTAGGAATTGACAACTAATGTTCTTTGCATGAAACTTCTTCAATAACATTAGGATGTTCTCTTGGATCCATACATACCTCAAAACTAGCCTTAATTAACACTTTGGTATTTTCCTTGAGATTGACTTGAATTGAATTTTGAATCTCCTTTTCTATCTAGAAAGATTACACATTCTCTTGGCATTCTTGAACCTTCTTCATATATGATTCCTCTTTTGCTTTAGCATGTAGTCCACCTTGATCTTTCATCTCAAATGAATTAGTGTTCTTGGTCTTTACTTCCTTAGGATTCCATATCAAGGATTGACCTTTCTTGAGCACACTAGGATGTCCATGCACCTTGTTATGACTTGAGATCTTGCTTATATGATATTTTTAAATATGACCAACTTGATGACAACTGAAAAAAATAACATCTTGTCTCTTAGGTTCATTATCCTCAAGCTTGATTGTCTTAGGTCTCCATACCTAGGTTAGTCTTTTCCCATGCATTCTAGTGTAGAATCTAGAAATATACCCCATGTTATAAAAATTATTGTAGACTACATTATCCATACCTCTACCTGACCATATTCTCTTCCTTCTATATCTTATTTCCTTATGACCAAAAATATTACATGAACATTTGTGACCATGAAATGAACTTTCATACCTTATAACATTTGGTTGTTTGATAGGTCTTTTCATGTTGCACTTGCTGCTTGCATCCTTATTGTATTAAGCTAACCTTCTTTCTCTTTCATAGTGTTGTTTACCTTGAAAAAAATTTATCATGCTCATATTTCAATGAATCTAGCTTGGTCTTTAACTGAATTCTCTCATCCTCTTTAGCTCTCATATTTGAAGTTATAGCCTCTAACTTAATTCTGAGATCTTAGATGGTCTCCTTATCCCTCTTAGCTTCTTTAGTCATGTAATACTTCAATATACATGCTTTTTCTTCAATAATATTTATAGAAACAATATTGGACTTCAACTCATCATGCTCACCTTGATTTGAACTCAACTTGGCATTTGTCTCTTTTAACTGAGTCTTGAGATGTCTACATTCTTCCTCTTTTGAACTCAGTTTTGTCTTTGTAGCCCTTAACTGATCCTCAAGAATGCTGATCTTCTCTTTATCATATTTAGATCTTGAGCTTTCCTTTAAGGATTATATCTCCTTATTGAGCTTAATTCACTTATCTTTAATAGATTTATAGCTTGAGGCCATAATCTTATTCTAATCATACTCTCTCAACTTACCTATGTACTTCTAAAAAAATGCATTAAATTGATTGCAATTTTATTCACTTGATTTTAGACATACATAAGTATCCTCTACTTGAGCCTTCAACTCTTGATTATCTTTATTCAATTACTTAGCCATATTTTACCTTGGATCACCTTCAAATGGTTATAATTGCAAAGAAGTTCCAACTCTGATACCAATTATTAGAGGTACAATCACTGAGAGGGGGGGTGAATCAATGATGCAAGATAATCTAATTTAATTACCAACTCTTAAACATTCATCACATATAATCATGATGTATACAAATTAACCATTTAAATGAACAAGGAATATATAATAAGATCAAGCACATAACACATGATATATGTGGGAAACCCTCATGGGGGATAAAACCCACTAAAATCTAAAAGATAGAATATAGTCCTATAAAAAAATATCCAACATGTATAATAAAATGAAATAATCAAGGAACACCCATCCCTTAGTTTAGTGAGATACCAATCCCATAAGGAGTTACTATCCCTATCTAGCTGAGCACCCATAACAACTAGATGTTGAGCAAGATTTATCTTGCAAAGAGGAACCAACCACCTAGGAAAATAAGCACCCACTCATCTACCTTGAACAAATCATCTTAAAGACTTATTTATTCTCTTCAACTAGTGATGATCACCTTTATCTATACTCTTCACCTCTAATCTCTCTCAAGTTATCTCTAGGACTAACTTGCTCAAACTTCCTCTTCTAGGCTCATTAGGTCCAATGACTTGTGTGTCCTTATGCATCGAATTAATCAAATAATCATGATTGATACTATTCAATATTTATTGGTCCTCAATGACATTTACCTTCTCTTTTAAAGGTTATCTCCTTCGCTTGAAACCACACTTTCACAACTAGCATAATTAGTCTAATTAGACCTTATACTTATACCATTCTCTTCCTTTAACCCATCTTGGTTAGCCAAGATGATTTAAAATTTGAAACACATTTTAAATAGGTCCTCATTAATGTTACATGTAAAAACAAAACACTCCTAAGGTCACCTAATACCTCATTATCCCCAAACCACCATTAGGTCTTGGTGAGACCTAAAATAATTTGGCTTTTATACTCACATGTTATATGTGAGATTACTTACACCACCTTCATCCTTTAATAATAGTTTAAAAACATCAAAAACATAAAAAATATCCTCTTTATCACTCTCATATGGGTCCATGCCACTTGGAACACCAAATCAACACTTGAACCTACTAATTAGGTCTCCTCGCTCTTTAGGCCTTCATACATAGAAAATACAGTCTCAAACTTCTAATGTAACTACTCAAATATTTCACATATCCATATGAATATATAATATGGGTGAACCATTCAAGACTCTTTAATACCTCCATGTTATTTAGACACTTTAACACAAGCTCTATGCACTTAAATCAACCCTCTCAAAATGACCACTTAGATTGGTCATATATAGTCAAAATATAGTCAAGCTATTTTGACTCTCCATAGCTAATCAGGGAAAAAATATGACAACCAATGTCATCTCAAAATCCTTAGAGAATTATAGAACATATACATACTTATTTTTTCCTTAAATTTAGTCAGAACACCTTCAACTTACCTTTGCAAGATGGTCACTCAAAATGCCAATGCATTCAACAAACACAATCAACTTTTAAGCATTTTTTCACATTAAATATGGATTGGTAAAACCTATAAAATCCACATATATAGTGTTCATGGACTCTAAAACAATATAAAATATTTATTTCATCTTTTAAACATCAAAATACTATCAATAATAACTCAATTATCCTTCTCATATCACTTGTAGGACATGGTCAAACACACAATCAACTTTAGAGCTCAATATATTTGATTGTATGAACATTAAAAACTTTATAACCAATGTTTCTAGATGTTAATTTGATTCCTTAACAATTTTTCCTCTTACATCAACAACAAATTTGTCCTAGATCAACATGTAATAGCAAAATATTGCAAACTACTGTTTCTTTTGTTAATTCAAATGCCAACAGTCACTGTGTAATGCAAATTTTATAAACATGTGTCTTTATCTCACATCCTCACATATCTTGATCAAACACACTCCATCAATGTCCTCACAAGATTCTTAGCTTTAAATTTCATCATTCACTTTTAATCTTTGATCCTTGATTTTGAAATCATGAAACTTGGCAGCCCCATGTGCCTTCTAAGCATCCTTTGACATATTGACTAAATATGTATCATTGGATCACTACTAAAAATATCAAATTCTCTATTAGATCATTATCTAGTCAGATTGGATTCTCACTATTAGATTTGTGATTTGATTAAATGCTTATCATAGATATTTGATAATCCAAATTTGGTTATGGGAACCACTGCAATCTACCTAGAAGGCCAACTTTGAACCTTAATAACTTTTGATACGTTCAAACTCATGACCTGAAATTTGAACCACATGATTAAATTTCATATGGGAATCCATTCATATATCAAAATACTCTTGAAACTTTCACATGTGTGAAATATTATGTCATCAATCATATCACTCAAATTTATCTATCAAGATGACTACTTTAGTTTAAACATTCATATGACTATTATAATGAATTACATTCACTTCCATAAGCATTATAAGAACTCATAACATCACATAGAGTCTCTAAAACATGTCCATACCATCAATTAATTAATTAAGTAACCATTTTACAAACTATTAGTCTGATCACTTTGTCATTAATGTATTATGAATCATGCTCTCTTTGACATGAATAACAACCTAACATCAATGACCATGCTAAAAAAGATAGTATATTTCCCATTGGGGACATGTAAATTCTCACCTATATCAATATTTTTTTACAAATTGTTATGAATATTTTGCATATTGCTTGCCTTCTTTCTAGTTACACACTATGATTTATCACCTTATTATGGATAGTTCAGATCCCACCATTCTAATCCATTTTTGATGCCTTGATTTTTAGTACTTTTAAAATATTTTAAATTTAAATTTCAATCTTTTTAAATTCAAAACATTTTCAAATTTTAAAAATTAGGACCTCAAAATCATTTTTATTATGTTGCTATTTCACTTATTTACATATGTTATTTATTTCATGATAAGTAGATAGCATATTTTAGCTTTCAATAAACACTACTTTTCATGAGATATGTGAGTATGATATAGGACATAATATTTCATGGTTTTTCAATTTTGAGCTTTGATTTTTACCTAGCAGCCTTGTTAATATATGGGAATCTCTTTATTATCCATGAACTCTTCAACAGGTTGTATCTATCCATAACCTTTATACCATGTTGAGTTATATATCATGTAAATGTTAGGATTAGGAGCACAATTGATTACTTTGTATAAGCAACTAAACACGGAATTTAACTAGAAGTAACACGTAACTAGAAATTAGAAACAACACAAAATTTGAGAGACAATACAATCTTGTATTCAACTCATCCAGAAAGAAAATACAATAAAGAAGATGCCACACTCTTCCCACACCTCTAGGGCTTCCCACACCTCTAGGGCTCCTAGTAATTCTCCTTCAAGAGTTCTCTCTCTCAATTACAGTCACAACAAATAACTCAAACACAGAGTTGTTGTTCACCTCCACCAGTTAGTAACAATACTGCCAGTCCACCAGTCAGTAACAATACTGCCAGTACACAAGTACTCAAAGTACTTCAAGTAGATCTCCCTTAAACTTGCAATAACCTGCAAATCAAATGATCTTACTTACCATGTAGATCTAACCTGATCTTGCATAACCTATAGATCAACCTAGTTTTGCACACCTGCAAACCTAGATCTTACAATCAAAAGGATCTCTTCCTTGTCCTTTAATTACAATACATCCCCATGAATCTATTATATAGATCCCATGCAAACAATAATTATACTTCCTAATTACAATAATTAGAAACACAGACTCAAGACTAAAGTTAGTCTTTTACATGCAAACAACCGGTTCATTAAACTAACTGTTCATCAACTAGCAGTTCTGGAACCGCACAGGTGACTGACATTGGTCCCTATCTATTTGGAGATGACCGATGTTGGCCGATCCCTGACCGATGCCAATTTCTCTGTACACTAGATATGACTGACGTCAGTTGGCCTATCGATGTTGGTTGCTCTGCAACTCAGCAACCTCCTCCATTTGCATAACAGTGAAGCTTTTAGCTCCATAACCTAACAATCTCCCACTTGGAGATAAATTACTGCACTTGTACCTGTACCTATACATCATCTAATTTGTTTCCTAGCTTATATCCCTTTTCAAGTTCAATCTTGAAGACCAACCACCACACATCCTATGGTGTTACACCTGTCATCCAAGTCCCCTGCCACATCCATAGTGCTTGACCCTGCATAGCATGTTAACTTGCTACTGGTCCCTCTCAGATACCTGAGAATCCACTGAACTACTTTCCAGTGCTTCTTTCCCAAATTGGCCACAAACTCGCTGAAAACACCCACTGCTTGGGCAAACTCAGGTCTAGTACACATGTACTTAACCTCATCATGTGAATTGGGACACTGTTCTGTGAACTATCCATCCATAGGTGTGCTAACTGGTTCTACATCTTGCATATTAAACCTCACCACTACCTTATTCACACAATCATCCTGAGACAACATCAACCTGTGATCTTCCCTGTCTCTAGGAATACTCATGCCAAAGAATTTTGTTGCTCCCAAATCCTTCATGACATACCTCTGAACTAACTTTACCTTTAGTTCAACAATACTCTGCATGTGTGACCCTGCAACAAGCATACACACTACATATAGTAACAAGATAATGTAGCTAATATTATCCAACATGGTAAAGGAAACACAATGGTTACATTGACATTGACTAAAGCCCTGCTTTGTCATATACCTGTCAAACCTCCATTGTCCTACAGCTTGCTCAAGACCATATACCCTGGCCTTCAGTCTCACGTGTCCATTCTCTCTCTTCTTTGACCTGGGAATTCATTCATCTTTTAGTGATTTCATACTAGCTAGAAACTCTACCAAATCTCCTATTTGGTTCTCATCCAAGGAATCAACTTCCTCATTCATGCCATGCTCCCACTATTTCCTAGATTTTACCTGCTCTGCTTCTTTAAAACTTCCTAGTTCTTGACCATCAGTGAGCAACAAGTAGTCTAAAGAAGGGGAATATTGAATTTGAGGCTTACTTACACTTTCAGTTCTTTTCATGGGCATTTGAGACCCCTTAACAGCTTGCTGTCTGCCCAAAATCCATTTTCTAGTCAACCCTAGTCTGCACCCGACTGATGTCAATCCCACTTGATCACTAACGCTGGTTCCCTGACTGATGTCGGTGTCCACCTGGTCAACGACACTAGTTCCCTGACTGACTATTTTTTCCACCTACCTGACAGCACCAACTCTAATTTGCACATGACCGACATCGATACCTGTTTGTTTAACGTTGGTTCCACCTGACCGACGTTGATAACTGTGTTTTCCTGTGAGTGATGACTTTTTACTCATGAGCTTACCTTGGATCAAAACCCTATCCAAACTACCCTACTTAGAATTATTCAGCCCTTATGACTGATCTCTATCCGTCATATTCTCTTGGAAAACCAAGGCTTTCTTGTTTTTGTCAAAAACATCAGATTTCTTCTTTATGCCATAAACTCGATCCTTTCTTATAGCATGTGTATCAAGAAACCTCACTTTCTTCTGTTGCTTACAGAAATCTTGATCTATGCTTTTTGGATCTAAACTCTTACCCTTTGAATCAAGAACATGCATCCCCTTCTTATTCATGTGACCAAGCCTAAGAAGCCACATCTTTGAATCTACAGCTGAAGTAGATAAACCAGAAGGAGAATTAGTAATACAAGTAGATAGATAAAGAGTACCTACTTTCTTACCTCTTTCTAAAATAAGTGCACCCTTGGAAAATTTCCAAGAGTCCACTGTGAGAGTTACTGTGCATCCCTCATCACCCAACTTTCCAACAGAAATCAAGTTCTACTTCAAGACTGGGACATGCATGACCTCCTTTAACACCCATGTGTTGCCCATCTACAATTTCAGCTGCACTTTCCCTTTGCCAACCATTTGACAAGGCTTACCATCCCCTAAATAAATCTCTCCAAAGTCTCCTTGGACATATTCATGGAAAAATTCTCTATTTGGGGTTGCATGGAAAGAGGCACTAGAATCTAAAACTCAAGATTCCACTTTATACAAGGAACATACAAGAGCATCCTGTGCAACAATATCTGCAACATCTGCTTCTTCATTTCCTTCATGCTGATCTTCAACCAACCTGTAATATTTATTTACATGCCCTTACTTTCCACATTTTCAGTAGAATATTCTACCATACTTGGATTTAGATCTCCTACCTATCTTTGACCTTGATTTCCCTTACTCGATCTTCTCTCTTTGCCTTCCCCTACTTTTAACACTTAAAGCATTCCCTGATGATTCACCTGTGCTTTTCCTATGAATTTCTTCATTCAAGATTACACTAACAACATCATCAACTTTTAATATATTTGAAGCAAATGCAGTATTGCTAACTGCCATTACCAAACTATCCCAACTTTCAAGTAATGAGCATAAGATTAAGAGAGCCTTAATTTCATCATCAAAAACAATATTGATTGAAACTAACTAGTTTACCAAACCATGGAAATCACTAAGATGACTGTGTATAGATCCACATTCCAACATTTGCAAATTAAATAATTGCTTCATAAGAAATACCTTATTCAAAGCTGAGGGTTTTTCATATAAATTTGCCAAAGATCCCATTAACTCTACCATTGTCTTAGCCTGTGATGAGCTATAAATCACAGACAATGCCAAGCTCAACCTTATAGATCCCAGAGCCTTCCAATCAAGAACCTTCCATTCTTCATCTTTCATATCTATGGGCTTGCATGCAACCCCACCCAATGGTAAGTACAGATCTTTCTAATATAGATAATCTTCTATCTGCATCCTCCATAATTGATAATTCTTGCCGTTAAACTTCTTCATTCTTAGCTTACTTTCTTCTGCCATTGCTATACTCCCACTCAATTAGAAACCCCTGAGAGTGACATATAATCAAACACAAACCTACTCCGAACCAAGCTCTGTGAACTTGCAACCCTAGCTATGATACCACTTTGTTAAGAATCTAGAACATAAAGCTCTGATACCACTTGTCAAGATTAGGATCACAATTGATTACCTTGTATAAGCAACTACACATGGAATTTTTCCAGAAGTAACAAGTAACTAGAAATCAAAAACAACACAGAATTTGAGAGACAATACAATCTTGTATTCAACTCATCTAGAAAGAAAATACAATAAAGAATATGCCACACTCTTCCCACACCTCTAGGGCTTCCCACACCTCTAGGGCTCCCAGTAATTCTCCTTCAAGAGTTCTCTCTCTCAATTACGATCACAACAAACAACTCAAACACAGAGTTGTTGTTCATCTCCACCAGTCAATAACAATACTTCTAGTTCACCAGTCAGTAACAATATTGCCAGTACACAAGTACTCAAAGTACTTCAAGTAGATCTCCCTTAAACTTGCAATAACCTGCAAATCAAATGATCTTACTTACCATGTAGATCTAACCTAATCTTGCACAACCTGCAGATCAACCTAGTTTTGCACACCTACAAACCTAGATCTTACAATCAGAAGGATCTCTTCCTTGTCCTTTAATTACAATACAGCTCCATGAGTCTATTATATAGATCCCATGCAAATAATAATTAGACTTCTTAATTACAATAATTAGAAATTCAAACTCAAGACTAAAATTAGTCTTTTACATGCAAACAACCGGTTCGTTAAACTAACTATTCATCAACTAGCAGTTCTGGAACTGCACAGGCGACCGACGTTGGTCCCTGTCTATCTAGAGATGACCGATGTTAGTCGATCCCTGATCGATGCCAGTTGCTTTGTACACTGGATATGACCGGTGTCGGGTGGCCTGTCGATGTTGGTTGCTCTGTAACTCAGCAACCTCCTCTGTTTGCATAATAGTGAAGCTTTTAGCTCCACAACCTAATAACAAATGTTTTTTCAATCATTCATAATTTACATTGTGTTACATGGATATGTTATTTTATAATAATGACATTGATACATATGGTTGTTATAGACTAGTCTCATTTTCTCTATGATTCCTTTCAAATTCTTACTTTAATATATATAAATTAGGACTTTATTTCTCATTGTGTGTGGCCGCTGGCCTTATGTGTGTAACATATACATGTTTTTACTTGTATGGAATCATCATGCCATTTGAGTGTGGCCCATGGCCTTATTTTATTGTGTGACATTCATTTGTCCCTTACATGCAACCTTTGGGCCTTATGTGTGACATTTTATTCAAATTGTGTGACATTTCTTATATGTTCATTTATGTCACTCATATTTTCCACTCTTACTTTCATGCCATGATACATATCATGCACATGATACTTATGTGCTTCAATTTTATATCTATATAACACATGTTTCATATGCAATTCAATGTTATATTCAAAATTATGATGCAATACAATTCAAATGTGTATATACCACTACACGATTACTATTGATCAATTTTAACTCCCAAGTCAAAATGGTCAACTCTTATAGGTTGAGAATTTTTAGAGTTTTATTCAAGCTTGTATATGGTCTTATAATGTTTTCAAAATTATCTCCATGTGGTCATATTGGTATTTAACTAGCTTTGTTTAAGGTTGGTTCTCTCTTGAACTTGTATAGTTTTATGGTCATGTATGAGTCATGGTTTGTCAAGTGTGGTCAAGGTCATGAAATTATAATGATTCATTAAATGAGGTATACATTATGTCTTTAAAGACACATTATCATGTATTAACCTCTTATCATGTTGTTATACATTCTAAAGTCTTTTAGTCACCTTTTTAAGGCCAAAATGGATGACTTGTACCTATCACTTTCAATGATAAGTATTTCAAGAAGTTTCATAACATACCTGATGTTAGAGAAGGTTTAAAGATGGTTATAACCTGATGAAACTTGTAGTTTAATGCCTAAATTGAGAGAAATAATCCTTAGTAGGCAATTATTGGCACTTATATGGACTTAAATGATTTATTTAGAGGTGAACATGGTTTTAGAGAGTCTCTTAAACTTATACAAGTCATATTAAAACTTGGTATTAAGTTTTAGGTCTCAAATATGTAGATAACTCTCTCTCTCTCTCTCTCTCCTCAATCATTGCCTTCACAAGCTTAAAAAGGCAAAATTTAAATGTATGGTACTATTAGGAGAGAGAAGGTTGGAGGATGAAATTTTGAGAAATTTTAGGGATCATATTAATCTTACATTTGTGGTATTATTTTGTAGATTAATCACCTATCCTTTATGAACAATTTTTAAGAGTGACAAGAGGTCACTATGCCTTGTTCATTCAAGTAGGGTCCAATTTTACTCTTATTTCATTATTTCAAAATTTAATGGAGGAGAATGGATTTTTTGGGATGCTTAAATAGATAAAAGGAGTCCTTTTGATGTTAGTTTCACTAATCATATCAAATATATGAGGTGTCTTCATCAAAGGAACTAATGTCTCAAGTGTATGAAAAAACCCACCTTGCTACAAGTGGTTTGGTTGGTTTGAAGTTTTACCATATTCATATGTCTCTAAGTGCCTAATTATTCACTTAAAATCCTTAAATATTAGATTATACAAATGTCCTCTCTTTCTAAAAATGTTTCTTTCTAGATAGCCCTTCAAGAGATATCATGTTTTTGAAATATCCTAGATAAGGATATTTACTAAAACATTGAAACTATAAAAAATCATAACTTAACAAAAAATATATGATACCAATGTAATATTATCAAATGGGAATCTTGATAAAAACACCCAAAACCATAATAAAACAAACTCCCACTCTACTAACAAACTCAATTCTAATTTTCTTCTTAAAAATCCATAGACTTACATGAATATAATTCAAATACTAAATACCACATATAATATTGAATACTCAATTTCATTCTTCTTTCTTCATCAATTAATTACACATACTAATACTATAGAATACAAATAAATAACAATATATAACATTTGTTTCAATACAAGTACCAATCTCCACCAAATGCTACACACACACTAGATGAACTCCATACAACTTCATTGTAAAACCTACACATAACACCACATAAACTGCACCACTAGAATATAAAAATTTGGAATCATATTCACAATACCTAAGTGGAATTTCCCTATTGAACCAAAGGGTTTTCATCCTTTGATTTAAAAAATAATGGGCTTTTATCTATTGATCTCAACCTTCATCAGGATTTCATCCAAGGAAGAGGAAGAAGCTAAACACAAGTTCAATTCTCAAATTAGGGGGTTTAAATGATATATCAATGATGAATTTGCAAAGGGGAATTATATCCATATATAGATAATGAAATAAGATAAAGAGAAGGAAGAAACTTGGAGTATAAGCAAAGAAATGTGCCACCATCCTCCATACATGTGATCTATCATTATGGTCTTTGTCCTCAATTTTAGAAAGGAGTAAAAATAAAGATCATTAAGGGAGAAAAAGATCAATCACATCCATGTGACTTATAAATGGCATCCCACGTTCATAGATGTGAGTACTAATCAATAATAGTACATTTGAATTTACTCCCCATGTGCACATAGAATCTAAGAAAGGCTCTAATCACCTTTTGAATAAGTGGTAGACAAGAATACCATGGAACCAACCACAAATTCATCCCACTCTCACACATGTTTGAGAAAGCACATGTGATTCACCTACCCACATTATGAAGCCCATAACGAAATACACCATGCTTATTCATAATGTCTTTTCTACCAAACCCAAGACCATGTGATCAAGAAAATGAAACTTGACCCCATATGAGAACCCCTATGGGCCATTCCACCTAATCCCAAAGATACATCACTACTACATCATCAAATACATCACTTGTAATGTCACCATGAATAGTGATAGTGAATAGTTATATGTGAGTAGTAACTCAAGAATAGTGCTTAAGAATAGTGTTGGAGGAATATTGGGATTTTACAATTTTCCCACAACATCAAATTAATTACAAAGGAGAAGTGATAAATCCTCCCTTCCCAAAATTTCTTGTCCACAAGCAATTGCAAACCAATAAGTTCAAGATTCATAGTGTTACTATGATGAATCCATTTATAATGCTCATGGAGTCTAGCCCATATCCCTATCATGTGAGTCAAATTTTTTAAGAGTGTACTACAAGATATAATTTCTATGAAATTCATATCATCCTTGTAAAACTCATATAATTTGATCACCTCTTTTAAAACCAACTTGTCCTCAAATAAATGTGCATGACTCATAACTTTTCTAATGCAAGAGCCAAACCAGAATACATATAATGAATGGATTCAATAACATATAATATCTCATACCAAATAACTTCAGTACAATTTATTTCTATAATTTCATTATCTATCATGATCTTGGGCAACAAGAAAATTAATCTATTAAACAAGAAAGCATGAATCTCAGTGTAACTCATCATGGTGTCCCAATAATGATATGGGTTATTCTCTATCAAATGGATGATACAAATGATCATACAGATCTTAAAACTGAAATTTAAATCCTTATCTCTCAAGGGATTTCTTTCTTTATCACAAACTAATAGTACTTCATTAACACTCAATCTCTAAGTGTTACAAAGGTAGTCCCATGCACATAAATCCATAAAATCAATTGCAATCATCACTGTAATATCTAAAAATATAAAGGCTATTAACATAAAGTGATTGAAACAACTAGTAATCACCCATGTAGAAGTTAGAAATAGCTGAACCATGTCTAATACTTCCTTCTTTGTTGAATAGACATGGGTTGAGATGTCGTCCATACCCCTAACCTTCGAAATACCATAGTTTTCAAATAAGTAGGTTATTTTTATATTCCAACCTTCCAATGGCAACTTGTGCATGCCTCTATTCCTCCATACCCCAAAAAATTATAATTCTTTCATTATTTTCATGGAATCAACCATAAATAATTTAAAATTAGAATTTAAATTCTTTGTAAAACTCAAAAAATTACCTAGATCCTATACTTTTATTTGTGGACCATTTTCAACTAGAATAAAAGGATCATTATATCCTTTCCTACAAAAGGTGCATTCCATTCACCCTTCACTCATAGAGTGTTTCTCATGATAATAAATCTGAAATGACATATTAGGAAACAACAAATCTGAAATATGACTTCCCTTTTCATACATTGGGCTATAATCAAATCGGTTACCTTCAACAACTTATTTCAAACTAATGAAATTATGCCAACTCAGTAATATTAGGATATAAAACACTTGTTCATTGGAAAATAATGAATGAAAAACAATATTTTCAAAGTTGAGACCCATCACTATCTCATTTTGAAACCATGTCAAGAGAGTGATTTTTATGACAAACCACACATTATCAAAATGAAGTATCTTTCTCAAAGGCAACCTAATGGAATCCATAATAAACTCTTTAATAATATTTAGATAGTGAAAACTCAACATTATATCTAGATCCATGATAACAAAATATTTACATAACATGCATCCTTCTAATATGATAACAAATAGTGATGTCTACATGAATCAAGGAATAATAATTACATTAGGTAATGTCGTACCTTATGTGAAATTTGGGTCCATAAAATCCATCTCATGCTTAGATATAAAATATTGAATATCAATAAGATAATGCCTCTCCCTGATGTCATCCACATGTAACTTATCTATCACCTTAGCATTATGCAAATACAATGAATTGCTATTTGAAATCATAGGATCAACATTTTATTCATACCTTTCAATGGTGTGTTTATAGATCTTATGATCACCTTCTTCACTTTTTGAATTCTCATCATTAGTAGACTTAAGCTCAAAGGTGACTTTATCAACTTCTTCCTCCTAAAAATATGAAAGAGAGTATCCTTAAATGCCTTTTTATTTCTTCTCTACCTCTTGAGATATGGCCTTTCCTTCATCAACCTTTTCTGCTATGAACTCCTCAACATGCAGGTGGAGTTTATTTTACTCTTATTATATGATATATTATGGCTCTTATTTTGATTTTAAAACACCATAATATTATAATGCATGAAGAGCTTATGGTTCCATTCTTTATTTAGGAATACATTCTTGTGGCTCTTGATCTACTATCTCAATTTTCTTCTTTTCATGTTCTTTCTCAAAATATTTTTCTAAAATGATTCCTACCACTAGTAAATAATCATAGAATTATACGATTTCCTTATTTTAATTAGATAGAATTTTATATTATTTATACTTAATAATATACTTAGAATTTAGGGCATCATTTTCTTATTTCCTTTCTTCTATAAATGTAGCCTCCTCTTCTAGAAGCACTTCTTCATTTACCTAGACAACACCTTTCTAGAATAAACTTGTAGGCTATAAATCACAAAAAAGTAATTCTCCTTATGTTAATACACTTTTTAATTTCTCCATATGTTATTTAACCAATATCTTTGACAATTCATATGTCATAGGTGAGAAATCATGCTTCATCCTCCAAATAACCAATAAGTTATGTAGAGTAAAAAATACTCTACATGTTATTTTAAGTTTCAGTTGTGCGCTTCAAGTTTTGTCCCTGCGCGTTTGAGTTTTGAGGCAGTTAAATTTTTGACATAGAGCACAGGAGTGAGTTCCTTTTTCCCTAAATTTTGTCTAAGTATCAAAGTTGCACGGAAGTTGCCAAGTGTCATCAACTGAGACACATTTTATAAATTCTTTGAGTTGCTCAGAATGTGCCACGTGTCTCGTAGTAATTCTATGAAACATGACAAGTGTTGGCATATGTGTTTCCTAATTTTTATGAATTTTAAAAGATTATTTCAATAAGTTTCTCTCAGGGTCAAGTGGAAGGCATCAAGTGGTAACTACTGAAGGTCTCAATTTTTTTTTCTAAAAGCAAGGGAAGTCACCACGTGCCCCTAGCTAAAAGTAGTAGAAACTGCCAAGTGTTGACATGCACCGTTTCTTCATTTTGTTTCGCTAATTGAGTAAAGACTATGGTGGGCCCCAAGTTTTGTTTTTGAGGCAAGCAAAAGCTGCCAAGTGTTGCCATCCATGTAAATTTGAAATGAGGCCTGAGTGTTTCTATAGTATAGCTAAAGCGACGTGGAGACCGACACATGTCACCTTCCATAAGTTTCTCAAAAGGTATCTAAAAGCATCGGAGACTGCCACATGTCCTTGTTAAAGATGCACAAAAAGTGCCATCTATCCCTATTCTCCTTTTGAAGTTACTCAGGTGAGAAGTGCTGTGGGTTCCATTTTCTATAAGTGGTTAAAGTTTTAAAGAAGAGGAGGACGACAGATGTCAAAGATGGAATAACCTCGATACAAAGACACAGTAAAGAGTATAATGCAACAAAAAGTGTTGTGTGTTTTTGAAAAGTGCCATGGAAGCTTCCAAGTGTCATTTTATAGTGCCTCTTGAATAATGAGAAGGTTTTCAAGTAGAGTAAGTAGAGCACACTGATATTCCTAGTTCAGTTAGAGTTCAGTTAGACCATTGAATGGGGAATGTGTGGGCAATCTAGAGCTAGTCCGATGATATGAATATGAGTGCAGATATCACAAGGGAGGAGGATTAGAAGATAGAGAGAATTTTCTATAAGAGATTATTATCAAGAAGTTTTATAATTTATTGCTGTGACTAGGAATATTATTTGCCTTTGTTTTATTTTCTTGAGTTAGAAAGTTTGTATAACTGTGCATGTTTTTGTGCCTTTTATGTGACTGAAAAATTAATAAGAAGACTGAGTCCTATGATTTTGTTGATATTTTTTGTGTTACTACAAGAATCATCTAGGTCATGAACCTTTGATTTCTATGGCCAGTAATATCATTTTCCTTTGGTCTATTTTCTTGAGTTAGAAGGTTTGTATAACTGTGCATGTTTTTGTGCCTTTTATGTGACTTGAAAATTTAGAAGACTGAGTTCTGTGCCTTTGTTGATATTTTCTGTGTTATTTCAAGAATTTTCTAAAGTTGTGAGCCTTTGAGTCTATTATTTTCATCTTTTACATTAATCATGCCTAGTTTGCTCTTTAATGTAATTGAATCTTAAATATAGTTTTCACTGTGCTTAGTGTTGAGGATCAAATTAAACTTAGGTGCATCACCGTAATTAAAATCTTTTTTCATTGCATTTGTGTTTCTATTTAATTTCTATCTTTTTAACAAAATACTTTCAAGATTAAGAAGAGCTAGCTTCTTTAAAATCTAGAGGTCGTTTTAGGTCTCAAGTCCCACATTCTTGAAACTTCCCATTGTTGGTGTTGGAAATAGCACAATTTTAAGCATCAAAAAGTTAGATAAAAATACTTTAGAAACATCATCACTTTCACCCATAATCAAATAAATAATAAATTACATGGAATTTATGACATCCTCTGTATGAGCCTCATCAAAAAATATCTAAAAAATTTGAAACATTTTAAAAATAATCCCATCACACCCTTTATGCAATGGGAAATGTAGTAGATGTACAAATCAATCATATCTCATAGAATATAGATCCTACTTACATTTCTAATTGGGGATACATTAGATAATTGGGGTCATGACCAATATGGATCCACTAGACCTAATTAAGGGATATCTTACCACAATAATATCACTAGGGAAGGTTCCAAAGCCTCCAATCAAGTAAAACTATGCAATAACCATAATTAGGTCCTATGTTTTCATATTCACTATACTAATAACAAGTAACATAAAATCTATTCTAGTGCTCACCAAGTCTTATGTCACAACATGGGAGTTAGTAAACATAAAAGCAAACATTCATATGAGAATCTTAATTAAGCTATGTATAGGTAAAACTCAAATGCATAGAGAGAGTAATATTATTCAAAATCCATTACTTATTCTATTTATACCTACTAAAGAGAGGAGCAAAGTTAGAGTTACTTACCTAGAAGATGAACCCAATGAGACTCAATCTCTCCCTTGGAAAAAGGTGCTTCATAAGAGATTGTTGTGGTTTATAAGGATCACTAATAAAGGCTAAAGCATCCAGGAATTTTCCAAAAGACTATATTATTATCCAATTAGAAGCCCTAAGCTAAGAATCTTGAAGTAAAATGGTGGAAGAGTAGATTGTAAATAAGTACACATGAAATTGATGTGTTTATATAGGTGGATATAACCCTAAAACCTTCCAAAATTTTTGACTTACAAGGTCAACCTGGTCGACCTTAGTATTTCAAATAATAAAAACCAATTAGATCACAGACTATGTTGGCCATGGGTCAACCTAGTCCCTAATAAGTTTTGTCAATAAAAATACAAGGTCGATGTGACTGACATTGTCATGTAAACTTCTATAAAAGGGTTTAGTTTAGGAAAAGGGCTAACAAAGATGCAAAATTATTAGAGAAGTGTGAAAAATAGGAGTTAAAACTTAGGGGGAATGTTTGTAAGAGATAGCTTTATTAGTAATAAGTGGAAATAAGGGATAACAATCTTACAAATCTAAATGGTCTATCCACCCCTTTCTTGGTGCACCCATTAGGGTGTGAAATTTGAGAGATTGAGACTCGATGGGTTCCTACAAGATAGAAATACTTAGTAATTGATAAATTTTGAAAATATTATGTGTATGCATAATCCCTACTCAAATCTCATCATGTGTCACTTAGGTGTAACAGGGGATGATGCTTCAAGAAAGAATATAGTAACACACAACTCTGGGGCTAAAAAAAGTTACAGTATTTTAAATCATAAAATAATTGAAAGCAAATTATGGAAATGGAAATAATTAAAAAATTAAATGTATGCATACCTTGACTTACCTTTATCATTAGATTATTGTCTATTATGTTTTTAGTTTTGATTGTGGAGGGTATAGGGGATACTTTAGACAAACCCAAGAATACAAAACTAAAGAACACAAATAAACAAACACAAGAAAGCCAAAATAACTGGTGCTATGTGGATGGAACATACTTAGAAATTTAACAACCTAAGGTGACAAGTGCTATGTTAGACCAAATGATCAAGGTAAAATTTAGAGTAGATCAAGTAACTAGAAAGATAAGGCTACTAAAAGCCAAAAAACTCAAACAAGTAAACTTAAAGTAAGAAAGGAAAACTCAAAAAATAAAACCAAGGATACATGTCAAAAATATGGTAATCAAACATCAATGTGAAATTAGTTTCAATCCTTACTTAAACAAATATGGGTAAGAAAAAATGGCAAAACAATATTTATGAGTGAAAAGTAACAATCCTTACTCAATCATAAATGGTAAAAGGTGCAAAAAATGAAAACAACACTGGTGAGTGAGAAATAACAAACCAACCTCAATAAATAATGGAAAAAGTACATGAAAGTAGAAATGGACTCAGGTGTTCACAAAAAGGGTGGTACAATGATGAAAAATGGTAAAAAAATCAAGGCATATCTATAAATGTAGAGACATGGTGTAAAGAAAGTAGTCCATAGTTTCTCAAACATGTTGCTTTATGCTAAGGATAGATAAAACTAGAACAAAGTAGTGCTAGCATGTTTTTAAGATGTGAAGAATAAGGAACTAGATAATAAAAGGAAAAATATATTTGAAATCATAATTTCCCTATCAAGGGAGAAAATGAAATGGGTGGAGGGGAGATGAATGAAAAACCAAGTAGAGGAAATCTTTATCGAAGTCAAGACACTCAAATTAGGTTTGTCAAAATAAGACGACTTTTAACCTTAAGGGATTTGAATAAATTATCTTAGACATAAAAATATTAGGTTTAAAAATGAAGTATATAGATAATCCCATGAAATATATATGCATGAAAATAAAAAGGGACCCACCTTCCCACAACGTGTTCCATGTACCTCAAGACCCCTTACATATCTATTAATCTATTATGAAGATTAGGTGCTCGCATGAGAAAGTAGGTATCACCATAGAGTTTATTGAATTATCCTATTCTAATTTACTGGCCTACCATATCCAAATGGACCTTGATTCTAGTGGGAGTCCAATTATGGATTTTGATCTTTAATTGGAGATAGGATATGCGCTTGTAATCATTTCTTTTTAGTGTGATTTTGACTTTTGAGATTTGTATGTTACCTTTTATATATCATTGCATTTTGTTTCAAATGATTTGGATTTTAAATTTCTTGATGGATTTTTCTATTCCTCCTCCATATGGATTTGGAAAACCAAATATGGGTGTTAAAGATGACTTTCATTTGAATAATTAGGACTTGGTTACTAAGAGAGAGAATCCAAAGAGCATGGTGTCTAAGAGTCTCATAAATTTAGGTGAAATAAAAGTGCTATCTTGACTTTGACCTTGTTTTATCCAATGTGGAGTGAAAGGAAAGGAAATAAAAAGGAGTGAAACATGAAACAATTGGAATTAATTCAAATTTAAAAAAAAAAAAAAAAGTGACAAAGGGCAAAAAAGGGATACAATGATAGTAAAGTGTGATTCTTTATCATAAAAATTAGGGAAATGTATGAAAACATGCTAACATAAGTTTGTTATGAAAATTTTATCTACAAAAGAAATAAAATCTAAAGCTAATAAAAAATATCAAGAACTCATAACCAATGCAAAACACATTCTATAAAAGGGAAGACAAGATGGTGATTTTATGAGGAAGGCCAAGTCCTATCCATGTTCTTATACTACAACTCATAAAAGAGAAACCCAAGTGGGTATAAAAAGCATATGAAAAATAAAAGGGATAAAAAAATATGGTATTTGTGAGGAAGGATAGGTCATATCCATGGTATTACACTAAAACTCACAAAGAGGAACCCAATGGATGTAAAAAAGTGTTTGAAATATATGAAAATAAAGAGGATAAAAGTATATTGTGAGGAAGATCAAATCCTATCCATAGTTTTACAATGAAATTCATGAGAAAAAAGGAAACCAAAAGACCAAAAGGAAGGAATAAGGTTTGTGAAAATAGAGAACTACTACAGAGGGTGAGACCCATGTAAGTATCTTGTGAAAAGTGTTAGATAGATAGATGATTTAACTATTTTGGGAATATTGGTGTATAGTTCCTAATTTAGTTAAGGGTCTGAGTTAGTTAAACTAGTAGATAAATATGCAATAATTAATCTATTGATCTATATAATTTGACTTTAATTTTATTCTTTCTAAAAATAGTAATAAGGGATAGAAAATAAGACTTAGAAACTGATTGAGATGATTATTGCAGGGTCTAAAATTCACTATGCAAAACTGGGACACTATTGCAAATTAGGATCTAGCCTTCATTTTATGATTGGATAGGAGTGCTAAAATAGGACACCCTAGGGTCTAAAGATATATTCCTCTTCTACCACTATTGTCTAGGAGGCATGAGCTTTTTGGGTTTAGTTCATCATGTCTATGTGAGCCTATAAAATTTTGATTGTTGGATATTTGCATAACTCCCTATAGAGCTGATTTGGTATTCAAACCCTAGAATCCATTATGATTTGACAAAATTTGGGAAATAATGGGGGGTTAGTGTGTGTAAGATGCACTAAACATGTATCCAGACCCCTTGTGTGGGCACAATGCCTACATACCAATTCTCCGAAGAGGGATCAAGCCATAGGTAGTTCTCCCACTTGATGTGATGTCATGTCCCCTTTTTTGTGGACATTGACAGATTTGATGATTGGCCTATTATGCAACCTTCGTAGGCTAATAGGATGGATAGAGGGTCATAATGGAGCTTGGATTGACTTTGATTCACAGAATTTATACATTTGGTTTTCATTCAGGTTATTTCAGATGCATTGGGCCTGAGCTCCTACTTTTTAGGGATATTTGATATGCAGTGGAGCACCTTTATTTTGGTATGGTCACGTGCGGAATCACTCCCTGATTCACCTACTTCGATCGGTTTGAGGATCCGACATATATTGAGGGAGATATTAATATTTGATTGATTTAATCAAATATTAGTTATTTGGTCTCATTAATAATTAATTATTAATTATTAATTATTTGCTCTAATTTTAAATTAGAAACCCTAATGCTAATTTAAGAAAACCCTAATTAGGGCAAGCATATCTTTTGAGGGTATAAGGGTTTCACATGGAGGCCATTATGGACTATGCTATTGAATATTGATATTGATTTTGAGAATTTCTTCTGTGAAGACTGAGCCTAGGGTTCAAGGATTCCATTTGCATTGGAGAATGTTCCCTCTTTAGTGTGTGCAATTAAGAGGCTATGGAATATCAGCTGATCTATTGCCAAAGTGAGAGATAGCTTCATCCAAAAGTTATCACAGAATTTCAGGTTGGGAGATAACTTCACACAGAAGTTATCATAGATATTCCAGGTATTTATTGCTTTATGTTTTGATTCAATAAATTATACAGCTAGAGATCTACTGTGCTAGAGACATATATTTCAGATCAGGGGTTGAAAACAGGGAAGTGGTGCTTAATTTGCGGCCGTACAGAATCCGTACGGGTTCGTACAGATCAGTGCAGGAACTGACATCGGCAGACAGAGGGTTTCAGTGACCGACATCGATCGACTGAAGACCGACGTCGACAGATATCCGATCGGCAGAGACCGACGTCGGCGAGATATCGACCGACGACGGTGACTGTGTGTCGACACAGAAGGGCCGAGACTCTCCAGAACTCAATTTGCACTTCCAGATTTTCAAAGCCAGGGTTTTCAAAACTGTATTTCATATTTATATGCATATTAGAGGACTGCAATTGTAATAATTTACAAGGACAAGTGATACAATCTGTAATTTGTTATTAAAAGTCTATATTATTGTGATCTTTCTGAATTTATTCAACAGCGATTATATCTTGGTTCAGATTTTTTGGGTTGCTATATTTCCTGTTTGGAAGGGGATATTACAGTGGTATCAAAGCTTTGGGCTTTGGTATCAGAGTTTTGTGTCTTTCATATATCCCTATTATTAGGGGATATTACAGTGGTATCAGAGCTAAATTCCTGCCATCCTGTTGGGCACATCAGAACTAATGTCTTTCCATTCTGTTGGGTAGTTCCAGGTTCAATTTGATTATCAGTATGGCTCTAAGAGGGGTCGAAGATTTGGAAGAACGCATGCACAATGCAAAGAAGAAATTAGATCATCCATTTCAGCAAGCAGATGACACTCTAAAGATTTTGGAGGAGTTGGACACTTATTTAGGCAAGGTTGAGCATTCAAATACTTATGAGATGCAAACAACGTTATTTCCAGCGTTTGATTCGTTGGTGAAGCCCCGATTATTGAGACATCATGATGAGGTGGTAAGACTTGCAGCTCTCTCTTGCATTAGTGAAATGATGAGGATCATAGCTGGCTTTGATTTTCATGATGATCAGATTATGAGAGAGGTACTTTATGCCATGGTAAAAAGCTTCGAAAAGTTGGATAACATTAGAGACCCCCATTTCTCAAGGAGGGCAAGATTACTTGAAACATTTGCAAGGTATGGATTTGAAAACATTATGATGTTAGTAGGTTGTATTGGTGAAATTCGCATGATGTTTAAAATATTTTGGAATATTTTAGATGAGTTTCATTCTAGCAATATATTGGCATCAATGCACTCTATTATGTTCACAATCTTGTTTGAGGAGGAGGATAAAATTTCCAAACTTTTGGCAGAAGATTTATGGTATGTCTGGACAAAAGGGAGAAATGTCTCACCTAGAGCTTGTATGTGGTTAAAGAGTTTAATTAATAGGCCCCAGGATCGTAGTGCTTTTCCTATGACATGCAGCCACTTGCATGATGAGTTTGACAGTCATGCTGATCCAGTACAGGGAGATATTAACACATCTTCAGGTAATGATTTATCTGCAGTATCTTCACAGGTAGGAGTAGTTGAGGATGTTGTGGATAAGCAGGTGTTAGACAGTGAGGATGAGCCTGATACTTGCATTCAGAGTGTGGAGGTATACTCAGAGGTTAGTACATTGAGTATTGCTGATGAGTATGTTTTTGTAGCTGCTGATGAGGACCATGTGGTTGAGGCTCACACACATATTCAGGACTTGGGAGTACCTGATTTTGAGGAGTTTGGGATACCAGTGGAGTTGAATCTCCATATTGATTATTCTCATACATATGATAGTGTGGTACAGTTGGTTGTGCTGCATTTACAGAGAGATCAGTTATGGGATGGATTGGCACCATCTCTTGCAGATGGAATTGGCAGTTGGATTTGTCCATTCCACTTGGATTATGATGTTTTGAGAGTTTGTTTCTCATATGCTCTTGTATATGGTATTTGTAATCTTGGAGGTTGGAGTTTCATGCGCCAGTTTGATTATGAGTCTTTCTTGGTTCTACTTCTACTGATGTTGCAGGTACTTACATTGATACACAACAGTGCGGAGCATAACTACATTTGGGATCCAGGTGGAGTGAGTAGTTCATTGTTCCGAGATTGCTTGGGGACAAGAAATTTTCGGAGGGGCGGATTGTCATGTCCCCTTTTTTGTGGACATTGATAGATTTGATGATTGGCCTATTATGTGACCTTTGTAGGCTAATAGGATGGATAGAGGGTCATAATGGAGCTTGGATTGACTTTGATTCACAGAATTTCTACATTTGGTTTTCATTCAGGTTATTTCAGATGCATTGGGCCTGAGCTCCTACTTTTTAGGGATATTTGATATGCAGTGGAGCACCTTTATTTTGGTATGGTCACGTGCAGAATCACTCCCTGATTCACCTGCTTCGATCGGTTTGAGGATCCGACATATATTGAGGGAGATATTAATATTTGATTTATTTAATCAAATATTAATTATTTGGTCTCATTAATAATTAATTATTAATTATTTTCTCTAATTTTAAATTAGAAACCCTAATGCTAATTTAAGAAAACCCTAATTAGGGCAAGCATATCTTTTGAGGGTATAAGGGTTTCACATGGAGGCCATTATGGACTATGCTATTGAATATTGATATTGATTTTGAGAATTTCTTCTGTGAAGACTGAGCCTAGGGTTCAAGGATTCCATTTGCATTGGAGAACGTTCCCTCTTCAGTGTGTGCAATTAAGAGGCTGTGGAATATCAGCTGATCTATTGCCAAAGTGAGAGATAGCTTCATCCAGAAGTTATCACAGAATTTCAGGTTGGGAGATAACTTCACACAGAAGTTATCATAGATATTCTAGGTATTTATTGCTTTATGTTTTGATTCAATAAATTATACAGCTAGAGATCTACTGTGCTAGAGACATATATTTCAGATCAGGGGTTGAAAATAGGGAAGTGGTGCTTAATTTGCGGCCGTACAGAATCTGTACGGGTTCGTACAGATCAGTGCAGGAACCGACATCGGCAGACAGAGGGTTTCAGTGACCGACATCGGTCGACTGAAGACCGACGTCGACAGATATCCGACCGGTAGAGACCGACGTCGGTGAGATATCGACCGACGACGGCGACTGTGTGTCGACATAGAAGGGCCGAGACTCTCCAGAACTCAATTTGCACTTCCAGATTTTCAAAGCCAGGGTTTTCAAAACTGTATTTCATATTTATATGCATATTAGAGGACTGCAATTGTAATAATTTACAAGGACAAGTGATACAATCTGTAATTTGTTATTAAAAGTCTATATTATTGTGATCTTTCTGAATTTATTCAACAACGATTATATCTTGGTTCAGATTTTTTGGGTTGCTATATTTCCTGTTTGGAAGGGGATATTACATGTGATTTATGTAATTATATGTATGAAGATTAAAAATGATAAAAATGGATGTGATTGAGGAGGCTAGAGACTAGTATAAGGATTTGAATAATCTTATAGTAGTTTTAACTAGATATATATAGAGAATAGGGAAGATTGCATTAGTGGTTTTTCTTGTATTCTTGCTTGCTTTGTAATAATTGCCAACCCCTTCAAAATTAACTTTGAATGGGATTTTATAGGGATCTATTGGTCATGGGTAGAATGTATTCACATTAGGTCAACAAGAGGATAAGAAATATAATAAATTGACCATTGGAGGTAACAATACACGTGGACATGAGTGTCAAAATTGACACTAGAGGACCTGGTGTTATAGTCCAAGTTGGATGCTATTGTCCTAAAGGAACAAGACCTAGGGGGATGGATTTGTCATGGGAAAAGTAGTATGGCTCAGTTGGGATCAAGTATAAAAGGCTATGGATGACTGAGAATCATGGAAAAGAAGCCTATGAGGGTCATGAGAGTAAGCAAGAGGGATTTATGGGTTGGGTATCACAAGCTACACTCAAGTTGCTAGTTTTTAAATTTTATATGACTATATTTGCCCCCACTTTATTATAGTGATGCAAAAAAATAAAATAAAAAGATAAAAGAAAAATAAAAAGTGTACCATAACTTACCTGTAAGGGTGAAGCTCATGAAGTTGTGTGATGCTAGGTGTGCATAGAGAGCACACTATGAAGTGTAAATCTACAAGAGAAAACAAAAGATAGATCAATTCTTCCTAGATATGATATATTTAAAATAAGAATGTACAAAAATAGGTAAGAGAGAGAGAGAGGGAGGGAAAGGAATGAATACACCTCACTGGGTACATAAACCAATATAAAACCTATTGTGGTGCTGAATAATGCTAAGTAATGTTGGGTATGTGTTGTACCAAGAGTAATATCATGGACAGAGCTAAGTGCTTAATTCCTTATGAGTGGCTCAAGAATGTAAAGGTTATCCATTTAGCTCTATAATCACTTGTGAAGTAAAGCTATGTTATCATGCATGTGTCAATTGATGTTTGGACTATGTGTCTAATCCGTCTGATTAGGTGGCTCAAAAATATAAAGGTTAATTATCTAGATTTATCATTGACTGATGAAGTGAAGCTATGAGTTGATACCAGTATAAAATGTGTGTCATATGAGATGGATCCTAAATCCCATGAATTCTCTGTAATTTGACAATGTGGAATGGATATATGAATGTATACTAGAAACTAGGCCACTCTTGGCCACTCCAAAAAGGTGGAGATTAGGCTTGTATGAAAGCCACTCCAAAAGTGGGCACTAAGATTAAATGAAAGCCATTATAAAATGTGGAGGTTAGGCTTGTATAAAATCCACTTTAAAATGATGTCAATCACCTGTAGATGGAATAAGGCATGCAACTACTAAGAATGCTTGGGTAATATGTTGAACTCAGAAAGAAAAGAAGACAAATGTGCTATGTGCATTGTCCCCAATCACTGGTGTATATAAAATGGATTTTTATCTAAAAGTTATACCAACTACCCTATCTAAAATTAGAATTGAGATCCATCATGATGTGCATGATTCCCCCTATATCTAGATTCTCTGAGAAAAACTATATTGAAATTGTTGTATCTAAACTAGTCTAGATGTGCAAAACTATAGTTGAACCTAATTTTTTGCTTGTGTCTAAATTTTTTTATTTTGTTTTTGTTTGGATAGGATCACCAAAAATGGATACTCTATTATCTGTTACTATAGTCTAATCTTTGTGTTATTTTTTTGGGCTAAATTTGATGACTATTCTAAAATTTTCACTATCTGCCTAGTTTGAAGTTTGGTTGTTGTTCTAGGTGTTCTAAAAACTACTTTTTCAACTACTAGAAGATCTATTCTCTATGAAAAAATACTTATTTATTTCCCTCTCTTCTAATGGTAGAAATTAAGACCCTTCAATTACTACCCTTAGAATAAAGAGCCCTACAAGTGTGTTATACTGCAAAGATACATGATATAGCAATGATAATTGACAAGATGTCTCAAGATATAACATGGTTTATAATCATATATTATTAGATCAATAGGGATATGCCTAGATAGATATAATGATGTAATATCATGTGCAATTTACTGAATTGGAACTAAAAGTTTGGTTAGTTATTAATTTTTCATTATTAGTTGTCAAGGAGGGATGGAACATGATGTCCATCATGGTACCCAAGAAAGCAAAATAATACATGATGTGGATCATGGAATTACAAAAAATCATAAATAAATCAAGAAATAAACATAAAATATAAGAAGCAAGAAGCATACAAGAATGGCTAAAATCAAGCATACAAGGCATGTTCAAATTCTACATACACATATAATTGAAATAGGTAAGGTTGGCATGAAAGCCACAATCACATAAAAGAGTATAGGAAAATGACATTGGAAAATGTATTAAGGTAAAAACTATACATAGAAGGAAAGGACATTGGAAAATGTCCTAAAGCACATACAATAGACAAACAAGAACTGATAAATGCAATCATATCTAGTTATACAAAGCAAGAAAGGAAAGCATGTAATATACTGTAAATACAATTACATCTAACTAATCAAAGCAAGAAGTGAAAGTATGTAAGTCATGTAGTATAAGAATAGGTATATTCTAAGAAATACACAAGTGTTATATAATAGTGAGTTCCAATAGAGTAATCTATGTAATCTAGTAGGTAATATACATCAACATGATAACTAAAGTGTATGGTGTAGGAATGACATAACCTTGATGGCTAGTCACGTAGAAGATGACCCTAGTGGGTATGTATATCAATGTGTGTTTTGAATGTATAAGTAGGATGCCCAATTTATGGGTAGAGTGAATCAATCAAGGATCTAGATGTCACTACACAAACTCAAAGAATATCAAGTGAAGCATGGTAATATAGATAATTTGACAAATAATAGCACAGAATAGCAAAATGTAAGTCTAGCATATTAGTAGAGACGTAAATCATAGAATAATCTATGTAATCTAGTAGGGAATATACATCAACATGATAACTAAAGTGTGTGGTGTAGTCACGTAGAAGATGCCACTAGTGGGTATGTATATCAATGTGTGTCTTGAATGTAGAATTAGGATGCCCCCTCAATGGGTAGAGTGAAGTAGTCAAGGATATATATGTCACTACACACACTCAAAGAATATCAAGTGAAGCATGGTAATAAGATAATTCAACAAATAATAACATAGAATAGCAAAATGTAAGTCTAGCATAGTAGTAAAGATGTAAAGTATGGATAATGCATACAATTGAAATATTTTTGTGTTTTTGAATTATTTTTATATTTTTATATTTTTGAAATAAGATATGCACGATCAATCATAATAAGACTATGTACAACAAATATTGAGAAAATATGTACAAACATATAAATAAAGCAATATGTACACAATGATATAAAAGACTAGGTTGGAGGGGGTGAAGGGTTTAAGAATGGATCCCTCTGGGGACAAAGATGGATGAAGGGATCATGTCCATCACTAAATGCCTCAAGATCATCATCATAGGTATCATCATATGTTGTAAACTTTGTATACATGGTGTCATCCTACCAGAACTGAAGATGGCTCTAGTGGTGAAGATGTTGATTCTCCTCTAGGATGTTTAGCTCTAGTAATAGATGGATTTGATGGAAGTGGTGAAGTTGGTACTGGTGATGTAATTTGAATAATACCTTAAACCTATAGTTTATCCAATCTCTATTATAAATCTGTACATGATTTTGTATCATGGCCTATAATCTTGTGAAAAAGACAAAATAAGAAACCATCTTGCTATGACAATCTACTAATAGATCTATGTTGTACTATAGGTAATGTGATTAATCTATTGTAAAGTAATATCTATAACATAATCTATGGCTGATTCTACCTAAATATGAATGACTAATGCTATATCCATAGAGGTAACCATGTGAACTGTATGTGCTAAGTGATCTATCTATGGCTATGAATGTGGAGTATCTTGAGAGTGTAGTGCAAGATGTGTAATGAGAGATTGAGTCATCTTATTACTCTCCTAGGCCAACTATTGTATAGATATATCCACACAAATAGTCATCTATGAGTGTGGGTTTCATATGATCCTCTAAAGTAGCATGGTAATCTATATCAACATCATATACATAGGGTAACTCAAAATTTACAAGGGGTAGTTGTGATATGGGAGTCTCATCAACTACAGTAGTAAAAGATAGTAGTGTTGTGAGAGTATCTATAAATGATAGAGTAATTTTATCTATAGAATCAATTGGTACTACTAGAATTACTATTGGTAAATGTATAATTGTAATAGGTGTAAGAATCATGACTAATGGAGTAGCTAGAATGGTTGAAGTTGCTATGTCCGGCTAAATATCCAGAGCTAAGGACATAACTGTAAGCGGAGGAGTGCAAGATGTGTTAGTATCTCCTTCCTCATATGTATGTATCTAATCAAGAGAAATGTAATGAGGTGGTGATTGCACTATGATATGAGGTGTCCCATCTAGTGAAAAGTCAAAGATAACTCAACAATCTGACAATATCTAAATGGTTAGTTATTTGTTGGGCATGTATATAGGTATCCTTCATGGAGAAACTTAACACATTGATGAAGATTTGAAGGAACTACCCCCATGGTGTGTATCCAAGGTCATTCAAGTAAAATATTATAATGAAGAGGACCTGGCATGACTTGGAACTATGTAGAGAGGGTTTTGGACCCTACCATGATATTCAAAGCAATGGTTCCCAATATCTATCATGGTATATCATTAAACCCTCTAATATTATTATATGATTTTTACATGGATTCCATATCTACACCCATGGTCTGTAAGAATGTAATATTATATATATTAAGTCTGGAACCACTATAATCTAGAACTTTCTTAACTACATTGGTTTTGATTTGAAATTGTATGAATAATGGTAAGTTTTGATCAATAACTGTCTGAGATGGCATGTCTTTATGATCAAAAGAAATATAATCTTCTATAGTTTTTATCATGTTGAACACTAATGCAAAATAAGAAGGCTCAAAATTAATGGGCATAGAATTCTAAGTAAGTGACTGATAAATAATGTCCTTAAACACATTGGCTTTTTAAATTAGTTCTAACATGGAAATCTTGGCTGGTGTGTTTCTCAACTGATCAACAATATCATATACCTTATGTGGATGTACCTATATAGGTGGGTTGGGATTGGGATAGGAAGGAAAAGGAGGATGGTGAGGCTCCTGAATAGGCAAGGGAGGTATGGTAGTAGTTTGAGTAATAGCTCTAACCTTAGTATCTACTATCTGTATAGGATTAGTAGTAGTTATGAGAGGAGAGCGAAGATAATTGATAGGTCAAGGTGGTTGAGGGACAAAGGGTGTCAAATAGGATCTTTGGTAATGCGTAATGACTTAGGGAAGAGTAAAATGGACCATGCAACATAACTTAACACAAGATAGATGCTCCAACGGAGGTGAGGTAAGAGGTATATTAACACATTTAATAATAACTCTCTTAATATCATCCCATATTATGAAAAGTAAGCGTGAAATGCAAAGAATGAATATTTGTATTAACACATGGTAGACTTCATCATTCATGTAAATGATAGTACCAAGTATGGTCTCCTTATTATTTGCTAAAAATGCAATAAATATTTAAAAATAAGTGAGATCCATTTTTGAAATCTAATCTTAGATGTAAGGTGATGCCTCAAGAAACAAATAGAAGATAGTAAATGCAACTAAGGTTTTGAATGAAAATTATTTTCAAACTACTATGAAATTTTAAAATTTTATGCAAATTTTTGATTTAAATATGTAAGTAAAAAAATTAGAAAAACATAGGAAAAATACTATGAAAAAATTGGGACCTAGTATCGGCAACTAGGGTTTGGAAGAAAAATAAAATTTTAAAATTATTATGAAAATTTAAAATTTAAAGCTAATTTATGATTTTATTATACATGTAAAAAGTCATAAAAATATAAGACAAATCAATAGTAAATTTATCCTAGGGTTTCTAGGGTTTTAATGCATAAACAAAGTCGGGTTCACTAAATGATTTAACTATTTTGGGAACATTGGTGTATTATTACTAATTTAGTATAGGGTCTAGTTTAATTAAACTAGTAGATAAATATGAAATAATTAAGCTACTAATTTTTATAATTTGATTCTTTCTAAAATAGTAATAAGGTAGAGAACATAATACTTAGATGGAAACTAACTGAGATGGCTATTGTAGGGTCTAAAATTTAGTGTGTATGACTAGGACACTATTGTCAATCAAGATATTGCCTTCATTTTATGATCTGATAAGAGAAAAAAAATATAACACCTTTGAGTTTGATGCTATAGTCCTCTTCTATTGCTGTTATCCAAGAGACCTAAGATTTTTGGGTTTTTTCCACTATGTCTGTGTGAGCCTGCTTGTGAAATTTTGATTATTGGATGTTTGTATAACTCCTTGTAGAGCTGATTTGGTCTTCAAACCATAGACTCCATTATGCTTTGAAAAAATTAGGGAAAGATGGGGGGTTAATGTGTGTAAGATGCACTAAACATGTATCCACACCCCTTGTGTGGGCACACTGCCTACATACCAATACTCCAAAGAGGGATCAAGCCATATGTAGTTCTCCCACTTGATGTGCTTTGTGAAATTATGTGTATGAAGATGAAAAATGATAAAACTAGGTGTGCTTGAGGTTGCTAGGGACTAGTATAAGTATTTGAATAAGCTTGTAGTAGTATTGGCTAGCTGTATATAGAGAATAGGGAAGATGCTTTAGTAGTTTTACTTGTATTATTACTTTGTATTAACTGCCAACCCCTTCTAAATGACCTTTGAATGGGATTTTATAGGGATATATTGGTCATGGGTTGAATGTATTAATGTGAAGCCAAAAAAAAGGAGGATAGGAATTGGAAGAAACTGACCATTGGAGGTAAAAATACACTTGTATAAGATTGCCTGAAATGGACACTAGAGGGCCCGATGCTATAAGCCAAGTTGAGTGCTATTGTGATAAAGGAATGAGACTTAGAGGGATGTATTTGTCATGGGAAAAGTAGTCTAGATCAGCTAAGATCAGGTCTAGAATTCTATAGATGATTAGGAATTAGGGAAAAGAAGATTATGAGTGTCATGAGAGTAATCAAGAGGGACCTATGGGTTAGATGTCACAAGCCACACTCAAGTTACCAATTTTCACATTTTATATGCCTACAGTAAAATATAGAAAGTATAAAAACTAAAGGAAGGATTTAGGAAAAATAATTCTTGAGGAATTGTGCATTGGTTGGCTCTTTAAAAATGTAGCCTTCATTGGTTTGAAAGAAATGTGTACTTAGACCAATAATATATTTAACTAAGGACCCCAATATTTTGGGGCATATTTATCTTCTTTGTCATGAGTGTAGTCTGATTTAAGGATAAGATCACCAACATTAAATGTGTGAACTTTAACTCATTTGTTATGTTGTTTGGCAATATGGGTCTTGTATTGGTGATTTGTTGCAAAGCAAAAAGATGATCTTCATCAAGGAGGTCAAGAGAATGAAGGTGAGATTCACGTAATTCTTCATCATGTATGATACCATGAAGATATATATATATATATATATATATATATATATATATATATATATATATATATATATATATATAGAAGGAATCTCAACTTATAATGGAAAGACTAATTCATAACCATAGACTAGAGAGAATGACATTGCCCTAGTGGCAATATATATGCTAGTGTGATATGCCCAAAGAGTAGAATAGAGATGAAGGTGCCAATCCATGTGAGTTTCATGAATTCTCTTTTGAAGGATTTTATTAGGAATTTTTTTGGTGGCCTCATCTTGGCCATTACATTGTGGATGGTAGGGTATGGATAATTTATGATTGATTTTAAATGTAGCACATAATTGTTTGACATCTTTATTTTTGAAATTATCACCATTATCTAAAATGATAGTATGGGGGACACCAAAGAGGAAAGTAATTTGATTAAGGATAAATTTGGAGATGGTGGTACTGGTGACATTAATAAGGGTCATAACCTCAATGTATTTGGTAAAATATTCTATGGATATGATTATAAAGACATATGGAGAATGACTAGGGAGATTCTATAGTTTGAAGCTTGGATAAAGGTGAATGAATTAAATCATCATTAAGCTATTAAGGAATACACTTTTTAATGAATTCAATGGCATAATTTTTAAGAGTGGGCCAAAAGTATCCCACACGTAAGCATTTATGAGCTATAACATATCCGCTAAAGTGGCCACCACAAATGCCCCCATGTGCTTATTCAAGAAGAGGAGGAACTTCATATTACATAACATAATGAAGCAAGGTACGTTTAGCATTGTGATAGTATATGATTTTATGCCAAAATACATACTTAAAATCTTGTTTGTGAATGTGAGTCTTTTCACAGGAGTCAAGGTTGGAAGGATAAGTTTGGTGTTCCAAAAATTAAATTATGTCTTTATACCATGGGATTTATCATATAGTGAAGGCTTGAATGTGGTAGATGATCAAATTATGTGGCTAAGTATAAGATGGAGATTTTCTTATTTGGATGAGAAAAATGGGATTGGTAAAAACTTGGTGTGGATGAAAAAGAGAGGCTAAAGGAGCAAAGGAATCAACAATAGAATTTTGATATCTAGGGATAGGCTCGATGGTGAAGGAAATGAAATATTTGGTGATAGTAGCTGAAATTTGATGATAAGAAATGAGATTCTCGATTTTGCATTGGTAATCACCATTGATTTGGTGGAAAATGAGTTAGGAATCACCTAAGGCATGCATGTATTAGATATATAAATCAAGGGTAGTTCTCATGCCTAAGATTAAAGCTTCATACTCAAACATGATGTTAGTGACATCACTTATTAAGAAAAAAGATAAATGGATGACTTTTTAAATAAGGATTGTAAGAATACAACCTTCCCTAGTTATTTAAAGGCATTTAGAGACATCAAAATGAAGGTTCTACGTATCCTCATGTAAATCAATATTAATTTTATGAATTTATTTGATAAATAATTTTGGTTTAATAGTATTAGGGAGGATAGATATTTCATCAAGATTATTTGCTTCAAGATCAATAGTCAAGTTATGGAAGTAATCTTTAAGAGATATGGCTTGGTTGAGAACTTCAATATAGAGAATATTATCATCAAAAAGATTATCTTAAAGGCAGTTGATAGTGGGCACAAATCTATAACAAGTTGATTAGTGATGATTTGTCATTTGATAGATTTTTAAGTAATAATTCATAAACCAAATTCCATGACAAGGATGATCCACTTACCAATTCTATCTCTAGGAAGAAAGGATTTGGATAATAAATGATGAAGGAGATCATAATGGATAATAACATAAGTGGTCTAATAAAGCATATAATGTCAAAGTTTTCCATCTACAAAATATATTGCGAGGCAATCATGTTAGACTTTTGTGTAACATTTCTCATAATTAATGAGGCCTTGGTTGATATAGTAGATGACATACTCTATTCCAGTATCATCTTGTTGGGCAAGCACTACCCCAACTAATATGGGTGTGAAAGGGGTATATAAGATCAAAGGTTAATCATTTAAAGGAGGATGAAGAGTATGTGGGTGAAGTAATGATTCTTTCATATTATCAAATACTTTATGATAGGGATATATCCATTCTAGAGCATTACCTTTCTTAAGAAGAGAATTGATGGAGTGGATATAGTAAGCCATTTTGGGGATGAATCATCTAATTTCCCAAAATTTACTAAGATATGTGAGAATGTTTATAATGGATTGAAGGATGGGCATGTTGATGATAACATTAATCTTGGTAGGGTCAACATCGATGCCATAGAGAAAAACTAAGTATACTAACAGTTTACTAGATGTGACATTGAAGACACGTTTGTAAGGATTTAGTTTAACTTTGTATTTAAGAAGGTGGTCGAAGATGATGGTGAGATCATAAGGTTGAGTCTTGTGACATTTAGACTTAACAATGAGGTCATCCACATAGGTTTCTAAAATTTTATGAATAATATCATGGAATATATGAGTCATTACCCATTAATATGTAGCTCCAACATTTTTGAGTCTAAAGGGAATTTAAACATAGCAATAGGTTCCCCATTCTATGGTGAAAGTTGTCTTATGTTGGTTTTCGGGGGTAATGTGATTTTTTTTATAACCCAAGAATCCATACATAAGAGAAAACATTTTATAACTAGTTATAGAATTGACAATGGAATCTAATAAAGGTAGAGGGAAATTGTCCTTAAGATAAATAAGATTAAGATTATAGAAATCAATGGAAATGTGAATGACCATGGTGACCTTTTTTTGAATAGGGGATATGTTAGAAACCCATTTAGAATAGTCCACTAGTTTGATAAATTTAGCATCAAGAAGTTTAATAATTTCTTTGTGACATAGGATAGAAACTTTAGGTGAAAATTTCCATTACTTTTGGTGCACAAGTTTGGCATCAGGATAACTGATGATATCATGCACCACAATACTAGGGTCAAGACTAGGCATGTCCTCATAGGACTAGGAAAATATCTCATGATATTTTTTTAAAAATAAATTAAAATTATCATGTTTAGTCAGTATGAATTCATGAGAGACTATAATAATTCAAGGGCATGATGGAGTATCATATTCAATGTGAGTAGTTTCTTCGATAAGCATAGAATTGCCATCTTAGAATTGACATAGTGCATTTGGTAAAGAATAAATTGGACTAGTTTTAGGGTTGATGATAGTGATGAATTTATTGAAATAGGGGGCTTTATTTTTGAAAATTCCAAGTTTGAGATGTTACTAAGGAAGTTGAGGTTCTCAGGCATGAAGTAATTCAAGGATAACTTCATTGCTAGGAAAATTGGGAAGATAGACATAATAATCAACATATATTTCAAGATCAAGAATTTGACTACCATGGTGATCATATTCATAATGTATTTGATGTAAATATATGGCCTTGACATCTAATGTAATATTGAGAGTAGGAGGAATAGATTGATTGGATGAGATTGGTGTATCATTATTTTATTTGATGGGGGAAGAATTAGATGTAATGATGGGATCTTTAAGTGGTCAAGAAGATGCAAGAATTTATAGAGGTTTAGAAGGTAGGATTTTTTCAACCACCTAAGGTGTATCAAGAAGTGGAGAATTAATATAAGGTACATTAACTTTAGGAGTTAATTCAAAATCCATGGAAATGGTGTGAACATCCTAGTTGAAAGCATGTATTTGATCTAAAGTTTTCTAATAATGTTGAACATCCAAGTCTTGAGATTTATATTAGGCCATGATGTAGTTATCAACATAGGTTGGAGAGATGGTACATACTTGAGATTCAAGGGGTGTTTTAGAAGGTAAAATTTTAAGGTCACTGAACTTTCATGGAGACATGATTAGAGGATCTTGGTGGCCACTCCATAGTCATTGTAGGTGAAGGCATATTTTGGGTAATAAGGTTATTAGGCATTACATGGAGGGGGAAAATTAGTGATCTCATCAATGAGAGGAATAGTGTGATCATGAGGTAATAAATAAAGAGGAAGCCACTTTGAGATATAGGGAGGTAGCTTAGTAATGTTTCAAGTATGTTGTAAGTCATTAGGTTCATCATCATTTGCATCAACAAGAGTGACATATAGCTCTGGATTGATGTTGATAAATCAGGCAAGGGAGAACTATTGATGGTAGAGATGGTAGGAATGAGATATTGATATATTAGATTAGGAAGTTGAATACTCTAAGGGTTGAAATCAGCTGCATACTTGCATCATTTTCCATTATGTAATAATTTTATGCATTGGATATTGAAATAAGTGATGGCTCTCATTCTATGAGTTCAAGGGATACAGAGGAGTATGTTATAAGATAGGGACAAATAAAGTATCATAAGTTTAGTTCAAATGATCTTAGGTCCAATTTTTAGGGGAAGATAAATCCAACCAAGTGGATTTTGATTATTTTTATCAAATCCATGATAGGTGAGATGGGTTTGATTGAGATGATCCTTATGATATCCAAGTTGTTGGATAAGCCACAAAGATGTCACATTAATAATAGACCCTTTATCAACTAAAAATTTATAAATAAGGGTAGTATTAATGGCTATTTTAATGAATAGTGGTGGATCATCAACATGAAAAAGGATTTCATAGTTAATCATGTCCTATTCAGTAAATTTAATAGATGGTTTGGAAGTACACATGGATTAAATGGTATGCACGTTGGTAGGTTAATGCTCAATAGAGGGTGGTTCTTCATCTATAGAATATGGATCTTTAGTTTCTTCTAATTGTTGCATAAAGAAATTACAATGATAATGGGAAGTATGAACCAACTCCATAAGTGGAATCTTTCAAGGCATGGATTTAAGTTATTCAAAAAAGTTCCAATAGGATTTAGAAGAAGAAAAAGTGCAAGGTTTAGAAGGCAAGGTAGATTTTGGAGTGGAAGTTGTTAGGGGTTCAACATAAGGAAGTGGTTCCTTATGGGTTTCCAAAGTTAAATAAGTGGTTTTAGTATCTTTGAGAAGTTTTTCCTTCAAATATGGTTTCTTAGGTTTTATGATAGGATCTTTTTGAGTTGGCTTGTAATGATAGTGGACCTTAGCAACATTATCATATTAATAATTATTATAATATTGGTCATATTCGGAATCAATAACATAAATGTACTTAGTATTTTGTTGATTGTTAGATGTGTAAAAATATTTTTGGTTATTATAAGAATAATCTTTAGGAGCTTATCATTTTTGAGAAGTGGTGATGTATTCTTGATGATGGAGTTGAATCATGGATTCTTAATTAAAGGAATCACCAAGCATATATGAGACAAAAAAATTAGTAATACCTCAAAAAGTTTTATGGGAATTACCAATGTCAACATGGAACCACTAGAATTTATTAGGCTTAAACCATTTAATTGGATTATTAGGATAAGTAAAGGGTTTAGAGGACAATAAGAATTGTTTCATTTACTGCATAATTAGTGGTATGTGAGAAGCTTAGGGAGTGTCAGCTTTGGAAAATGTAGGTTTTGTTTGAGGAGTATTTCCAATGATGGAATTAGTATAAGTTTAAAAATATCATTTAATTAATTTGGTATTAGGTTTGAATTGTTTCATGAAGAAATCTTGACATTTAGCTTGGTCAAAAACTTTGTTAAGTGTTTGAAGAGTGAAAGTTCAAACCTTATTGAAGTGAAGGAGTTAGAACAATAATAAAAAGTTTGAAAAAATTATCATCAGTCATGTTATGTTTAGCCTTATGGGCCAAATATTTCCATCATTTGATAAAATCATGTGATGATTCAATGGGAGATTGCTTAGTATTGATGAAATGACTAAGGCAAATTTTAGGAAGATCATTATTCTAAAACTTTTTAACTAGAAGATTGATTAAATCCTAAAGTTTCCAAATGGAATGTTGGGGAAGTTGGTTATACAATTATAATACATCACCAATTAAGGTCTTAAATAGAAGTTTAGCTATGGATAAAGTATTAGTTTGGATCTAATATTTATAAAGAGTGTCAACTTCTTTGAGAAAGGATGTAGGGTCTTTAGTCCCATCATAATTGATATTTAGAGGTATATTAACAATATAAATGGACATAATGAAAGGATATAAAGGATCATTTTGGATATTTTGAAGCATTTTTTTAATTCATTTTAGGTTGAGGAATAACATTTATTGAGGAATCTCTAAGATTTGGAGGAATAAAATTGGTTTTGGCTTGAGGATTAAGAATTAGAGGATGATTAGCCATATTGATCAAATGACATTGTAATTGAATCATTTGAGAGGTGTTAGAAGCTTTAATTATGTTCAAATGTTGATTAATTGTGTAATAAGTTGACTTATATCAATTAGTGGGTTGGTGTTTGTAGGAAAACTCCCTGAATTGATATTAGGAGGGTTATTCGAAGGTGGATTACTAGTGGGATTATTAGATAGACTCGTGTTAATTACTCCCACATTATGCTGAAAAGATTGAATACGAGAATTGTATTGATAGGTACAAAAAGGATAAAATCAACCTACTTCATCTTTAGGTGTGATTTAAACTATGTTACATGCCATAAATGAAGGAGGAAAAGAGGTGCTCTAAGAGTGAGGTTTTTTTTGCAAGGTAAAGAGAGGGAGAAAGGAATAATCCATATAATGTCTAAATGGATTTAATTTATCCAAGAAGATTATAATAGGGGACTTCATGATGTTTTTAGGAAATGAACAACATGCTACAAAAAGAGAAATAGAGAACCAAGTCATCTAGATAGGAGTGCAAGGGAAAAAATCATATACAAAGTCTACTGGGTTAACTATGTATTGCTAAAAAAGGAGCTGATAAGAATACAGAGTTGATTGTGTCAACTTAGTACTAATAAACAATAGGAAAAAGAGTAAAGAGTAAACTAGGTCAACATAATACTAATGGACAATAGGAAGAATAGTGTCTATGAGAGACTGTGTCGAATAGAATGACAGTGTAAAGATTTTTGTAATGTAATTGAAGCATGAAGTGAAATAAAAAACACAAAGAATTTGATAAATGATAATGATATAATTTGGGCACACAACACAAAACCTTACACCAACATTGGCCAATTTAAGTTTTTACAATACAACATATTATGAGCAGAGAGCAAACAATCAACTAAAAATTAAAGGCTAACTAAGTGGTTAGAAACATTAAGCTAAGATTCTTTATGTATAATGGTGGAAGAGTAGAATTTAAAGAATAAAAAATGAACAATAACTCTTGCTTACTATCTAATAATGGCAAAATGGATGTGTTTATATAGGAGGATCTAACCCTAAACCCTTTCAAAAGTTTTAACCCAAAAGGTTGACCTAATTGACTATGTATTGTAATTGATAAAAACTAACAAGGTCACAAACTATGTTGGACATGGGATGACCTAGTCCCTAATAAGTTTTGTCAATAAGAATACAAGGTCGATGTGGTTGACATTATCATGTAAACTACCAAAAAGGGGTTTATGTTAAGAAAAGGGCTAACAAAGATGGAAAATGAATAGAGGAGTGTGTAAAATAGGAAGAAAATCTTAGGGGAATAATTTTAAGAGTTAATTTTATTGGTAATAAGTGGAAATAATGGACAAAAATCATGTGAAACACCAATGATCTTCCCATCCTTTCCCATTTCACCCCTTAGGGTGTGCACTCAGAGAGATTGAGACTCGATGGGTTCTTACAAGATAAAAAACATCAGTAATTGATAAAGTTTTTTGAAAATATTATGTGTATAAACACCCCATATATAACATGATGTAACATAATATTTTTTTTGAAAAATGATCAATAATTTTTACCCTCTTGTCAAAGGATGGGCTTCCAATTTCAGCCAACCCTCAGAAACTTTCAACTAACAGCATGAAAATATACTTCATGATACTACTTCTATAAGGTTACCAAGGAATTTTTATCCTCATAATTTCATTAACACAAAAATTCATTGAAATCCTTACCTCCTCATATATATGTCTCAAAAACTTTGGCTTAACCAAATAATTCACTAATGGAGACATAACATATTGCATCCACTCTGAATCTAAATGAACTATCATAAATAGGCAATTGTCCACTTCTTTCAAAATGCAAAGAAGATCATCTTTTGATTGTGGAAGATGTTCAAGTCTCTTCCCTATTGTATAAATTTTTTTTCCCAAACATTATTCATTAAAATATGCCATGATTCACAATTTTTGACAATCGCTTCAATGATAAATCCATTGTTGAAACTCAAAACCACTGAAAGATATGTAATAAACAACCAAAAATGCACACGTGCTAGTAAGTTCACCAACTTCGATACCACTAAAATATCCTAGATAAGGATATTTACTAAAAATTTGTAAATTATAACAAATTCAAACTTAACACAAAATCTATGATATCACTGTAGTATCCTTGAATGGGAATATTGCTAAAAAAACCCAAAATCACAATAAAACAAACTCCCACTCTACTAACAAACTCAAATCTAAAATTATTCTTAAAAAACCATAGACTTTCATGAATATAATTCAATTACTATATACCACATAAAATATTGAATACTTAATACTCAATTACACTCTTCTTTCTTCATGGTCTGATTACACATACTAATTATGTAGATTACAAATAACTCATTGTGATCATAAGAATCCAAGAAGGGAGGTTCGTATAGTGTTAGCTAAAGTAAAAAAAATCAAATAAAAACACACTAAAACTTACACTCCATGCCTATAACTTGGGGGGAGATTAGTATCAACATACAAATGAAAGGAACAACCAAATTACAAAAGACACAAATCGTTTACCTTCCTTGGGAGCTCCAAATACTTTGTTAAGTGACTTGATCAACTTGTGCATCAAATAGTCTTTAGAAAATGAATATTTTTGGTTGCTTCTCTCCTTAGTACCATTGGATTTGATATGGATTTTATGTAGCTTGGATTAAGATTTTTGGCATATTCTAACATTACATACAACAAAATAACTTGTCTCTCTCCGAATTTGCATTATAACTTTGGCTTATCAAAGCTTCAAATTCAAGAGACATGGAATTGTATTTATAGACCAAGGATTTAACTCCAACCCAATGTGAGTCAAGGTGGAGTTTAAACATATATTAGGTTAAAACATAACCTAGGTGAGTCAAATATAACCCTAACAGAGTTAATAGTTGTCAAGTAATCATGATTTTCAATTACTAGTCATGGGTCTTCAAAATGAGATATTTTAGGATATTTTCATAGAGATTGACAACTCATAAAGGCAATGATGGAAGGCTAGGATATTTTGAATTTCATTTTTTATTTATTCATTAATTTCACATTGATAATTCAACTTGGCATTTAATTTGGTTTAGCTTGTTAATTAATTTTGATTAGCCATTTAGTTCTTTATGTAACATCTCCACTAGGATCTAACTAGAAATACATGATTATTTTATTAAAACAAAAATACTAAAATTAGATTACACCATGATGCAATAATCTGATAAATGATCACATATAAAATAATCTAGATGATAACTATAAATGAAGCATACTACATCATATATCACCTATCAACATGAAATACATCATACTGAATATAAAAAGTATTTACAATCCTCCAGTCATGGCTGTTAAAATCCTAATGCCACTATATTCAAATTACTATAGTGAATAATTATAGATCAATAGAATAATATTTTCAATAACAAATATTATATAAAGTACAAATGGAAGATACATGGCTCCACGAAGCAAGAGTTTTCTAAAACTCTTGTATCTACGGTAATCTCAAGTGTCATATCCAAGTAAGTACTATTATGGGGAGGGAGAGCATAATCTAATAAATTTTACACACTAACCATAGACCAAGAATCCCCTACATGATCTCCCTTTAGGGGATTACCCTCTCTTCATGGATGAGTAGATAGTAATAGTGCGGGAATCTAGAGAGACAAGCTAGTATCCATGTGTTATATGATTTATAAAAACATGTAGTGTACCATAAAGAAATCCATTCTAACATTATATCACAAAAAAATGTAAACCATACACATGAAATAACAATGTATAATTAATATTACTTTGGCCATAGTTTTCAATAGTTAATGATCTCTAGGATCAGTCAATTTCTAACACATCACTTGATTAGATTACCTTCATCTAGCATGGTGATGCTAGTAAGATAGTGAAATTCATCTCCCTACTTACACATAATTAGAAATGTGAGATTGAGTTATTACAAATATAAGCACATATTCATATAGATTATCTCCTACTAGCATACATATACATGTTAAGTACATGAATGATCACAAATGCATACATTTAGTTTGTCAAACATATGAACAAATATCCATAACACATATATAAAAAGAATAAGATCCATAGCTTATACCATCTGAGTTAGTTATATGTCTAAACTAAAATTCTCTAATTATGATAAGTAATTTCCAAATAAGACATTCTATGATAAGTAATTTTCAAATTTTTACATCTTCTTTCCACTTTTACATCTTTTATTATAATTTATGGGTTGTATTCATAATACATGTTTGGTATCCTATTCTTTTGAAGTCTAGACTTAGTTATAATAATTACTAGTTTAATAGAATCACACCTAAGAACACCAATACCTACTGTATAGGTATTTGACTAGTTCATGATAATATAGATAGTTCCACACAAATGTAATATACATGGTTTCATTAGCACTAAGTAAATCATAATATGCATCATGAATACCTCATATGAGGGATTATATTTACACCTAGATTACTTTAATTTTGTTGGGTGTCAAATATTTAAATGAGATAGGGTATATCAATAGATATTTTATTAAAAACCTTATCCCCCCCTCCCCTACCCCCCCCCCCCCCCCCCCTCTGCCCCCCACACACACACACACATGAAGCATTTATATATGATACATATATATTAAACCTTTGAAATACTTACATATATTAAATACTAAACCTCACTACACACACACACACACACACACACACACACACACACACACACACACATATATGTATGTATGTATATATGTATGTATATATATATATATATGTATATGTATATATGTATATGTGTATATATGTATATGTGTATATATATATATATGTATATATATATATATGTGTGTGTGTGTGTGTGTGTGTGTGTGTGTGTGTGTGTGTGTGTGTGTGTGTGTGTGTGTGTGTGTATACATACATTCATATCTATACACACACACACACACACACACACACACACACACACACACACACACACACACACACACACACATATAAAGTATGGAAGGTTCCATGTGATATATACATATATATATATATATATATATATATATATATATATATATATATACATATAACCTTCCATATATATATATATATATATACATACATATAACCTTCCATATATATATATATATATATATACATATATATACATACATATATACATACATATATATACATATATACATACATATATATACATATATATATATATATACATATATATATATATATACATACATATATATATATATACATATATATATATATATACATATATATATATATATATATACATATATATATATATATACATATATATATATATATATATACATATATATATATATATATACATATATATATATATATATATATATATATATATATAAAGTATGGAAGGTTCCATGTGATACACATATTTAACCCAAGATACTTTGTAAATTTTATTCATAAAATATTTTGGTTTTAACTAGGCATTTTAAGTCTTTTGCCATGTGTACAAAAGAATTAAATACATGCTTATATTTCATCCCTTCCATTTATTTTCTTTTACCATGTTAATTTTGGGAGAAGTAAAATTATTCAATTCCTTCTCTTAATAAAAAGGCATATAAATAAAATTAGATTATTAAATCATAAAACAATACTTTTTATGTCTAAGGCCCTCACTATTCAACTTGCCTAAACTAGACGTAATGTACTCAAGGTAATACGGAAAAGATGATTTTAAATCACCCCATCTCTATTCATTAGCACAATTAAAAATAATTATGAATATATATATATATATATATATATATATATATATAATATTGATACATATCTGATATTTTTAATAATAATAATAATAAAGATTATTATAACAACCATTTTAATACTAGATATATATGATTCTATTCATAATTATTATACATTAGATTTAATAAAAAAATCCATATATATATATGGATTTTCTTATTAAATCTAATGTATAATAATTATGAATAGAATCATATATATCTAGTATTAAAATGGTTGTTATAATAATAATAATAATAATAATAATAATAATAATAATAATATTATTATTATTATTATTATTATTATTATCAGATATGTATCAATATTGAGGAATAGGTAAGTCACCCAACATTAATTATTCAAGATTTGGGTTATCCCATCCAAATGGATAAGTTATATTTAAACTTTTTGAAACAAAACCACTAGTTTTAGCCCTATGACCTAGTGTGTAATAGTCATCTAAATAGTCTATGGGTTACTAGGTTAAGATTAATGATTTGATGTAAATCACTAGTTTGTTTTTCTGAACAAGAATGTATTTTTCCTGATCGTTGGGTTTAAATATAATAATATGGCATAATGTCTAGGCTCAAAGGAGAAAAACATCAATCTTGTGCTAGTCAAATGGCTCAATTCTATTTTGATAGCTTCTCTTTTTTTTCCAAATCAATGCCCATAATAAGCTTATTTACTGTTCTAATTTGATTGGGTTAGATATTTCAATAAAATATTATTTTAACACTATTAGGATGATATCACACTATATGCTTATGTTTCATTCATTGCATGTTTATCAAATACAGGGCGTACTAGGTTGAACAACTCAAAAATATAAATATTCAACTAGTCTTGTACTCATGTGAATCACTAGAATTAATGAGGCGTGTTGCTTTTAGCCTTGCCCATTCCTCTAAATTGACACCTAATTATCCCTATTAAATTTATAGAACTACTTTTTGTTTATATATGTCTTTTATGTAATAATATATAATTTAATAGGTCGATTTATATGCATAATTCTCTATTTTCATACAATCAATTTGATTTTAAGAAAATATATTTCTTTAATGTATACAAAAATTTAGGACTTGTATAATATTAGTGACTACTTGATAAATTTCTTGAAACTTGTTCCCTTATGTGCTCCTTCTGTGCTTCCCCCTTTTTTCCTTCTCTTTAAATTCTCTCTTTTCCTTAGTATGGTACGCCTCCCTTCCACTTGTCTAAATATATATATTTTTTCAATTCCCCTTACATGGAAAAGGAGCATGCATTTTTTCTTTTCAAACAAACTTCGTATCCAAGCTATTATAACATCTTCCTATTTTGTTCCTTCTTTCTAAGTTTGACATGTTTTTTTAAACAAGCTATTCTTTTTCTTTATTTTATTTTATTTTATTTTATGGCAAGATTTTTATCTTTATATTTAATTTTTTTTAATCTTATTTAGTTTTGATTTTATTTATTATTTTTATATCCCTTATATTATCTAGATAATAAATGACTCATGTATTTAGTCACAATAATTTAAATGAACACACCAAAAACATAAACATATAAAATTAACTCCATATTATTGATACACTACGCTAATCATGTGTAATGTACTATTTAAATGGAAAATAACATAAAATATACTACAATAACCACTCAATTATGCATCTAACATATCATAATAATGGGGTGTGTGAAGGGTTTTATATGCCTTCTCTGTTATTCTCCAATATTTCCATCTACGTCACCCTCTCTGATGGTCCTCTCCCTCTGTCATGATCTGAGGGTTGAGTTATCCTATGTTAAACTCATGACAAGCAGGTAGTTAGACCATAACAACATGGTATACATTCATCATAACATATGAATGAAATAATAAATCAACATGATCATAATGTAAAAATTCACTACAACTAGATCATAACAATGTAACCATAACAATAATCAATTATCCCATAATAGTATATATCTCAAAGGTTATTTAAAAATAACCTGATCACATATGTCAATTATAAATATCCATAGATAATCAAATAGTTTTCTTAGTGAGGAATCAGGATGTGATACTTTCAAGATTTAATATTTATTCATGTACCCCACTTAATAGGTCCATAGGCCAAATTGACTATTATGATGTTGTAAGATGATTGGTGATGAATCCATGAGAGGTTATTTTTGCATATGGTAGGATAAACCAATTAGGGATATCTAAACATGATTATGAGCTTTGATTAATGATTCTTAGGCTTAATTTGCAATGGTTGGTAGGAATTAGTTTGAATTCCAATTGGAAGCCAGTTATGGCTAGTTTTAGGTGTCTATAGTTTACCCCTATTTGGGAAGGTGTTTCAATCTATAGGCATATTAATGTCTTCTCAAAAAATGAAAAGGTCTTATATGCCTATGAATTCAATGGAAATGGATGAACTGTAGGTTCCCCCTTGAGGAAGAGATTGGCAAAGGGGTCGATGATTGGTCCCTCAAAAGGAGGAAATGATGGGACTAAACAAATAAAAATGGAGGGAAGAGACTGATTTGGCCATAGGCATTTATAATTAGTGACATATCTAAAAAAAATAAGAATGAAATTAACCCATGGGTGATATTAATCCAATCAATAAAAATATTAAATGCATTAATTGTAAAAAATAGTACTAATTTTCCCAAAGGTAGTTATAATCAGTAACAAAGGTTGAGACATTGATTTTCCCAAAGGTAGTTATAATCAATGGCATAAACATATGCCCTAGTTAGGGTAGATGAGTCAAAATAATGATTTTCCCATGGGCAGTTATAATCATTAAGATGACCTAGATTAAAAAAATGATATTTGATTGTGCCCTAGTAGGGCAGAATGGAAAGTATGACTCAAGGGTATAACTTATCATATGGATTAAATATGAGTGGGTGAAAATGTTAATGCGATGGTCTACTGGCTAAAGAAGCCACAAATAACTAGACACACGAGGTTGCACAAAGTGATGAAAGAGATGAATATAAGAATAAATAATTGATCAATGTTAATAATTTGGATGTACCTGCCAATGCAAATTTGCTCATCTTAATTAGCATTGATATAACTAAAATGGTCAATTGGTGGATTTAATCAAGGTCTATAGGAGGATTTTGGAAGACTGCCAAGGAAATTTTTTTATGGCTCTATATCTTTTAAGACTTATTAATCTATTTTTTATTGTAGCACATGATAGTATACCTCATGATAAAACATCATGAGAACTTTGCCAAAATGTGCATACAGACTAAATCCCGATCTAATAAAAAATTTAAAATAATGCACGGATGATAAAGACCATGATGATAATGTTGACGTGTGAATATGTATAGACTCAAAAATAATGTAAAAGGAATCACCCAATGAATGTATATAGAATAAGTTGAGGCACATTATTGAAAGCAAACAAATAAGAAGGAAAACAACATCCAAACACACAGAAAAAATTGAAAGTAAAAATCAATAGAAAACATCCTAATAATGGATTTACCCTAGTAGGGTAGTTTGAGTATGGCTAACTAGGATTAAATAGGAAAAATGTTTTTAGATTTTGAAATTTTTGAATGTGTGTGGAATTTTGAGGTATATTAACTTGTTAGAGATTGACAAGATACCACTCACAAAATGGCAAGATCATTGTCTTAGGTTGCTCATAAAACAATAAGAGTGTATGGTTAAAGGGAGATTGAGCTAACCATAATTTGAATTGAGAATAGACTACATAGTCCCATTAAGACCTCAAGTCACATTAGTTACACCCACATAAAAGGTGGTGAGAATTGACTAGGTCACAATGAGTTCTGAAATTAAGGAAAATGCCTAGGTAAATGAGAATAGAAATGGCAAGGTGATACGGTAATGAATGGTAAAGGTGTTTTTTATAATTTAACCATAGGTAGTTATAATTAGGAAATAATGACATAGGTCAATGCTACTAATTTTCCCATAGGTGGTTATAATTAGTAATATAAGGTGTAACACTGACTTTCCTTTAGGAAGTTATAATTTGTGGCACCAATCAAATGTAAATGAAAGATAACTTGTTAGATATACTATCACATTACTTCGATAGACTATTGTTTAAACATATAACTCTAAAATTGGATTAGAATCCCCTCGTATAAGGTGTGGGAAAAACCAAAGGAACCAAGATCAAAAGGGGTTGGGTAGGATGACTAAAAATAGGCTTTGGTCTAATAGGGATGGCATGGTAAAATGGCATATGGTATGGCATTGTTTAGAATGATGATGGTATGAAAATTGGTTATAATGGCAAGATGGTTACCCCCAAGTGATAAAGCAAGGTAAATGGCAAGGTATGAAATAATGATAAAGGTAATGGAAAATGAAAATGGTAAGGTAAATGACAAAAAAAGGCATGATAAATGTTTTTGGCAAGGTATGGTTTTTGGTTTTATGATTTTAGCCAAGGAAATGTTTCTGTTATTCCTACTAATGTGGAGATGCACATCCTAATCAACATATTATATAATAAAAATAATCAATCATGTAAATTACTAGACCACACCTCATCTAAATGGATACTCTATCAAGAACCTACTATAGATTTGGATGCAAATGACATTATTTTGATCTTTGTTCGTCATTAATTTAGTTTCCCTCAGATGTCAAGATAAGGTATCTTTGTAGCCTCTACAAAGGAAAGTGTGGCTAGGGATGGTAAATATGGATAAATATTCGATAAAAGGTTTGATTTGGTAATGTAAAGGTGGATGATAATGTAATGTGTAATGGTATGGCAATAAATGAAGATCAAGATTTTTAGGCACACACAATGTTGTTGATTCTAGATTCAACATAAATTTGTTTGTGGTGGGACCAAAGACTTTTAAATATGCTCTTGATAGGACCAATTTTTTTTTAAATTTTTTGGTCTTGATAATAACTACCATCTGATTATGTCGTAGATTGGAAGTTTTACTAATTTGATCTTTGATAATGTCTTTACCAAGCAGTGAAGAACTATTGTGCTTAGCTATTGGTGCCTTAAAGAGGTTTTCACCAATGAAGTTGTCTTGATTTTCCCATAACACTTATGAGAATATTTCTTCAAATAAAATTTAATTTTTAGTTTTATTGTCTTCTAGTGCCTCTGAAAAGGTTTCAAAAGAAAATGTTGAATTTGGAATTTGATTATCTTCAAACACCTCCCAAAAGGTTTCATTAGGAGATTATGTTAGAGGTACAATCATTGAGAATGGGGGGGGAGGGTAAATCAGTTATGAAAGATAATCCAATTAAATTATTAACTATTAAACATTTAACATACATCAAATTGATCAAGCAACATAAACATGAAAGCGCATACATCCAATGAATACATACGAGAATATATCACATGAACACATCATATATGTGGGAAAACCTCTTGGGGTATAAAACCTAATAAACCTTGAAAGATGGAATAAAATAATATAAAATAAGATATAAAATTTGTACCAACACCCACTTATCAAGAAACACCCATCCCTTAGTTTAATGAGACACCAATCCCACAAGGAACAACTACCCCTATCTAGTTAAGCACTCATAACAACTAGACCTTTACCAAGATTTAGCTTGAAAGGAGGAACCAAACCCCTAAGAAACCAAGCACCCACTTAGCTACATAAATATATCACCTTGAACACATATTTATACTCTTCAATTGATGATGATCACCTCTATCTGTACTCTTCACCTCCAATCTCTCTCAAGCTTCCTTTAGGGCAAACAAGCTCAAACTACCTCTTCTGAGCTCATTAGGTCCAATAACCTATGCATCATCCTTCATCAACTAGATCAGATGAACATGTATAATATTTTTCACACTATGATGGTCCTAATTTACCTATACCTTCTCTTTCAAAATTTCTCTCCTTTGCTTGAATCCACACATACACAACTAATACAATTAGTTCAATTAGACCTTGTACTTATACCACTCTCTTCCTTTAACCCATTTTGGTCAGACAAGATGCTTTAAATATTTAAACCACATTTGAAATATGTCCTCATAAATTTTACATGTAATTACCACATAATCCTAATATTGGTTAATACCTCATTATCCCTAAACCGCCATTAGGTCTTGGTGACACCTAAAATAATTAGGCCTACATACTGACACATTACATGTGAGACTACTTGGACAACCTTTATCCTTTAAAAATGATTCAAACATATGAAAAATATATATAATATAACCTTTATAACTCCCTCATTTGTCCATGCCACCTATAACATTAATTCAACACTTGAACCTACCAATTAGGTCTCCTCGTTCTTTAGGTCTTCATACATAGAAAACACAATCTCAAACTTATGAAATAATAACTCAAGTATTTCACATATAAATGTGATTAGATTACATGGAAAAAACATTTATTACCATTTTGACACCTCTATGTGCCTTATACATTCCAATACAGGCTCTAAGTACTCAAATCAGCTCTCTTAAAATGACCTCTTAGACTAGTCATATACAGTCAAAATACAATCAAGCTATTTAGACTCTCCATATCTTATAAAGGGCATATCATGACATATAATAATTTATAATAATCCTTATATACTTATATAACATCTCCAAAATCATTTTATTCTTCAATTTTTCTCAGAACACCTTCAACTCACTCTTGTAACATGGTCACTCAATCTCCCAATGCATTCAACAAACACAATCAACTTCTAAGCAATTGTTCACACTAAAGATTGATTATTAAAACCTAAAAAATCCATAAATATAGTATTAATGGAGTATAAAACACTATAAAATAGTTATTTTATCTTTAAACATCAAAATACAATCAATAACAACTTAATTATCCTTTTTAGGTCACATGTAGAATATGGTCAAACACACAGACAACTTTGAAGCTCAATATCTTTGATTGTACAAACATTTAAAAATTATAACTAGTTTATATATATTTAAATTATATTAATTTAAAATTTTTACTTTTACACCACCATGAAATTTATTTTGGATCAAAATATATAGCTCAAATATTGTAGACTGGTTTTTCCCTTCACTAATTCAAATGCCAGTGGTCACTGGTTAAACATCTGACACTTTATCATCATCTCATGCTCAGAGGAAACTTTAAACAAATAAAAAACATAAATATCTTCAAAATTATCTTATATTTACCTTTAAATTCTCACCATTGATCTTATATCCTCACTTCCAATATTGTGCCACTTGGTTGCTTTGTATACCCTTTACATACCCTACAGTCAGTCTTCCAATGAACTTTATGTACATGGCTGCCCCGTGTGTCTTTTAAAAACATTAAATATTTTAATCCAATGAAAATTTTCACTTGGAATTTCCATGTGAGATGTTGAATACTTTAATCAATAATCTTAATTGGATCATAATCTATATGATCACACACTCACTGTTGATCTCTATTTGACAAGTTTTATACTCACCATTAGATTTGCTGCTCAAACTCTATGATTATGGCACATGTCACTATCACATGCATTATTGAATATTTGAATTTGAACCACACCATTTTATCCTTATATATTTATATTAATTACTTGCAATTAGATCTATGATTCGATTAAATGCTCACTGTAGATCTTCGATAATGCAAATTTGGCTAAGTATGGGAACTTAGTGAACTCTACTTGAGAAACTAACTTTTCACCTTAATAAATTTTGTTACACTCAACCTCATAACTTTAAATTTGAACCATATGATATAATTTCATATGGGAATCTATCCATATATTAAACTACTGTTAAAACTTCATACTTGTTAAATATAACATCATCAAACTACTTAGATTTATTTGTCAAGATGACTACTTGAACCTAGACACTCAATTGAATGCTCTGATGAATTCATTTCAATTTCATAAGCAATCCAAGTACTCATTACACCTCATAGGGTATTTAAAACATGTCCATACCATTAATATCATGCATCAATTTCATCACTAAGTTAAACATGATCCAAACCATCAATCTAATGACTTTGTCATTAATGCACTAGTACCACATGCTCTCTTTGACATTGATGAAAACCAAACATCATTGACCATTTTGAAAAATATCCTTCTTTTTCATTGATGTAAAAACACCCTCAAAATGACTTCTTAGTCATGTGAACTGCTTCATTCTATTCTTTCTCTCCCTTTGACATTAATCACAAAGGGTCTCTTCCTCAACATGCCAACAATCATTCATCAACATTATGTATGTATTCAAATACTATTTAAGATGCTTAGGATACTCAAAAAATTTCAATCATATGATTCAATTTCTCTCTCTTTGACATGCACCAATATAAACTTGTACTTCTCTAATCCTTGGACCTGGTAGACTGCTCACAAAGTTTAGAAAACTCCCCCTAACTTTGTGCACATCTTTTTCAAGCCTCTCAAACTATCTGCATTAGGTCCCCCTAACTCCATGGCATACACAACATGTCATATATAAAAATATAAGACCTTATTCATGATATAAAATATATGAAAACACATTCTCCTCATACTTCATATCAACCTTTTCTTTAGTCTTCATTATTTCATCAATCAATTTAAGTAATTAACAAGTTCTTACCTTTAGGACCAAAAACCCTAAACACACCTTGAGAACATTTGAAAAAGATCAAGATACCTTTATATTAAATATAATATCTTGACCACTCACCATCCTTGATCAGACAATTATGAATCTCCATTCTCTACCTGTAGACCTTTAGAACTGACATCTTCATTATTCACCATTTGACCAACTAGACCATCCTTCAAAGATTGACTAGAACTTTGACTTTAGGATCTCTATCTCTGAATATATCTTTTAAATCATTCCATCACAACAATTTGGAGTAGATACATAAAACTCGTTTCTCTTCCTTAACTAAGCATATCTTCTCATGACCTTTCTTGTCCTGAGCAAGACTTGTTTGAAGACACCTTCACCCTTACATAAGCTGCCAAATTCATACCAATCTCTAAACTTTTTGGACCCAAGATACCTTTATGAGTTTTTTTTATCATGTAACATAGCTAATACCTAAAAATCATCCACCATGCTTCATCTTTATATAAAGTGTCTCCTTGAAGCTTAGAGAGAGACACCCGTTTGACATAGTGAGAATAAAAGTCCCAAAACTTAGGAAACTCCCATATCTCCATACTCTCATTTGAATTTTAGTCCTACCTCATCACCAAATTAAATTTTAACAAATCCTTGACTTCATTCTTTGCTTCAGACTTGTCAACAAATGTAGACAACATAAACACTTAACTTTCTTTCATGTCTATCATGGAAAAAAAACCATCTTTGGTCTTAGTCTAATCTCTCTTAATAGGTTTAGGTTTTCAAAACCATTTGTGACCTCTTCATTGCACATTATGGGTTCCATACACCTTATTTTTCTTTGAGAAATCATTCAAAAGATTCTTTCAATACCTAGCAATGTGAGCAACTCTATTACATCTGAAACAAACAAGATCATTCATACCTTTTGCTTGATGATGATTATGATTTTTCTTTGATTGATTTCTTCTCATCTTGCATTCTTGAGCAATGTGGCCAAACTAATTACATGCATAATATGACTCTAGGATGAATATCTAATTATATTGATCTATCCAGCTTGTCTTATTTCTTGCACTTTAGGAGTTTGATTGAAATTATCTTGACTTGATGGCCTTTACTTGTAGAACCGAAAAAAGTGACAAAATATTTGACAATTGTAGTAAGCAATTTATTCCACACCTTTTATTTGAATATGGAAGTGATCTCCCTTTGACTGATTACTTCTTCTTACACAGTCCTTTTCCTTATGACCAATAACATGAAAAACAAAATAATGGCCCATAAAATATTTTTCATACCTTGAAGCATTTGACTTTCTGATTGATTTCTTCATTTTGATCTTGATTTAATCTAACTTGTTATCTTTCATACTACCATACTCTATCTTGTTCTGATTTATTTTGTTCTTATTCAATCTTGCCTATCTTGATTATGACCTTTTCATGTTCATCGTTCAGATAAATAAGATTATTCTTTAATTGAGCATACTCATTTATTTTATCTCTCATGATTAAATTTTCAACCTCTAATTAAATTTTGAGATATTTGATGGACTCTTTATCCTCCTTATCCCTTTTGTCTATGTCATCTTTCAATCTGCATGCTTGCTCTTTCATGGACTTGACCAGTTCTTTATTCTCCTTTTCCTCTTTCATGGATTTTCTTGACAAACTCCCCTTAAGATATTTGACTTGTGCTTCAATAAATTTAATCATATTCCTCATTTTATGATTCCTCTTATTTTGCTCCTTTAATTCACCAAGTGCATTCATGAGATCAACTTATATATCAAATTATTCTTCCTCATTATCATAGAAAACTTATTCATAAAACATGATGATCTTTTCACCCATATTTTACCTTAGATCATCTTCAAGTGGTTAAAATTGCATAGAAGGTCATGCTATGATACCAATTAATAGAGTTATAATCATTGGGGGTGAATCAATAATTCAAAATAATCCAATTCAATTCCTAATTCTTAAAAATTCAACATACATCAACTTGATCAAGAAACATGAACATGAAATCACATGCATCCAAAGCATACATAATATCATACATCACATGAACACATCATATATGTGGGAAACCCTCTTTGGGGATAAAACCCATATTAAACCCTACAAGCTAGAATATAGTAATATAAAAAAAGATCTAACATTAGACCAACACCCACTAATCAAGGAACACCCATCCTTTAGTTTAGTGAGACACCAATCCCATGAGGAGCAATTGTCCCTGTCTAGCTGAACACCCACAACAACTAGACCTTTAACAAGATTTACCTTGTAAGGAGGAACCAACCCCATATGAAACCAAAGACCCACTAATATACCTAAACATATCACATTGAACACCTATTTCTGCTATTCAATTGATGATGATCACCTCTGTATGCACTTTTCACCTCTAATCTCTCTCAAGTTGCCTCTAGGGCTAACTAGCTCAAACTGTGTCTTCTATGCTCATTAGGTCTAATGACCTATGTGTCCTCTTACATTAACTTGATTAGATAAACATGCCTAATATTTTTCACACTTTTATGGTCCTAACTGACATGTACCTTCTCTTTCAAAGGTTATCTCCTTTGCTTGAATCCACACATGCACAAATAGCACAATTAGTCCAATTATACCTTGAGCTTATAATACTCTCTTCCTTTAAACCTTATTTTTTAGCCAAGATGATTTACATATTTAAATCACATTTTATATAGGTCCTAATAAATTTTAAATGTAATAACCACATACTCCTTAGGTTGGATAATACCTCATTAGCCCTAAACAACCATTAGGTTTTGGTGAGACCTAAAACAATTAGGACACAATATTCACACATTACATGTGAGACTAATTAGACCACCTTTATATTTTACCAATGATTAAAACATATAAAACCAATATTAATTATACCCTTGATAATTAACTCATGGGTCCATGCCACCTATAACATCAACTCAACACTTGAACCTATCAATTAGGTCTCCTCACTCTTCAGGTCATCATACACAAAAAACACAATCTCAAACTTTTGAAGCAATAACTCAAATATTTTACATATCCATATCATTATATCACGTGTGTGAAACATTTAGGACCTCTGAAACACTACCATATTCATTAGACATTCTAACACAATCTCTAATCACCCAAATCAACTCTCTCAAAATGACCATTCAGATAGGTCATATATAGTCAAAATATAGTTAGGATATTTTGACTCTCCATCTTTGATCATGTGTATATCATGACCTATTATACTTTATAATAATTTTTAGAGACTTATATAAAACATCCAAAATCATTTTAATCTTCAATTTTTCTTAAAACACCTTCAACTCACTTTTGCAACATGGTCACTCAATCTGCCAGTGCATTCAACAAACATAGCCAAATTTTAAGCAATTATTCACACTAAATATAGATTGGTAAAACCTAAAAATTACATGAATATAGTATTAATTGAGTCTAAAACACTATACAATAGTTATTTCATCTTGAAACATCAAAATACTATCAAGAACAACTTAATTATCCTGATCAAATCACTTGTAGAACATGGTTAAATACACAGTCAACTTTGGAGCTCAATATATTTGATTGTACAAATATTTATACCTTATAACCAATGTATTTGGATGTGACTTGGATTTATTTATATTTTTTTTTTATATTTACACCACCATGAAATTCATCTTGGATCAATTTATATATCTAAAACACTGCAGACTAGTTTTTCCCTTTGCTAATTCAAATGCTAATGGTCATTGGTTAAACATCATGCACTTTGTCATCATCTCGTGCTCCCTAGAAACTTTGAAAAATATGCACCATTGATATACTAAAAATTATCCTAATATTTACCTTGAAATTATCACCATTTATCTTATATCCTCACTTTCATGATTGTGCCACGTGGCAGCTCTACATGCCCTCTATGTACCCTATAGTCAGTCTTCCAATGATCTTTTGCCACTTGGTATCACCGTGTGCCTTCTGAGCACATTAACTATTTAAATCCAATGAAATTTAAGCACTTTATATCCCCACATTAAGTCTTGACTATTTGACTCAACATGCTCGATTGGATCATAATTTACATGATCATGTACTCACCATTGATCTCTATTCGATAGGTTTCACACTCACTGTTAGATTTGTTGCTCAAACTTTGTGATTGTGACACATATCACTAGCACATGTAATCTTGAATATTTGAATTTAAAATGTTTCCTTTGGATCCTTATCTAATTAGATTAATTTCTAATCATTATATCTATGATCTGATTAAACACTCATTGTAGATCTTCGATAATGCAAATTTGGCTAAGTATGGGAACATAATGAACTTTACCTAAGAAGCTAAATTTGCACCTTAATAAAATTTACTACGCTCAACCTCATGATATAAAATTTGAATCATATGATCATATTTCATAGGGGAATTCATCCATATATCAAATTATTCCTGAAAGCTTCATATGTGGGAAATATGACATCATCAAACTATTTACTCAACTTTATTTGTCAAGATGATTACTTGAACCTAGACACTTAATTGGCTGCTCTGATGAATTCCTTTCACTTACATAATCACTCAAAGCACTCATAACAACCCATAGGGTCTTTTAGACATGTCCATACCATTAATATCATCCATCAATTAACTCACTAAGTTAAACACTATCTAAACCATTAATCTGATCACTTTATGATTAATGCACTAGTACCACATGCTCTCTTTGACATTAATGACAACAAAACATAAATGACCATGATCAATAGAATATTATTATTTTTAATGAATGTGGTCTTGGCTTCCCTAATGTTATTCAATTGATATGTTTCTAGGTATGTAAGAAAATAAGGTTTGATTCTGTCGGTCCCAATTAATAATTGTGGGAGGTGGAAGGTCAATATAATAGCTAGGTTGGTTTGTGATAATGGCATGCGAAATGAAAATGGCATGGGAAGAGTTATCACAATCCTCATAGAATATACTAGGATAAATTTTTTCAAAGCTGAAGTAATCATCCTTAAAAATTGTAGAAGGATCACAAATGTATTCAAATGGATTTGCAAGGCATGCATAACCAATGTTGTAACAACCACAAAATTATGTTTCTAAAGCTGATTCCAACTCAAAGGACTCTTAATCCAATGTTAAGACTGACATTTATTCTACTTTCAATGACAAATATAATGTTGGTTCAAGAATAGAAACTAACTTCAATGTTGGTTCTTTATTTGGTGTGGATTTTGTGATAATGATGTGTTGTTGAATGTTCGGTTTTGGATAAGTAACAACTTGTGATGGCATAATGGGCTCCAAAAAGACTAGTTTGTTAAAGTGGGACTCATCAGTGAGGGGAAAAAGGTTAAGAGACAACTCCATAAAGACTATCTTGGTAAAGGGAGGCTCTTGAAAAATAGGTATATGGTTGAGGTAATGATTTACCCAAAGGTGGTTAAAATCATTAAGAAGTGACTCAGCAAAGACTGGCTTATCAGAGTGAGACTCCTTGAAAATTTTATTTGGTTGAACAAAAATATCATGTATTTTATGGTTCTTTTGGCCTTGGTTTATAAACAATTACAAAATACTAGTTTTGAATATATCTTGGTCTTCAACTGATTGGCTCGATTGGAGAGGCATTAATTGGAATGGTTAGGGTTGGATTATTATCATGGGTTTTCTAAAGTGGGTAACAATTGGTAATGTATGAATAATGTCTAGTGGTTGGATAATTATAGGCTTAACAAAGGTTGGCTCCTAATCTAGGATGGTAATTGTGACCCATCAAGTTATGATTAGATATCTTTGTTGGGAAAATGAGTTACCATTCTTGGAAGGGCATAGAATGGTAATAGTAGGGCATCATGGAGCTTGGTTGATTACACAAACCAAATGATGAGGTATTTTAATAGTAATAATAGGGTGTTACAAAGTTTGGTTGTTCACACAAGCCAAAGGATGAGGTCCTGGTATGGTAATCCTTAGACATTGTGGAGCTTGGTGGCTCGCACAATATTAAGGAGGATTAATGGTATATGTGTTGGAATGGATGCCATGAGTGGTAAGGGGGAGAATATTTTACTCTACCAACCTAAAAAAGGTATCACTAAATCTAGTACTTAGCTTTACTCTCTAGATTGAGTATTGCAAGGAAGATATGGATCTGTCTCACAAACCACTTCTTCACCATAGGGGTCTCAAACAAAGTCAATTTTCGTAGCCATTCTATCATAACTTAAATTTTACATATCACCATTATGAATTTAATGAGACATATCCACATTAATGATGAATGTTTTAAAAAAGGCATAGAGTTCTACAAACTCTTAAAAACAATGTCCAAAGGATAAATGGTTCAAACTTGGTCTAACTAGGTCAAAAAGTGGAGTTGTATCTATAAAATGGTCTATGTTGAAACTTGGTTCAAAATAGTCTAATGTCAAATGTCTCACACAATAGGTCAAGTGGATAAATAAATATAAACATGTTAAACTATAGGTTAAAATTATTCCAAAAATGTCTAATCTAAGAAATAAAATTTTATAGGTCATTTAGCCAAACACAACACAAAATCTAGGCTCAAAACAGGCATGTGTTAGAACTTTTGGCCAAACTAGCACAAAAGCCTGACTTAAAAACAAGGTAAGAAATTTAATCCAACAAATATAAAACACTTTGGCATGAACTTGGTCAATTGGAATAAGTCATGAAACAAAAGGCATATGGAAAGATAGGTTGTTTCTCCTAAATTAAGGCACAAATGATAATTTTAAAATTGGGTGAAGAATTAACCTAAGTTGCATAACGCAAAAGAGAAATATCAGTGTCTAGGTCCAAATTACATAAAGCATTAGCAAAAATCAATAAATTTTTAGATTTGAGCTTGGAAAGGTTAATTAAAAACTTAATTTATAAAATTAGGTACTTTGAACAAACAATAAGATAGAAAAAATTGAATGGCATAATGACACTAGGCATAGATTGAAAAGGCACACATGGCTTTGGTTTAAAAAAATTAGAATTTGGCACAAGGCAAAAAATATATGAAATGATTAGAGTAGTGTAATGATGTTATCACACTCTAAAGATGTGATAGATGGTTTATTTCAAGACTCCAAGGCACAAAACTTGAAATGGATTGAGTAGTGTAATGTTACCCTTTTCAATCAAGTGATACACACATAAAGAATTGTCAAAAGACTAAGAAAAAGGTATGGTGTTAAACAGATGATATAATGCCTCCTCAAATAATGGATTGATGTACACAAAACTCATTTTGATGTCAAAAAACAAACAAAAATAGATAGTTTAGACTCAAAACCATGTAATAAAGGATAAAATGGCACAACCACCTAAGTGTAATGTCCTAGATCCTAAAACTAATAAGGTTGCATAGTACTATTAAATTATATCTATATACGTGCTCTTAAGAGGATTTTAAGTGTTAATTAAAAAATAAAAGTTCATGAATAAGTAGGGATTTTACTCCCCCTTTCTCTCAAGAGATTATACAGTGACATGGAACTTTAGGCTACTCGCCTTGCATCAATAATATGTCTACGATAAGTGGGGTTGTTTTAATCTATCAATTTTTGCATGTTTCTAGATGGTCCTGAGTGTGGATAACATAAGAGATGTTCACATCGTTTGGATCCATGTCAGATAGCTTGATGTCAAAAGTTCTTATCCTTTTCACAACCACTACATCTATCACTTGCTTAGTGTAGTGTAATGTCTGAGTTACCCCTATGGTCTGAGGTAGTATCTTAAAAATGGAATTTTCTTAACCACTCAAACAAATGTTCCAATAATTTGAACTCAATTTTTATACCCCACCATGGAGTGGGTTTAAAATTATGCTGAGAGATTAATTCTTAGGTCAATGCTTCCCGATAAAGCCTGTGAGGAGGCGATGAACTCCCACTCACAAGCCAAAATTCATGAAAATTAAAGATAATTAAAAATACTTTAGGGTTCTATTTAGATCACCCAAACCATATGTATTTGAGAGGATCCTTAATTAAATTATTTTCACACCTTTGGAAAAGGCATAAATACAAACAATGAGTACTTTTGTTCACCTAAGTTCACTAAAGGGGATGGGGGGAGAGCATACACACGTCAATCATTTTACAAAAATAAATAACTTTGAAAGAACATGAATAAAAAAAACACTCTTAAGAGTATGTAATATAAAAGTGAGTGTTTATTATATTTCACTTAATTGAGATGTTTATGAAATTTGGCCCCTTAGAATTATTTAAAAACTTGTAAAAACTTTCACAAACAACTAATCCTAAAGTAATTAGATTCTTTTTAGGCACTAAATAAAATGTTCAAGACTTAAACACATTAAAACTTGTGCCTTTTTCACACTTTAGTCCTCTAAGTTTTAGAGGTTTTTTTCCTAATTTGAAGCCCAAATGTGAATGAGAAAATAAGATTTCAAAATAAGCTCCTAGGTTTCTCTATTTTCTCTATCTTAGAGATCGATGTCGATCTACGTAGGGATCAATGTTGATATATAGAAATTGACATTGGTCGACATAGATTGATGCCAATTCATTGAAAAACATAGAAAAAAATACAAGTTGTTTTCATAGAAATATGGTTAAAATGATGAGCATAAAATGAACATTTATCATAAGATCCTATAGGTAGATGGTCAGACACAATGATATTCAGGCCTTTAGACACAAAATAAAAAATGAGAAAACTCAAGAAATTTTTTTTAAACACATTTCCATCATGATATGTTCTACACATAAGGGTTGATGTTGATCTTGGGTGGATCACCATCATTTTTGGTAGGATTGACATCAATTTTATTAGGATCAGCATCGATCTCTACATAAACTGTGTGTTAGTAAAAATAGAATACGTGAAAAATAAAGGTAAAACTTGAATTTTGAAGATTGTCAAGCATTCATTTGAAAAACTAAGAGATGCATATTATTCTCTTTACATGTAAGGAATGATTGAGGTCCCATTGGACATTCCATTTATGATCATAAGAATCCAAAAGAGGATGTTAGTATAGTGTTAGTTTAAGTAACAAAAAAAAAAAAAAAAACACACTAACACTTACACTCCAAGCTTAGAAATTGTGGGGAGCATAGTAATAAAATACAAATGAAAGAAAAATTAAATATAAAAGACATAAAATTATTTACCTTCTTTGGGAGATCTAAATGCTTTGTTGAGTGGCTTGCTTGACTTGTGCATCAAAGAGTCTAGAAAACGAAGCTTGTTCACTCCTTTTCTCCTTGGAACCATTGGCTTTGATATGGTTTGGATGTATCTTGGCTCAGGAGTGTTGGCATTATAACATTTATTTCAATAAAAGAGCTTATGTCTCTCTCAAAATTTTCATTATAACTTTAGCTTATGAGAGCTTCAAATTCAATAGACATGGAATTGTATTTATAGCCTAAGGATTTAACTCCAACCCAAGGTGAGTCAAGGTGGAGTTTAAATATGTAATGGGTTCAAACCTTACCTATGTGAGTCAAATATAACCCCAGTAGAGTTAATAGTTGTCAAGTAATCATGATTTGAAATTACTAGGCATGGGTCTCTAAAATGAGATATTTAAGAATATTTTCAAAGAGATTGACAACTCATAAAGGCAATGATGAAAGGCTAGGATATTTTAAATTTTTGAATTTCATTTTTTAGTTATTTATTAATTTCACATGGATAATTCAACTAGGCATTTAATTTTATTTATTTTTTAATTAATCTTGATTAGCCATTTAGCTCTTTTAAGATTTAATATTTATTTATGTCCCCCACTTAATAGGTCCATAGGCCAAATTGACTATTGTGATGCCACAAGATGATTAGGGATGAATCCATGAGAGGTTATTATTGTATATGGTATAATACCCCAATTAGGGATATCTCAACATGATTTTGAGCTTTGATTAATGATGCATAAATAAATTTAGGATGTTCAGTGACTCATAGGCTTAATTTGGAATGATTTGTAGGAATTGGTCTGAAGTCTAGTCAGAAGGTAGTTGTGGTTAGTTTTAGGTGTCTAAACTCACAATATCTAACATATGTTGAAATACAACTACTAATCTCCACCAAATGCTACACACGAACTAGATGAACTCCACATAGCTTCACTATAAAATCTACACATAACACCATGTACACTACACCATTATAATATAAAACTCTAAAAGCACATTCATAATCCTTTAGTGGGATTTCCCTACTAAAACAAATGGGTTTCATTCTTCGAGCTAAAAAATAATGGGTTTTCATCCATTGATCTCAACCTTCATTAGAATTTCATCCAAGGAAGAGGAAGAAGTTGAACATGAGTTTAATTCCCAAATTGGGGAGTTTAAATGATATATCAAAGATGAATTTACAAAGGGGAAAGCTCTTCATATATAGAGAATGAAATAAGAGAAAGAGGAGGAAACTTAGAGTATAATTAAAGAAATGTGCCACCCTCATTTATGCATGTGATCCATAATTATGGTCTTTGTCCTCATGTGTATAAAGGAGTAAAAAGGAAGATAATTAATGGAGACAAAGATCAATCACCTCCATGTGAGTTAGAAATGGTATCCCACCTTCACACATGTGATCACTAATTAACAATAGTACATTTGAATTTACTCCCCATGTGCATGTAAGATCCAAGAAAGGCTCAAATCACCTTTTTGACCATGTGGTAGATAAGAAGACCATGGAGCCACCCAAAAATTTGTCCCACTCTCACACATGTGTGAGAAATAATATGTGATTCACTTGCCCACATTATGAAGCCCACAAGAAAATGCACCAAGCTTCTTCATAATGTCTTTTCTAGCAAGCCCAAGACTATGTGATCAACAAAGTGATTATTATTGTCTCCCAAGTGGAGTGGTATGCCCTAATCCAAGCACATACACCTTGAACCCATGTGATGACCCCCGTGGGCCATGCCACCTCATCCCCAAGACACCTCACTACTACATCATCACCTACATCACTTGCCATGTCACCATGAATAGTGATTTTTAAATAGTACCTATGAATAGTAATTTAGGAATAATACTTCTAAATAGTATTAGAGGAATATTAAAATTGGTTAATTTTCTCACAACATCAAATTAATTACAAAGGGGACATGATAATGTTGCACTCTTGGAAGAATGTTACAGTCTATAAATAGTCTTCTATAGGTCTAAATGCCAAGTTTGACCCAAGTGGAAATGAGGATCAATGGTAGAATATGAGACCACTCTTGAATAATTTGGAAGACAAGGTAATGAGAATGAGGCTCAAATTCACTCTTTATAAAGACTTAGACAAACTTCATCCATCCACAAGTCTACATATCTGTAGGTGGATATTCATGGATCTAGATTTCATATTGAAGGTGTTTTAGCAATGAAGAGATGTATCTGAGACTCATAAACACTCATTGTAGACTATTTTACCCCATTGTATCATCAAGGAGAATACACGAATGAATATATACTCTAAATTTTATGCATAAACCTTGTACATGAGCTAACTTGCTATAATCTTGTATATGTGAATAAGCAAATTTGAGATGGCTTAGTGCTTATTTGAAGTCTACATGACTATTAGGAAGATGAAAAGACTTGAAAATGAGTGGGTATAACCATAAATATGACTAAGACTCAAGGAATTGTTCTTAGTAGTCTATGTAAACAAAAGGTAGACCTATAGGCGACAGACTTGTAGGTCCTCATTTAGATAATAGGCCAATGGTCATGTAAAGATAATTAGTGTGAATACATAACTTAGTGTAGACATGAAATGAGAAGAGTCAAAAACCAATGCACACCAAGACTATTAGAGAGTTAAAGAAAGGTTAAGAGGTTTAATTTCATCAGCCTAGGTACTCATACACATGCCTATGTATGATGATAGAAGGTAAAAGTTTGAAGATGCTATAAAAGGCTAATGTAATTTGTAAGATAATGGGAATGAAATTTTAATTCTCTCAAAATGACATGATCTAGTTGAAAAGATTAGGTTTTTAAGCTCAACTTTTAATAATTCCACCAAATAGTCACCTGCATCTAGGCCTAGAGTCTACACAGATGTAAGAGAGAGGTTGTATGATTATGGAATATGACTATCTTGAGAGAGTTAAAAAGGTTAAAAGGAAGTGAAACAGGTTATCATTATGATGTTTAAAATGTTTCTCTTTCTCACTAACCTATAGAAAGATCCTAAAATTTCAATTGTAGTCAAAAGCCTCCAATCACCACCTACAAGATTGTAGTCAAGTTGTATCCAAAATTGAAAATAAGATACCAAACACACATTAGGGTTAGAGATTAGGAAAATGAGAAATAAACATAGGTTATTTAATATCAAAGTAAACATGAAATAATGATCTGATAGATTAGTTGAAACAAGACCATCTAAACCCTACATACATAGCTAAATTGGTATCTACAGGCCTGCCTATCTTCATGAAAGATATTTTCTTATTTATGAGAGATAAAGGTATATGAGAGGCTTGAGGTAAGGAAAACCATTTAAAAATGGTTTCATGGTGATATTATGACTCTATAATATCCTCAAACCTAATAATAAAGGTGATAATGTAGATAAGCTGTGTCTAGGCTTGGTAAACCTAACACTACACAAACATACCTATATGCATAGTCATGAGAAAGGAGGTTTGATTAATGTGACATGAGAATTGATAACATTGGTAAGTTTGTGAATATAAAATATACCCTACAAGACCATTGATAGGTATGGGAAGACAAAGGAAGTGTTAATTTGACCTTTAAGACCTCTTCGAGCTTTACTAGGTGTATGAATGTTATGTTTCTATACGATTTTCGCTTTCACATTTAAAGAGAGAATAAGAAACTAAGAAGAAATGGTCTAAGGCTTGTATGTACCTGGATGAAGTCATTTGCACCATAATCCAGACATCGTGAGAACCCCTCTTTGGTTGTGGAGGATGACACCTGTAATGAAAAGAGACTTGGACAAAGAAGGCATTAGATGAGGAGATGGTGGGCTGCCAAGCAAAAGCTTGATCCCAAAAGCAAAAGTTTGAGGGATGTCAACCCACTGAATGATAAAAATAATGTCTGATAAAAATTAGAATGATAAAAAGACTAAAATGATTGAAGATTGAAAAGGAAATGGAAGTAAATGCTTACCTAAATGCTGCTGTCGGCCTGGTCACAGTCACTAGTGTCAGTGGTCCTACCGGCATCAGTTGGTAAAGGTCTACTGATGTCGGTTAGTATGCCGACGTTGGTCAGGGCAGTAGGCTTTAGATGAGGTTTGGTCAGGTCAAGATGGGTTTATGGTCTGTGGACGGGTCTGAGAAGGATTTTGGGTCTGGGTAAGGGTCTGAGAAGGGCTATGGGTCTGGTTGAATGGTCTGAGAGTCTGTGTAGAGGTCTAGGGTAATGGATAGAATGTCAAAAAGAGATAGAGGAGGCCAATAGGGAGATAAGGATCCAGGTCTGGTCTAGAAGTGCTGAATGGGAGCTAACAGCTAATACATTTCTCTATTATTGAAATGAAATAAAGAAACATTCTTAGCTCATACCTGTTGAAGAAGAAATGTTGTTGATGGGTTGTACCTATTACTGGTGCTGCTGGTGTGAAGGCCCTGTTGTTGGTGAAAGCTAATGTAGAATACCTGTTATTGTTGTAGCTGGTGCATAAGCCTACTATGAGAGAGAGAGAGGTTTGAAGGTTGGCGGATTGAATATTGATTGAAAGATTCAAGAGTCAGATGAAGAATAGGGGTGAAGGAAGGATAACAGATGTAGAAAACCGTTATGAAGGAAGCCGACGCTGGCAATACCACCAATGTCAATCGACAGTTGACCGATGTCGGCGAGTGGAAGGCAGGAAAAAGGCTAAAAATAGCCTTTCATCTATTTTCCCAACTACCAGGTTTGAGTGGCGGGGTAAGAAACAGTCGAGAAGGGTTAAATGGGTGTGAGGATGAGGAATAGGTCATAATTGGGTCATGGGGGGATGAAGGGAATCCAAAGAAGGGCATCCTAGGGTGGTGAGGTGGCAAGGGAGAGAGAATTATTAACTTAAAATAAGATAATTATTTCAAATTGATAAGACATAGGTTAGGAGTGGTTAAGAGGAGCAAGGGGGGAGAGAAGGGGAGGATGACCAAGGGAGTAGACACGATTTTGGTGTCTACATTTGCCCCTTTTTGTCTTGTGGGTTATTCTGCACAAACTGCAAGATAAAAATAGGATTTGATTGCCCCATGTATGGGATAAGGTTGATTTCATCTTATTGGTTGTTCAAGTGAACTACAAGACAAAAACAAGAGGATTGGTTGCCCCAGGTGCGGGATAAGGTATTCTCCCTCAAAGCAAGAGTCGAGGGAAGCGAACCTAGAATCAGGTGCTGATTTGATAGAGAGTGGATGAAAAAAAAGGTGAGTGTGAATGCTGTAATAGTTATGATTGTGCGTAATCACTTCACAAGATGGTCAGGTCAAAGTGTCGTAGGTCAAGGGTCGAGGAGTGCCAAAATTGAAATAATCGGGCCCCAGCATTAGTCGTAGCTGATCGGGTTATTCAATCTAAGCTGTAGCTCCAATGGTTGTCGTGTTCTAGGTATCTTGGGCTCAGGAAGTGCTCCTAGAAAACATGAAAATGTCACAAGTAGTGGGGATCAACCGGCTTGCGATCTTATACTTGTGAGGGTCAAAAATAGTCTACGCACAATTTTGCTAACCAGTCGTGGGGTAGCATACATGCAAAAACAACCAAGGCAAAGTTGTCTTGGAAGTGGTCAGGGTCAGAGGAGATAGGCATGATCTCCAAAGTGATTGGTCAAGGTGGATGGATGGATGAAAGAATGTGGCCGAGCTAACCTCAGAACACTGAGTGCTACCTACATAGCCCTTGTGTGAAGGGCCTCAGGCCAATGTAGTTCTCCCAAAGAGGGAGGAAGAGTCGAAGTGATTGGTTGGTCTTGGTCGAGGTCAAGGTCATGGTCAAAGAAGAGAAGGTTTGTCTATTAGAGAGACAAACATACAGAGGGTGGTCGAGCTAACCCCAGAAGATGTTGTGTCATCTTAGTGCTACCTACATAGCTCAGATTGGAACGAGCCTCAGACCAATGTAGTTCAAACTAGTTGAGAAGATTGGTCGATGATTGGTTTGGTCATGTGTCGAAATGATGAGGAGAAAAAGATATTATAGCCTTTTCTAAATGGTGTATTCTATAACATTGGTTGAGAGGTCTTTCATCCCTAGCAATGTTCCATAGTCATGATGGATGTATGCTAAAAATGAATTGAGGTCTATTTATGCTTCAGCAAGTATTGGTTTATGCTTAGCATAAATTATGTCTGGTTGATAGTTTCCATGCGTATTGGTGTCCATAGAAACTAGTGTGAATAGGCTATGTGAGTGGTCTAAAAAGAGATTGGAGTTGAGTTGATTGGGTTTGACAAGTGATGAAGTTCTAATGTGACCAAAGTGTAAGCAGAAAGCGAAAGGCATAATCGCCCTTTCATTGACAAGGACCAGAATGATATCATAGATAGGGGTTGTTAGAAAAAAGAGCTCCCTTCATGCATTACGTCGTTGACCATGGTTGTGTTAGAATAGTAATCGAATCACTTTGACATTAAAGTGAGCTCAAAGTCCCTTGAGCAGGTGTTATAATAGGAGGAGGATAGGGTAACCCATTTTATGAGCAGAGATAACCTTGCCCCTTTTTATAGGAGACCCCGAGACAACTACAAGACAAATCCATGACTCATTTTTTTTTTGAAAGAGCGGACTGTTCAATGCGGGAAGTCCACATAGAGATGTCATTTTGCTTTGTGGTCATTTGTGAAGCTGATCAATGCTGGAAGCTTCTAAGAAAGTGTTGTTTATAGCAAGAGTTAATCATAGCCATCCTTCGAGGGAGTGGTCTATATTTTTGCTTTATATAAGTTTGAATAGCTGTCCTTCGAGGGAGAAGTCTATTAGCTACAACAATGATAGTACAACTATCCTTCGAGGGAGCAGTCTACCTTTTGATTTGATTGGGTGACCTTGTATATGTTTTGACATCTTGATTTTTTTTTTGACAGAATCTAGAGTCATGGACAAGACTATAGAAGTTCAAGGGCTCCCTTTTATTAGGACAAATCATCCATGCATCATAAAAGGGTTATAGAGGATTTGTTTAGGGTAATAGGGTTGAAAGGAATGAGGATTAAGAGGATGAGGATTGCTCAAGGGATGAGCTCAAGTTAAATGTCAAGTGGACGAGTACTTGACTAATAGTAGAATGGTCACAGATGCAAGGCATTAAGAGGCTCAGGTTCTGGCCGTCCATCGAGAGAAGATAGATGATAAGTCCCTGACCCATACTTGTGCATGATGATGAAAGGTCTGAGCCAATTAGGGGCAAACTTGCCTCATTTACTTTGCTCCATATTGGTCACATGCTGATTGATGCTTGGTTGGTTGATATGGTCACTGATTGGTCGAGACTGGTTGAATGTTTGGTTGAGGGTCGGGTCGATGGATATTTGGTCGATGATTGGTTGAGGCTTGGTTGACATTTGGTCAATGTCTATTTTGATGATTGATTGAGGTTAGGATAGTCGGTATAAAGTTGAACTCCCCCCAGTCATTTTGTGGTAGGAAGAATGTCTAACACCCAATGCGGATGATCAATGAGTTAGATGAATGAGATGGAGAGGAGAGACCTGGGTACCCCACCTGGTTGATAGGTCAGGGGTTCCAAGTGAATGGCACTTAGGCATTGAAAAAGTTAGGAGGGATGGAAACCACCGACTCTGTAGGTGAAGAGAGAAGAATGGGCGAGCTTGAAGGAGATTGGTCGATGGGGCAAAGGTTTGTAGGAGCTTGAGTAGGGTCTTGAAAACCCAGGCCATACCATTTCTTGGCATTGTCATCATTGAGAGGCTTGATGGGCTGATGGGAGCCTTGCTCATAGTGTCCAAAGCCAAAACCCTTCCATGCACACCTATAAAGGTAGGTGTGTGCAAAGGCGGGGTTGCCAAGAAATAAGAAGTCTGATGTGAATGGTTGCGGTAAAGAGAGAGGATTGCCATCAGTAGGAGCTTGATTGAGCCCCCCATAGATAAGGTTGGTTTGGAGGTGAGGAGGACCATAAGGCACGACCATCCCAATTCGGTGATCGTAACTGGGGCTATGGTGAAGGCGTCCATACTCTTGTAGAGTTTGGAACATGTCTAAGGTCAAAAAGTGATATTCCCCAAGTGAAAATCATTGGAAGATGTCTTCCATGGGGTCTTTGGTTACCGCTTGAAGAGGAGGGGTGAGGGCAACCACCAGTTGCGAACTGGTCAAAGGTTTTGCAGATGGAGGCGACACCGGGGTTGATGGCTTGATAGGAATGAGGATGTCATTTGGTTGATAGGTTGTGTTACAAGTTTTGAAAGGTGATGGGTCAGTGAGAATGGTGTGGACTTGCCCGTCGTGCTCAAATTTCACACAATGGTGCAGGGTGGAGGGGACACAGGCCATGGCACGGATCCAGGGTCAGCCCAACAACATGTTGTATTGAAACTCTCCTTCGATGATATAGAAGAGCTCTGAGACTATGCGTGGACCAATGTGAATGTGAAGGACAACTGTGTCAATGGTTGTGGCAGTGGTGTTATTGAAGGAACACAAGATTGCATCAGTCTTAGAGACGCAATTCTTGGGAAGAGCCAACTGATCAAAGGCATGGGTAGAGATAATGTTGATGCTAGTGCCTCCTCAATCATAACATGTTTAATGCATGTCCAATCAACATAGGCAGTGATGAAGAGGGTGGCATCCTGATCTTCTGTGTTGGATGTGGGAATCTCAGAATCGCTGAATGTGATGGAGGCAATAGGAGATAAAGATTGGATGAGGGTAGCGAGTGGTTGGGGGTCTTTGGGTTAGACTTCCACTACCTACAAGGCTTGGATGAGGGCTTGACGATGCTGAGGTGAGGTTTGGATGAGGTCATAAAGGGACATCTTCACAGGTGTCTGGTGAAGTTGTTTCAACATGGAGTCATGAATCGGCTCGGAAGAGGAAGAAGAAGAAGGCTGAGATGCGCCAAGGATAGAAATTTTAGGCTTGGGCGGTTGAGGTGGCTTGAGGAAAGGGTAGGTCCAAGAAATGGTGGCTTTTTTTTGCCTTATCCTTTTGTGACCTAGTGGTTATGTGGATAGCATTGATTTCAAAGATAGGAGGTGAAGAAGGGGTCATGGCCTGCTGGTGAGATGTTGATGTGGTTGAAAAGGTTAGATGGGAAGGTGTCGAGGGTCGGTCAAGAGTGTCCTCAAGGAGAAGAGTGTCCTTCTCCATATAGTGGCAAATGATGGCCTTGAAGGCACAACAAGCCTCGGTATTGTGTCTTGGCGTACGATGGTATAAGCAAATCTTCATGTCCTCGAACTAGGAGGGCTTAGACCCGAGAGGTTGGAAAGAACTGATGGGTGGAAGGGTTATGCTGGAAGTCTGCAAAAGTTGGTGCAATATCAATGAGTATGAGCCCACTAAAGGGTCCGTGCTAGTCGATGTGTGCGATGCTAGTGACTTTTACTTAGGTAGAGTTAGAGGAGGTTTTTTGTACCACCTTTTGGGTTGATGGTGCGGTGAAAGGTGGAGATGACACTTTCTTCATGAGAGGTACCACCTTTTTAGGAGAGGGTAGGCTAGAGATAGGCAAAAGAAGCAAAGGAGTCAACTGGTTTTGATTAGAGGTTGGCGTGGGAAGGACTCTGGTCAGGGTCAAAGGATGGGGGCCCAAAATGGAAGGTAATGGTGACAGGGGAAGAGGCGTTCACTTCTGTGGTCTGGCAGTCTTCTTTGACTTGGTTAGAAGACTACTATTGGTCGAGGTCTGGTCTAAGTCCACCTTCACTTATGGGTGAGTGAGGGTATAGACATGGCGAATGCCAAGTGACTTTATAGGTTTAGATGGGGTAGATTTGGGTTTAGAAGTGGGAGTCTGGTCTTTGTTGAGAGTCTTGGGAGATTTTACCTTGGGAGGATTGGCAGCATGAGATGAGAGGGCACAGGCATGTTGAAGAGCTTTAAGATGCTCCCACAATACTGAATGCTCCACTTTCCTTGTAGGGAGAAGTTTGAGTTTCTCCACTAATTGGAAAAATGGCTGAGAAGATGTTGGATGAGGTTTGGGTCCTTGAGAAGATGTTGACGGTTGTGGGGCCGAAGATGAGATGGGTGTATTAGTCTCGAACCCATGGCATGATGAAGTCGTGACCAATTCGTCCTTGGTTGGAGATAAAGGAGAGGCAGGTTCTTCCCTGGGTGGAGAAGAAACTAGAGAATGAGGCTCCTCAACCAGGTAAAAGGCAGGGATGATGGTGCCCTTCACTTGTTGTCGAGGAGTAGGAAGGGTCGGGTTCTCCATAGGCAGCAGGAAGGAGGATGGTGAGACCGGTGGTGCCGATAAGGTTGAGGCATCCTCCAAGATGAGAAAGGTTGATAGAGAACTAACTAGGGAAAGAGGTTCGTCCACACGTGATGGACTAACCTCTTGAGGTTGGTTGGGGATGAAGGGCAAGACCGTATTGACTGTTCGAATGTTGTGTTCATGAGTGTTGTCAATCAAGGTCTGGACATTGTTTTGGGTTGGTGGATGATTGGGGAATGGTTGCTTGAAGATGTCGATCCCCTAATTAGGGGGGGCATTGGGATTGTCTAGGATGAGGTCACCCTTTTTGAGCATGTCTTGGATTATGTTTTGAAGGGTCTTGCAATTTCTTGTGTCATGGCCTTTAACATGGTGGTAGTTACAAAAATCATTTTCCCTATACCACGCAGTGATGGCGCGTGAGGGATCAAATTGTGGAGGTGGTCAGATCTGGGGGAGATTGAGAACCCCTTATTTAACAAGTTTTTCTAGCACAGACGCGTATGATTCTCTGAGAGGAGTATACTATCATTGTACGTATCTCTGCTAGAATTGGCAGGTGGCGCTCTAAGATGTAGATGGCTCAGGTTGATTGGTTGAAGGCGAAGAGGATGAAGGTCTAACAACCACAGCGTTAGCTGAAGCTTTAGACTTAGGATTGGATGATGAAGGTTTAGAAGAATAGGAGTCATTGGTCTTAGAGTTGGGATTCTTGCTTCACAACTTGACTTTATTCTCCTCGATGGCACGTAATTCAAGTTTGTAGGCCATCGTGAAGGCTTTGTCGAAGGTGTGGAAGGTCTGAACCCATAAGGTGGAAGAAATATGTTTGGTGCAGGCTTGGGAGAAAAGTTTAATAAGTTCAGGTTAGGGTAAGGAAAAGGAGAGTTGATTGATGAGGCCTCTCCAGTGAGAAACGAAGTCAGCTATGGATTCGTCCTCGAATTGGCGGATAGAATAGAGGTCTGTGATCAAGACCTTCTTGGTGATGTTGATGGAGAAGTGATCAAGAAAGAGCTGGGCCAATTGTGTGAATGTGAAGAGGGAATGGATGGTAAGAGAGTTGTACCAATCAAGCATAGCACCAGAGAGAGACATAGGAAATGTGCGTAAAAGTAATGCATCGTCATGGGCAATAAGGTAACATGCATGTCTGAATGCCCATAAGTGCTATTGCAGGTCTTCCTTGCTTTGAAAGCAAGAGAATTTAGGAAGTTCCCATTGACTGGGGTATGGCCTGATTGAGACAGAAGGATGAATGGGCTCATTGCAAATTTTCTCATATGAGAGAGCATTACGTGAGCCAGAAATGGAGGTCTCTAGGCTAGACATCTTGTCCATCAGCATTTTGATGATGTCTACTGACAGATTGGTGGGTGGAGCATCTCCTAGATTATAAGGCACTTGAAAGATATTAAGAGGGTCATATGACGTGGTTGGTTGCATAGACGCAACATATGGGTAACTAGTTATCGGGGTGGAAGTTAAAGCCAAGGGCACTTGTGTTATGGGGTTGGTAGGCACAGATTAGATAGGGGCCATCAAAGATGGTTGAGGAGTGGCCACACTTGTTAAAGGGTAGACAGTTACTCTTGTGTTGATAGGTGCAAGAGTAGGGGGGATAGAGACCACTAGGTTTTGGAAAGGTGTAGGATTTGGTTGAGTCGTTTGAGGTTGAGGGGGCACCGGAACCCCCATGGAGGTAGGTCTAGAAGGAGAGGCTAAATTTTGAAGGTGGGACACGGTTGGGTTATTAGTCGAGGTGTTGGCTTGATTGTCTATAGGTTGAATTGTAGATGTTGTTGATGTGATCATTGTCTCGACTAAGGAAGTTGGCATCCCATAGATTGGGTTGCCTAAGGAGTCTCGTGTTCAGCTATGCACGAGATAATGCTACAAGGCTTTGACGTTGAGGTCCAAGAGTCATGCAAAATCTTTGTCCCCTTCTGGGACAATAGGAGTCTGGGGCGGGGTTGGGCGAGTAGGAGTTCTTTCAGTCTCTGAGTGGAACTCCATTATAGGACTAGTTATGGACGGGGTAGATGGAAGTGGTTGATGCCTCACGTTGTTGACTAGAGCCTTGGCTTGACTGTGAGTCAAAACCATGCAAGGCAAGAAAGGTCAGGTTTTAGAAACTGCATTTTTCAATTTCAAAAACTCAGAATGGGGTTTTGGTAGAAAAAGGGGCGGGTTTTGAGGCTGCTATTTTGAAAAAAGAAAGAACTATGACAGAGACCGACGTCGGTTGAAAAACTGATGTCGGTGAGAAATATGGCTGACATCGGTGGTAAAACCGATGTCGATGACTGTGTTTTCTAGAAACCAAAAAGATTTGAGAGTTTTTGAAAAACATAAAGAAGAACGTCCTCACTAGTTCAAACAAGCAAATAAGAACAGAAAAGATGAAGAACACAAGCAGAGCCTAAGCGTTAAATCCCTAGAAATAAATTATTAAGCTCGTGTGGCTTATGCCTTAAAGTGATGTTTGGGGAGCTTGGCTATTAGAAGGGTCCTAGAAGAGGTAGTCTATGGATGGTTTTAGGTTTGTTTAGGCACTCAAGAGTCTGGGTTAGGTTTCGTACATGGCCTGGTGCTAAGGAGCAAGCTCCCCTCACTTCACGAGTCTAGTGGTAAGCTGGTCTCGCTTAGACAAAATATACTTTCCCTAGAGATTAGACTCTGCCAAAGAACAGAGTGGGCTTTCCCCTTAGTGATGAAATCCAAGTAGGATCCCCAGGATGGGTAAGGTATCCACTGGGGGATGAAATCCCAGTCGGGCCTTGTCTCAGGTAAGTTTGATGTTTGATTTAGTGTAAGTGGTTCGGTTGTGTAACATCAAGTGGACTACGATTAATTCATGATGCGATTTGTTAATTAATAGGTGTGGACTAAGAAATGCAAGCAAACAGAAATGATATGCAATGTGTTTTAAGCTCCAAGTCGAAATGTGAGTTTGAATGAAAACAAGTTGAGAAAGGGTTGAAGGATATGATTTTTGACTAGCTTGAAATGCAAGAAAAGAAAGAAAGGTTCCTTTTAATCCTGCTTATGATGTCATTTAGAAGAGAAGAAAGAGGTGAAAAGGGAGAAACCTAATGCACCTATATGAACAGAAGAAAAAGGAACCTAAGGGAGACCATAAGGTCCCACCGGGCGTGGCGGAATGTTTCTATACGATTTTCGCTTTCACATTCAAAGAGAGACTAAGAAACTAAGAAGAAATGGTCTAAGGCTTGTATGTACCTAGATGAAGTCGTGCACATCATAATCTAGACGTCATGAGAACCCCTCTTTGGTTGTGGAGGATGACACCTGTAATGAAAAAAGACTTGGAAAAAGAAGGCGTTAAATGAGGAGATGGTGGGCTGCCAAGCAAAAGCTTGATCCCAAAAGCAAAAGCTTGAGGGATGTCAACCCACTGACTGATAAAAATAATGTCTGATAAAAAGTAGAATGATAGAAAGAATGAAATGATTGAAGACTGAAAAGGAAATGGAAGCAAATGCTTACCTAAATGCTGTTGTCGGCCTGGTCACAGTCATCGGCGTCAGTGGTCCTACCGGCGTCGGTTGGTAAAGGTCTGCCGACGTCAGTTAGTATGCCGATGTCGGTGGGGGCAGTGGTCTCTACGGCCGGCGTCGGTCGGGGCAGTAGGCTTTGGACGAGGTCTGGTCAGGTCTTGATGGGTTTATGGTCTGTGGATGGGTCTAAGAAGGATTTTGGGTCTAGGTAAGGGTCTGAGAAGGGCTATGGGTTTGGTTGAATGGTCTGAGAGTCTGTATAAAGGTCTGGGGTAATGGACAAAATGTCAAGAAGAGATAGAGGAGGCCAATAGGGAGATAAGGATCTGGGTCTGGTTTGGAAGTGTTGAATGGGAGCTAACAACTAATACATTTTTAGATTATTGAAATGAAATAAAGAAACATTCTTAGCTCATACCTACTGAAGAAGAAATGTTGCTGATGGGTTGTACCTGTTGCTGGTGCTACTGGTGTGAAGGCCCTGTTGCTGGTGAAAGTTGATGCAAAATACCTGTTGTTATTGTAGCTGGTGCAGAAGCCTACTGTGTGAGAGAGAGAGGTCTGAAGGTTGGTGGATTGAATATTGATTGCAAGATTCAAGAGTCAGATGAAGAATAGGGGCGAAGGAAGGATAATGGATGCAGAAAACCATTATGAAGGAAGCCAATGCTGGCAATACCACCGACGTCGGTCGACATTTGACTGACGTCGGTGGTTGGAAGGTAGGAAAAAGGCTAAAAATAGCCTTTCATCCATTTTTCCAACTGCTGGGTTTGAGTGGCGGGGTAAGAAATGGTCGAGAAGGGTTAAATGGGTGCGAGGATGAGGAATAGGTCATAAATGGGTCATGGGGGGATGAAGGGAATCCAAAGAAGGACATCCTAGGGTGGTGAGGTGGCAAGGGAGAGAGAATTATTAACTTAAAATAAGATAATTATTTCAAATTAATAAGACATAGGTTAGGAGTGGTTAAGAGGAGCAAAGGGGGAGAGAAGGGGAGGACGACCAAGGGAGTAGACACGATTTCGGTGTCTATATTTTCTCCTTTTTGTCTTATTGGTTATTCTGGACGAACTGCACGACAAAAATAGGAGTTGATTGCCCCAGGTATGGGATAAGGTTGAATTTGTCTTGTTGGTTGTTCAAGTGAACTGCAAGACAAAAACAAGAGGATTGGTTACCCCAGGTGTGGAATAAGGTATTATCCCTCAAAGCAGGAGTCGAGGGAAGGGAACTTGGAATCGGGTGCTGATTTGATAGAGAGTGGATGAAAAAAAAGGTGAGTGTGAATGCTGCAATAGTTGTGATTGCATGTATACCACTTCACGAGATGGTCAGGTCAAAGTGTCATAGTTCAAGGGTTGAGGAGTGCCAAAATTGAATTAACTAGGCCCTAACATTAGTCGTAGCTGATCAGGTTATTCAATCTAAGCTGTAGCTCCAATGGTCATCATGTTCTAGGCATCCTGGGCTCAGGAAGTGCTCCTAGAAAACATGAAAATGTCACAAGTAGTGGGGATCAACCGGCTTGCGATCCTATACTTGTGAGGGTCAAAAATAGTCTGCGCACAATTTTGCTAACCAGTCGTGGGGTAGCATACATGCAAAAACAACCAAGGCAAAGTCGTCTTGGAAGTGGTCGGGGTCGGAGGAGATAGGCATGATCTCCAAAGTGATTGGTCGAGGTGGATGGATGGATGAAAGAATGTGGCTGAGCTAACCTCAGAACACTGAGTGCTGCCTACATAGCCCTTGTGTGAAGGGCCTCAAGCCAATGTAGTTCTCCCAAAGAGGGAGGAAGAGTCAAAGTGATTGGTTGGTCTTGGTCGAGGTCAAGGTCATGGTCAAAAAAGAGAAGGTTTGTCCATCAGAGAGACGAACAAATAGAGGGTGGTTGAGCTAACCCCAGAAGACGTCGTGTCATCTGAGTGCTGCCTACATAGCCCAGATTGGAAGGGGCCTCAGACCAATGTAGTTCAGACTAGTTGAGAAGATTGGTTGATGATTGGTTTGGTCATGTGTCGAAATGATGAGGAGAAAAAGATGTTACAACCTTTTCCAAATGGTGTATTCTGTAACATTGGTTGAGAGGTCTTTCATCCCTAGCAATGTTCCATAGTCATGATGGATGTATGCTAAAAATGAATTGAGGTCTATTTATGCTTCAGCAAGTATTGGTTTATGCTTAACATAAATTGTGTCTGGTTGATAGTTTCCATGTGTATTGGTGTCCATAGAAACTAGTGTGAATAGGCTATGTGAGTGGTCTAAAAAGAGATTGGAGTTGAGTTGATTGGGTTTGACAAGTGATGAAGTTTGAATGTGACCAAAGTGTAAGTAGAAAGCGAAAGGCATAATCGCCCTTTCATTGACAAGGACCAGAATGATAGCATAGATAGGGGTTGTTAGAACAAAGAGCCCCCTTCATGCATTGCGTCATTGACCATGGTTGTGTTAGAACGGTAATCAAATCAATTTGACATTAAAGTGAGCTCAAAGTCCCTTGAGCAGGTGTTATAATAGGAGGAGGATATGGTAACCTGTTTTATGAGCTTGGATAACCTTGCCCCTTTTTATAGGAGACCCCGAGACAACTACAAGCCAAGTCCATGACCTATTTTTTTTTTTTTTGAAAGAGCGGACTGATCAATGCAGGAAGTCCACATAGAGATGTCATTTTGCTTTGTGGTCATTTGTGAAGCTGATCGATGCGGGAAGCTTCTAAGAAAGTGATGTTTATAGCAAGAGTTAATCATAGCCATCCTTTGAGGGAGTGGTCTATATTTTTGTTTTATATAAGTTTGAATAGCTATCCTTCGAGGGAGCAATCTATTAGCTATAGTAATGATAGTACAACTATCCTTCGAGGGAGCAGTCTACCTTTTGATTTGATTGGGTGACCTTGGATATATTTTGACATCTTGATTTTTTTGACAGAATCTAGAGTCATGGACAAGACTATAGAAGTTCAAGGGCTCCCTTTTATTAGGACAAATCATCCATGCATCATAAAAGGGTTATAGAGGATTTGTTTAGGGTAATAGGGTTGAAAGGAATGAGGATTAAGATAAAAAGGATTGCTCAAGGGATGAGCTCAAGTTAAATGTCAAGTGGACGAGTACTCGACTAATAGTAGAATGGTCGCAGATGCAAGACATTAAGAGGCTCAGGTTCTAGCCATCTGTCGAGAGAAGATAGATGATAATTCCCTGACCCATACTTGTGCGTGATGATGAAAGGTCTGAGCCAATTAGGGGCAAACTTGCCTTGTTTACTTTGCTCCATATTGGCCACATGTTGATTGATGCTTGGTTGGTTGATATGGTCACTAATTGGTCGAGACTGGTTGAATGTTTGGTCGAGGGTCGGGTTGATGGATATTTGGTCAATGATTGGTTGAGGTTTGGTCGATGTCTGGTTTGATGATTGATTGAGGTTAGGATAGTTAGTATAAAGTCAAACTCCCCCCACTCATTTTATGGTAGGAAGAATGTCTAACACCTAATGCAGATGATCAATGGGTTAGATGAATGAGATGGAGAGGAGAGACCTGGGTACCCCACCTGGTTGATAGGTCAGGGGTTCTAAGTGAATGGTGCTTAGGCATTGAAAAAGCTAGGAGGGATGGAAACCACCGACTTCGTAGGTGAAGAGGGAAGAATGGGTGAGCTTAAAGGTTTACAAGAGCCTGATTAGGGTCTTGGAAACCCAGGCCATACCGTTTCTTGGCATTGTCATCGTTGAGAGGCTCGATGGGCTGATGGGAGCCTTGCTCATAGCGTCTAAAGCCAAAACCCTTCCATACACACCTATAAAGGTAGGTGTGTGCAAAGGCAAGGTTTCCAAGAAATGAGAAGTCTGATGTGAATGGTTGTGGTTAAGAGAGAGGATTTCCATTAGTAGGAGCTTGATTGAGCCCCCCATAGACAAGATTGGTTCAGAGGTGAGGAGGACCATAAGGCACGACCATCCCCATCCAGTGATCGTAATTGGGGCTGTGGTGAAGGCGTCCATACTCTTGTGGAGTTTGGAACATGTCTAAGGTCAACAAGCCATATTCCCCAAGTGAAAGTCATTGGAAGATGTCTTCCATGGGGTCTTTGGTTACCGCTTGAAGAGGAGGGGTGACGGCAACCACCGATTGCAAATTGGTCGAAGCTTCCACGGATGGAGGCAGCATCGAGGTTGATGGCTTGATAGGAATGAGGACGTCATTTGGTCGATAGGTTGTGTTACAAGTTTTGAAAGGTAATAGGTCAGCGGGAATGGTGTGGACTTTCCCATCGTGCTCAAATTTCACACAACGGTGCAGGGTAGAGAGGACACAGGCCATGGCATGGATCCAGGGTCAGCTCAGCAACATGTTGTATTAAAACTCTCCTTCGATGATATAGAAGAGCTCTGAGACTGTGCATGGACCAACGCGAATGTGAAGGATGACTGTGCCAATGGTTATGGCAGTGGTGTCATTGAAGGAATACAAGATTGCGTCAGTCTTGGAGATGCAATTCTTGGGAAGAGATAACTGATCAAAGGCATGGGTGGAGATAATGTTGATGCTGGTGCCTCTGTCAATCATAACACATTTAATGCATGTCTGATCAACATAGGTAGTGATGAAGAGGGCGGCATCTTGATCTTTCGTGTTGGGTGTGGGAATCTCAGAATTGTTGAATGTGATGGAGGCAATAAGAGATAAAGAGTGGACGAGGGTAGTGAGTGGTTGGGGGTCTTCGGGTTAGACCTTTACTGCCTGCAAGGCTCGGATGAGGGCTTGACGATGCTAAGGTGAGGTTTGGATGAGGTCATAAAGGGACATCTTCACAGGTGTCTGGTGAAGTTGTTTCAACATGGAGTCATGAATCGGCCCAGAAGAGGAAGAAGAAGAAGACTGAGATGCACCAAGGATAAAAATTTTAGGCTTGGGTAGTTGAGGTGGCTTAACGAAAGGGTAGGTCCAAGGAATGGAAGCTTTTTCTTTTGCCTTGTCCTTTTGTGACCTAGTGGTTATGTGGATAACATTGATTTCAAAGATAGGAGGTGAAGAAGGGATCATGGCCTGTTGGTGAGATGTTGATGTGGTTGAAGAGGTTGGATGGGAAGGTGTCGAGGGTCGGTCAAGAGTGTCCTCAAGGAGAAGAGTGTCCTTCTCTATATAGCGGTGAATGATAGCCTTGAGGGCACATCAAGCCTCGGTATCGTGTCCTAGCGTATGATGGTATAAGAAAATCTTCATGTCATCGAACTAGGAGGGCTTGGACCCGAGAGGTTGGAAAGGCTTGATGGGTGGAAGGGTTATGCTAGAAGTCTGCAAAAGTCAGTGCAATATCAACGAGTATGAGCCCACTAAAGGGTCCATGCTAGTCAATGTATGCGATGCTGGTGACTTTTTCTTAGGTGGAGTTGGAAGAGGTTTTCGTACCACCTTTTGGGTTGATGGTGTGGTGACAGGCAGAGACAACACTTTCTTCATGAGAGGTACCACCTTTTAAAGAGAGGGTAGGCTAGAGATAGGAAGAGGAAGCAAAGGAGGCAACTGGTTTTGATTAGAGGTCAGCGTGGGAAGGACTCTGGTCAGGGTCGAAGGATGGGGGCCCAAAATGGAAGGTAATGGTGACGGGGGAAGAGGCGTTCACTTCTGTGGTCTGGCAGTTTTCTTCAACTTGGTTGGAAGACTACTATTGGTCGAGGTCTGGTCTAAGTCCACCTTCACTTGTGGGTGAGTGAGGGTATAGACAAGGTGAATGCCAAGTGACTTGATAGGTTTAGATGGGGTAGATGTGGGTTTAGAAGTGGGAGTCTGGTCTTTGTTGAGAATCTTGGGAGATTCTGCCTTGGGAGGATTGGCAGCATGAGACGAGAGGGCACGGGCATGTTGAAGAGCTTTAAGATGCTCCCACAATACTGAATGCTCCACTTTCCTTTTAGGGAGAAGTTCAAGTTTCTCCACTAATTGGAAAAATGGCTGAGAAGATGTTGGATGAGGTTTGGGTCCTTGAGAAGATGTTGATGGTTGTGGAGCCGAAGATGAGACGGGTGTAGTAGTCTCAAACCCATGGCATGATGAAGTCGTGATCGATTCATCCTTGGTTTGAGATGAAGGAGAGGCAGGTTCTTCCCTGGGTGGAGAAGAAACTGGAGAATGAGGCTCCTTAAGTGGGTAAAGGGTAGGGATGATGGTGCCATCCACTTACGGTTGAGGAGTAGGAAGGGTCAGGTCCTCCATAGGCAGCAAGAAGGAGGATGGTGAGACCGGTGGTGTCGGTAAGGTTGAGGCATCCTCCAAGATGAGAGAGGTTGATGGAGAACTAACTGAGGAAAGAGGTTTGTCCACACGTGATGGACTGATAGATGGACTAACCTCTTGAGGTTGGTCGGGGATGAAGGGCGAGACCGTATTGACTGTTCGAATGTTGTGTTCATGAATGTTGTCAATCAAGGTCTGGACATTGTTTTGGGTCGGTGGATGATTGGGGAATGTTTGATTGAAGATGTCGATCCCATGATTAGGGGGGGCATTGGGATTTTCTAGGATGAGGTCACCATTTTCAAGCATGTCTTGGATTATGTTTTTAAGGGTCTTGAAATTTCTCGTGTCATGGCCTTTAACACGGTGGTAGTTACAAAAATCATTTTCCCTATACCACACAGGGATGGTGCATGAGGGATCAAATTGTGGAGGTGGTCAGATCTGGGGGAGATTGAGAACCCCCTGTATAACAAGTTTTTTTAGCACAAACACGTATGATTCTCTGAGAGGAGTATACTGTCATTGTATGTATCTCTGTTGGAATTGGTGGGTGGCGCTCTGAGATGTGGATGGCTCAGGCTGATTGGTTGAAGGTGAAGAGGATGAAGGTCTAACGATCATAGCATTAGCTGAAGCTTTAGACTTAGGATTGGATGATGAAGGTTTAGAAGAAGAGGAGTCATTGGTCTTAGAGTTGGGATTCTTGCTCCACAACTTGACTTTATTCTCCTCGATGGCACGTAATTCAAGTTTGTGGGCCATTGTGAAGGCTTCGTTAAAGGTGCGGAAGGTCTAAACCCGTAAGGTGGAAGAAATATGTTTGGCGCAGGCTTGGGAGAAAAGTTCAATAAGTTCAAGTTGGGGTAAGGAAAAGGAGAGTTGATTGATGAGGCCTCTCCAGCGAGAAACGAAGTCAGCTATGGATTTGTCCTCAAATTGGCAGATAGAATAGAGGTCTATGATCAAGACCTTCTTGGTGATGTTGATGGAGAAGTGATCAAGAAAGAGTTGGGCCAGCTGTGTGAATGTGAAGAGGGAATGGCTGGCAAGAGAGTTGTACCAGTTAAGCACAGCACCAGAGAGAGACATAGGAAATGTGCATAAAAGCAATGCATCGTCATGGGCAATAAGGTAACAGGCATGTCTGAATGCTTGCAAGTGTTGTTGTGGGTCTTCCTTGCTTTGAAAGTGAGAGAATTTAGGAAGCTCCCATTGACTTGGGTATGGCCTGATCGGGACAGAAGGATGAATGTGCTCATTGCAAATTTGATCATATGAGAGAGCATTGCGTGAGCCAAAAACGGAGGTCTCTAGGCTAGACATCTTGTCCATCAGCATTTTGATGATGTCTGTTGATGGATTGGCAGGTGGAGCGCCTCCTAGATTATAAGGCGCTTGAAAGATATTAAGAGGGGCATATGACGTGGTTAGTTGTGTAGATGCAACATATGGGTAGCTAATTATCGGGGTAGAAGTTGAAGCCAAGGGCACTTGTGTTATCTGGTTGGTAGGCATAAATTGGATAGGGGCCGTCAAAGATGGTTGAGGAGTGGCCACACTTGTTGAAGGGTAGACAGTTACTCTTGTGTTGATAGGTGCAAGAGTAGGGGGGATAGAGACCACTAGGTTTTGGAAAGGTGTAGGATTTGGTTGAGTCATTTTAGGTTGAGGGGGTACCGGAACCCCCATGGAGGTAGGTCTAGAAGGAGAGGCTAAATTTTGAAGGTGGGACACAGTTGGGTTATTAGTCGAGGTGTTGGCTTGATTGTCTATAGGTTGAATTGTAGATGCTGTTGATGTGATCATTGTCTCGACTAAGGAAGTCGGCATCCCATAGATTGGGTTGCCTAAGGAGTCTCACGTTCGGCTATGTGCGAGATAATGCTGCAAGGCTTTGACGTTGAGGTCTAAGAGTCATGCAAAATATTTGTCCCCTTTTGGCACAATAGGAGTCTGGGGTGGGGTTGGGCGAGTAGTAGTTCTTTTAGTCTCCGAGTGGAACTCCATTATAAGACCAGTTATGGATGGGGTAGATGGAAGTGGTTGATGCCTTGCGTGGTTGACTAGAGCCTTGGCTTGACTATGAGTCAGAACCATGCAAGGCAAGAAAGGTCAGGTTTCAAAAACTGCATTTTTTTAGTTTCAGAAACTAAGAATGGGGTTTTGGCAGAAAAAGGGGCAGGTTTTGAGGCTGTTATTTTGAAAAAAGAAAGAATTGTGACAGAGACTGACGTTAGTTGAAAAACCGATGTCGGTGAGAAAGATGGCTGACATTGGTCAGATAACTGATGTCGATGAGAAAAGGTTACCGACGTCGGTGGTAAAATCGATGCTGGTGACTGTGTTTTCTAGAAACCCAAAAGATTTGAGAGTTTTTGAAAAATAGGAAGAAGAACGTCCTCACTATCTCAAACAAGTAGATAAGAACAGAAAAGATGAAAAACACAAGCAGAGCCTAAGCATTAAATCCCTAGAAATAAATTATTAAGCTCATGTGGCTTATGCCTTAAAGTGATGTTTGGGGAGGTTGGTTGTTAGAAGGGTCCTAGAAGAGGTAGTCTATGGATGGTTTCAGGTTTGTTTAGGTGCTCAAGAGTCTGGGTTAGGTTCCGTACATGGCCTGGTGCTAAGGAGCAAGCTCCCCTCACTTCACGAGTCCAGTGGTAAGTTGGTCTCACTTAGCCAAAATATACTTTCCCTAGAGATTAGACTCTGTCAGAGAACAGAGTGGGCTTTCCCCTTGGTGATGAAATCTAAGTAGGATCACCGGGATGGGTAAGGTATCCGCTGGGGGATGAAATCCCAGTCAGGCCTTATCTCAGGTAAGTTTGATGTTTGATTTAGTGAAAGTGGTTTGGTTGTGTAACATCAAGTGGACTACGATTAATTCATGATGCGATTTGTTAATTACTAGGTGTGGACTAAGAAATGCAAGCAAGCAGAAATGATATGCAATGTGTTTTAAGCCCCAAGTCAAAATGTGAGTTTGAATGAAAACAAGTTGAGAAAGGGTTGAAGGATATGATTTTTGACTAGCTTGAAATGCAAGAAAAGAAAGAAAGCTTCCTTTTAATCTTGCTTATGATGTCGTTTAGAAGAGAAGAAAGAGGTGAAAAGGGAGAAACCTAATACACCTATATGAATAGAAAGAAAAGGAACCCAAGGGAGACCCTAAGGTCCCACTGGGCGTGCCAGAATGTTTCTATATGATTTTCGCTTTCACATTCAAAGAGAGAATAAGAAACTAAGAAGAAATGGTCTAAGGCTTGTATGTACCTAGATGAAGTCGTGCACACCCTAATCCAGACGTTGTGAGAACCCCTCTTTGGTTGTGGAGGATGACACATGTAACAAAAAGAGACTTGGAGAAAGAAGGTGTTAGATGAGGAGATGGTGGGCTGCCAAGCAAAAGCTTGATCCCAAAAGCAAAAGCTTGAGGGATGTCAACCCACTGACTGATAAAAATAATGTCTGATAAAAAGTAGAATGATAGAAAGACTAAAATGATTGAAGACTGAAAAGGAAATGGAAGCAAATGCTTACCTGAATGCTGCTGCTGGCCTGGTCACAGTCGCCGGTGTCGGTGGTCCTATCGGTGTCGGTTGGTAAAGGTCGGCCGACGTCCGTTAGTATGCCGACGTCAGTGGGGGTAGTGGTCTCTGCGGCTGGCATCGGTCGAGGTAGTAGGCTTTGGGCGAGGTCTGTTAGGTCTAGATGGGTTTATGGTCTTTAGACGGGTCTGAGAAGGATTTTGGGTTTGGGTAAGGGTCTGAGAAGGGCTATGGGTTTGGTTGAATGGTCTGAGAGTCTGTGCAGAGGTCTGGGGTAATGGACAGAATGTCAAAAAGAGATAGAGGAGGCCAACAGGGAGATAAGGATCTGGGTCTGGTCTGAAAGTGCTGAATGGGAGCTAACAGCTAATACATTTCTAGATTATTGAAATGAAATAAAGAAACATTCTTAGTTCATACCTGCTGAAGAAGAAATGTTGCTGATGGGTTGTACCTGTTACTGGTGTTGCTAGTGTGAAGGCCCTATTGCTGGTGAAAGCTGATGTAGAATACCTATTGTTGCTGTAGCTAGTGCAGAAGCCTACTATGACAGAGAGAGAGGTCTGAAGGTTGGTGAATTGAATATTGATTGCAAGATTCAAGAGTCAGATGAAGAACAAGGGCGAAGGAAGGATAACGGACATGGAAAACCATTATGAAGGATGCCGATGCCGGCAATACCACCGACGTCAGTCGACAGTTGACGGATGTCAGCGGCTGAAAGGTAGGAAAAAGGCTAAAAATAGCCTTTCATCTATTTTCCCAATTGTGAGGTTTGAGTGGCGGGGTAAGAAACGGTCAAGAAGGGTTAAATGGGTGCGAGGATGAGGAATAGGTCATAAATGGGTCATGGGGGCATGAAGGGAATCTAAAGAAGGGCATCCTAGGGTGGTGAGGTGGCAAGGGAGAGAGAATTATTAACTTAAAATAAGATAATTATTTCAAATTAATAAGACATAGGTTAGGAGTGGTTAAGAGGAGCAAGGGGGGAGAGAAGGGGAGGACGACCAAGGGAGTAGACACGATTTCGGTGTCTACATGTTATTCGATACCAAGTTTCTCTTGCTTATTGAGGTCTTAAATTGATGCATGGATCCAAATGGTTTTCATATATTGTGGATAGGTACCTATTGACCAATTTTTCACCCTACAATTGAAAATTGGGCACCCCTATATGAAAATTTAGCTTTTAGATCTTTTAAGGGTGAATATCATGTCATAGTGTGATCTCAGGTTTATTCAACATAATATGAATGTTATTAGCTTTGATCAGTTTGTTGTCTAGGTAATTTTAATTTATTTGAGCCATGGTAATAGGTCTAAGTATATTTTAAAGAGCATTTTCAAAGTGCTATATCTACCACACACAATAGTTGTAGAGGAAGCTAATCATGTGGGTTTGTTCATCCTAGTTCAAAGTTCCTATGTACTAAGTTTGAGGTCCTTCATCAAAGCACAAGCAAAGTTTTTCATGTTCAAAGAATTGATTTTAAAACATTTCTAGACTTAGTCATTCGAGCTCAACTGTTCACTTTGGGTTTATCTTGGTCTTGAACTTTGGGTTTCTATAACCATAAGATTTTAGGTTTTCCTATTATGAAGATTTCATTCAAAGGAGGTGTTCCACTCAAAACCCATGGTAAAAAGTACAAGGTTTATTTCTTTCAAAAAGAATTATTTCAAGTTTTTTATTTTCAAGTGTCAAGAATTATTTTTGACATTTTGTCTGAAACAATTCCCCTAAAGGATCTTTTCGGGCTAAGGGGTCATTTTTATTTTTTTGAAGGGCACTTCAGTTTTCCTGAAGGGCACTTTATTTTTCCCAAAGGGCATTTACAACAAAGCTGAAAGGATACTTTCAATTTATTCGAAGGGTACTTTTCTTAGATAAATGTTTCTTTGCAAATTTTTCAGAGGGTACCCCTCTATAATGAAGTGGACCAAAAAAAAAAAGGGCATTTTCAAGAGTTTCAGAGGGTATTTTCCTTTCAATAAAGGCATAAACAAAAAAGCCAAAGGGCATCTCCTAGAGTCGAAGGTAGTTTTATATCAAAAAATAACTAAGGCATAATTCCTTTGAACTTTTGTCTGAAGGACTTACTCAAGTCAAAATTATGAATAAATCTTTCACAAGAAGTTAGTTGAAGAGATTGGCCTGAAAGAATTACTCGATACAAATTATCCATGGAAGATTGTTTGAGGAAAATATCCTAAAATAATTTATGATGGGTTTATGGAAGTCAAATTTAGGGTCATGGGATTCCCATTGGAATTAAAAATATTATTAGGAACCTGATGGAAAACATGGAGGTGAAAAATGGAAGGATCCCAAACATCTGGTGTAGATAAATGAATGAAAAAATAGGCAGGTTGACGGTTTTAGTCATTGTTGGTTATTGACCAAATCAAAGAGCTTATATGAAATCATAAACACAGGTGTATAAAGGATGGATAGAAATTAGGGAAAGTATTTTATAACTATTGAAATTAATTCCATTTCCCTCGAGCATTATTATGTGTTAGCTCCCCTGTTGATAGTTTCAAATGCTCATGGATGGTCTTTGATGGAGGCAGTTTCATGAAGGATGGCAGAAGACTCATTGCACCATTTCAGAAGAGTCTACCATGATTTTACATGGACATATATCTAAATATACATTCATTATCTACTTCCCACTCAACCACATATGAAACATAATTATTTATATTCTCAGGCGTGAGCATGTTTTTCTATGACCTTTGAGCTTCCCTCTTTTCTATTCTTAAAAATTCTATAAATTGGGCCTTTTTGGCCATTGTTTGTATCTCTCCACTTGGGTATGGTGAATCCATACCAAAATTTTGTCTTGAATCAATAAAGATATATTTTTTTACCTCGTTCAAGAATTATCTAAGTGTATGTGATGGTTATTGTCTCGTGAAAGTGTATCTTAGCTTACCTTCACATGTCAATTTTCTTAGTACCTTGTGAGTTCAAAGACTTCTCTTTGTAAGTCATCAAGAAGTGTCAAATGGGGTTATGAGTGTAGTGAATAACTAATTCAATAGTGTGTCTTAGAATGCCTAGCCTAAGCCAATTCTAAGACCCCATGTTGAAACATTGATGGAAGAAGGTTGTTATTAGATGGAGTGTATTTTAGGCTTCTTTTTGTTCAAAGTACATGTCAAGAGTGTGATTAGAAAAAACATTTTGGTGCATCACCTCTAGTATAATAGGTTTAATTTTAGTTGTTCTAACCCTTTTCATCCTCCCCAAGTTGTTAGTAGTAGGAATATGATCCTAAATGATGCATTAAGGGGAGCTAGTCCCTAATCTATAGATCCACCCCCAATAGGGATACCCATATCCCTGGGGTGGTTCCATTGTGTCACTTAAGTGGGGAGAAGATTGTCCCATCTCCTCATTGGGTGAAATTAAGTGACAACATTTTTTGGCATGCCCAGTGGGACTGAAGGTCTACTCCTTGAGAAGTTTTGGTGTTCTTCTCAATATACTAGCCTTTGGAGGCAATTTTTATAAACACCAATGGTGACTCTATGAATGAATCTACTGATAAAGCAACTCAAGTATTCTTATTGAACTGTTTATAAACACCAATGGTGACTCCATGAATGAATCTACTGGTAAAGCAACTCAGGTATTCTTATTAAAGTGTTTTCTTATTTGACATACTTCTCACAACTCATGGATTAATTTGATGTTGATTTTGTCCTTACATAAGTGGATAAAAATTACCCTCTACTACCTATTCCTCTTAATTGTAAACAAGTACTTGTTCAACCTTATCATGATCCCTATCTTACCTAAAATCAACACTCCCCATATTGCACTCCACATAGTTCACCTGGTCCATATCCAAATCATATTATTATTAGTTTCAAAGAGAATCTCCTTAGCTATCAAGAATACATGTTAGACCTTGACACTAGATATGGTGGTGGTGAAATCATACCTAGTGTTTGTATTGAGAGTGTAAGGAATGCCTTGTAAAAAATTAAGGATTGGATACATATATAGGGGGATAATTTTCCAAATGTTACCTATGAAATTCTTGATGTTTGTGGCTTGATATTTAATCTAGATGAGAGATTGAGAGTCCATGAATACATCATGGAAACCTCACAATTTCCCACATTCACCTTCAAGTGTGCCATTCTTGCCCTTTAAAAATGCTAGTCCAACCATATTTCTTAATACCCCAAACCCCTTACATACTTTGCTAGGTTTTCCTTCTTGGAAATCCATCCAAGAAAGTAGCCCAAGGAAGGAAGGCATCATGGTTGAGTATGTTCACTTGTTGGAAGAGGATTTTGATAGGAAGAGATTGAATTTTGAAGCTCATCTTGAAAGGGAGTTTGAATTGGATAATTAGGCCTTAAGGTAGTCCATCATGGCAATGGAAGGTAAAATCTCTAAACCTAATCTTTCAATTTAAAATAAAGACACCAAGCCTTAAGAAGTTCCTAATTTCCTAGACATATCTTTCACCCCTTCACTAGCATCTCAATCTTATGAAAATATCCTTGAACCCACCTTTCTAAGATGGGCGGAAGTGATAATAGCTTGTGAGGAGAGGAATGGGTTTTATTTGAGTGAATAAGTTTATATAATAGAGAATCTTCAAACCACTCCATTCCCTCCCACCCCTCCTTAGGAAACCATTTAATTCATCCTTCCACCTCTTCCAACTGATCAAGGTTGCCTTCCTAATGTGGAGAACTATCTTGCTACTTGGGAGTACCCTTTGGCCAAACTCCCTATTTTGAATATTCTTGATGTTGACACCACTAATACGGAGGAATTGTGGTATAGGTTTGAGGATATATGCAAAGAGGGAGAGGGCTTCAAACGGTATACAAGTCTTTTGGAACTCACTCCAAGCCATGATAAGCAAGAGGTTGTGTCTAAAAAGGAAGACATGTGGCAAACCTACTTGAAAATGTTTCAAGAATATGAGGAGGGTATGGGGGCTGATATCCAAGTTGAACAAGATCAAGATGAGGGAGATTAAGCACATGTTGAATAACATCATCTCCAAGGAAGTCTAGCTCATGATGGAGCCACCTATGATGATCTTGGGCCTATTGAAGGTGGTCTAGAGTTTGTTTCTACATCCATCTATGAAGATGCCTCTACCAAATTTCAAGAAGAATGTTAACAAGTAGAACTTCCACTTGGTCATGATACAATTCCCTTTGGATACTTTGAATACATTGTGACCATTGAGAAGGATAATGGAATCCTTTAAAAAGATTAAATTTCAATAAGTTGTTCCTTGCCTAAACACACAAACTTATCCTAATAAGATGATGGAACAATAGTTTGAAGCTTCCTTCAAGTTTGAAGAGAACCTTACCTATTTTGTGAATGTATGGGAGATGAATCCATTGGACAATGTATAAGAACAAAGAGTAAAAAGGAAACAAGAGTCATCTTACCTTCCATCGAAGAAGAAGCATGATTGGCATCCTCACTCATCTAGTGAGAAAGGAGATCTATGTTACTTCCCTTTTGATCCAAGAAGGGAGGTATGAGTAAGATGTATGTGCATATTTATTTCTTTTTTGTTGTATCTTTTTTCCTTAAGTACTTATACACATGTGTGATTTCTTTTGTGTCTTGATTTGCTTTGTGTATTATTTTTGCCTTGTTTTTATTATGTGTTATGTCTCATGGTGAAATTTTCCTTTTTAGTTCAGTGTGTGTTTTAGGGTCATTTTTCATGTCCTTAAATGACTCCATGCCTAATGGAATATTTAGGATACTAGTCTGCTCAGTATAGAAAGCATAATACCCCTATGAGTCACCATGTTTTGACCAAATTTTGACCCTATAGGTCAAAATTGGGCAACCCTATATGAAAATTTTGATTTTAGATCTTTTAGGGGTGAATATCATGTCATAGTGTGATCTCATGTTTATTTAATGTAATATGAATGCTATTATCTTTGATCAGTTTGTTGCATAGGTCCTTTTACTTTCTTTGAGTCATGATAATAAGTCTGAGCAGAGTTTAAAGAACATTTTAAAAGTGTCAAATCTTACACATCTAGTAGTTGTAGAGGAAGTTGATCATGTGGGCTTGTTCATCCTGGTTCAAAGTTCTTATGTACTAATTTGAGGTCCTTTACCAAAGCAAAAACAAAGTTGTTCATACTCAAAGAATTGCCTCAAAAAAATTTCTAGACTTAGTCATTCGAGCTCATCCATTCACTTTAGGTTTATCTTGGTCTTCAACTTTAGGTTTCCATAAACATAAGATTTTGAGTTTTCCTATTAGGTAGATTTCATTCAAAAGAGGTGTTCCACTCAAAATCCACAACAAAAAGTGAAAGGTTTCTTTCTATTCAAGTGTTAGGAATTGTTTTAGAATTTTTGTCTGAAATAATTTCCTTGAAGGACATTTTTGAGCTAAGGGGTCATTTTAATTTTTTTGAAGGGAACTTTAATTTTCTCAAAGGGAACTTCATTTTTCCCAAAGGGCATTTGCAACAAAAGCTAAAAGGACACTTCCAATTTCTCTAAAGGGTAATTTTTTTTGGAGAAATAGTCCTTTTCAAAGTTTTTGAAGGGTACACCTCTATAATGAAGTGGATCAAATGGAAAATCCAAAGGGAATTTTCAAGAGTTTTGGAGGGTATTTTCCTTTCAAGAAACGCATAAAAAAATGCTGAAGGGCATCTCCTAGAGCTGAAGGTAGTTTTCTATCAAAAAATAACTAAGGAATAATTCCTTTAGACTTTTGTCCAAAGGAATTACTCAAGTCAAAAGTATAAATAAATGTTTTTTAGGAAGGTAGCCAAAAATATTGGCCTGAAATAATTCCCTAATACAAATTATTTGTAGAAGATTACTCAAGGAAAATATCTTGAAGGAATTCATGATGGGTCCATGGACATCAACTTTAGGGTCATGGGATAGCCATTGGAATTAGAAATATTGGTGAGAAATTGAGGTAAAACATGGAGGTGAAAAATGATAAGATCCTAAACATCTGGTGCAGACAAAGAAATCAAAAACTAGGTAGGTGATGGTTTGAGTCATTGCTAGCAACTAACCAAATCAAAGAGCTTCCATGAAATCATAAACACAAGTATCCAAAGGATGGATAGTATTTAGGGAAAGAATTTTATAACTATCCAAATGATTTCTATTTCCCTTGGTCAATGCTATGTATCAGCTCCCCTGTTGATAGTTTTAAATGCTCATGGATGGTCTTTGATGGAGGCAATTTCAAGAAGGATGACAAAAAAGTCATTGCATCATTTCAGAAGAGTCTACCATGATTTTACATGGACATCTATCTTAGGATACATTAATTTTATACTTCTCACTCAACCATACATGTAGTGTAACTATTTATATTCTCAGGCCCGATCATGTTTTTCTATGACCTTTGAGCTTCCCTCTTTTTTATTCTCAAAAATTCTATAAATTGGGCCTTTTTTGCCATTGTTTGTATCTCTCCACTTGGGTATGGAAAATCCCTACCAATTTTTTTTCTTGAATCAATAAATATATTTGTTTTTTACCTCATTCAAGAATTCTCTAAGTGTATGTGATGGTTATTATCTCGTGCAAGTGTATCTTAGCTTACCTTCACATGTCAATTTTCCTAGTACCTTGTGAGTTTAAGGACTTCTCTTTGCAAGTCAGCAAGAAGTGTCAAATGGATTTGTAATTGTAGTGAATATATAATTCAATAGTGTGTCTTAGAATGCCTATTTTATAATTCTTCCTATCATAAGCCAATTCTAAGACCCCATGTTGAAACATTCATGCAAGAAGAAGGCTGCTATTGGATGGAGTGTATGTTAGGCTTCTTTTGGTTCAAAGTACACATCAACAGTGTGAGTAGAAAAAATATTTTGATACATCACCGCCAGTATAATAGGTTTAATTTCAATTTTTTAAACCATTTTCATTCTTCCCAATTTGTTATTAGTAGGAATATGAGCCTAAATGATGTATCAAGGGGAGCTAGCCCTTAATCTATAGATCCACCCCCCAATAGGGATACCCACAGCTCTGGGGTGGTTTCATTATGTCACTTGAGTGAGGATAAGATTGTACCATATCCTAATTGGGTGTATTAAAGTTAAAAAAAACCTAAACTACAAAATTTTCACATTATTTATTAGTTTAGACTTTCAACCTTCATGAACAATGCCTAAAAACTTAGACCACTCTCCAATGGCCTATTTACAATTTGAAGGCCAACTTATTGCACTTGTATTTATATGAAAAAGATGAATGGGACAAATTTATCCTAGGTAAATTTTAAGGGGGTAATTCACTTGAAAATTATGCATTGGTTCATGGATTAAGTTCCCAAGGTTTATGAACAATCGCTAAGAGTCAACCACTTTAAACCCTTCTAAAACCCTAGTAAGGACCCGATGTGGAATATTGGTATCCAAATAACATAATATTACTTTAAATTATCCTAAAACCTATTTAAAATAATTATATACTCCCTTAAGGTCTTCACCATCTACCTTGTATGTACTTACAACTGAATGGATTACATTTAATGCCCTCTTTTATAAGGTTTTTAGGTGTTTTACATGGGTTTGAGTAATGTAGAACTTGAAAAATATTTTAAATATTTACATGGGATGTATTAAACATGTTAAATCCCAAAAATATATACAATCCACCCTGGAGATTCTCAAACAAACCTATTTTTTCAAGGTAGTCTTAAACATGCCGAAAAAGAGACTAGGTTTTGAGACCATTTCATGATTCTCACACTTTCATAGGGTATTAGGACCTTAAATTTGGAATGGAGGTTTATGATAGGATAGGTAAATTTAATAACACACTTTTTTGTAGTTTAATATGTTTTGGATAGATATGGATAAAAAACTTAGTCTTCTAAGCAAGGAGGCCTAATTGAGGCCTAATGGGGGAAGAGAATAGTATCAAAAGACACTTCCACTCACTCTCAAGACCTGAAATTTGTCATGGAGTTGTAAAGACATATTGGGACATAAAATATGTCTTTAGATTCATAGGATCATCTGTACACTATCCTACACAAAGAGGTTTACAAGTTTTTAGGGGTACAAGGAAAATAGGCCTAATAAGAGCAAAAGGTAAAAGATGGAGTCTTGGGAGTTGTTCCATGAACTGAACTGAATATTTAGGTATTATAAGTTATTTAAATTAATTTCATGGATAAATTACCTTGATGAATAAAAATTCAAGTTTTGATCCACTTAGACAAGGCTAGGCATGACAGATGAAGGGGTTTCAAGACACCTAAGGATACAGATGATGATTTCCATAGAAATATCAGAGCAAGGGAGTTTATAAATATAGGAAAGGTGTCAAATGAGAAGGTATAAATTTATTCATGGTGATATAATGATGAAAAATCCCATTTGTCACTCTTTTTATGTAAATAAGGGAAGTTTTGAGGAGTAGTACAAGGTGTCAAGCTAGGTTTGAAACTCCTACATCACTTAGATGATAAAGCATCTTCAGGTGAGAGACATATGTATTTAGGGACATATTTATACTATTATCTAAGTCCTTTATTATTTTTAATGCATGTGAACACTTGTAAATCTCCCTCCTCTCTCTTCCTCATTTCTTTATATAAGATACCTCTTTTGGCATTACAATCCATCCACATTTGGTATGGCAAAGTGTTGATAAATTAACTAATAATTTTGACTTGAATAAATATTTCAAACTAGTTTATTTTGATAAATTATTTCATAAGTATAGTCATCTCTCCTTGTATCCATAATACTCTTTCATGCTTTGTTTAAGTATTCTGGCTCTTAACAGGTCCCATGATGTGTAAATGGTTATTTTGTGTGTCTTTAAGTATGAATAAGATTACTAGTGTCTATGATAAGACTTAATATTTATCTACCTTTATAAATATATTACATTATACCTTCATGTTGAAACACTTTTTTAGGAGAACCTTGGGTTTTGAGATCAGTTTTACAAATTGTATTTCATAGTTCAGGTTAAAGTAGGATTGTGGAATTCATCTTGGTGCATCACCTATATTATATTAGTGTTTAATATCATTGTATCCATTTTAATTCAAGGTAACTATGTTAATGGTTAGTTATAAGTGTCGTGTAAAGATCCCCAACCCTTTAACCTAGATATTCATCTCTAAGAATTGTCACCCAAAACATATGAGGTGTTTCAATTTTATTCTAAATTTAAGGAGGCTGGAGTAGCCCTCCCCATGGTAAAAATTTGGTTGATAAAAGTATTAGAGCACCCAATGGGACTTATGGTCCAATAGGTTTTTAAAAGTATATGTTGATCTTGGCAAATCTAAAGTTGTAAAACTTCTTTCATGTAGTATCTAACTACTCCAACTAACATTGGCTCTTGGTTGCAGTCTAGTGCTTCATTTTCATACCTAAGTTAAGGATAAGATATTATACTAAAGGAATTTAATTTGAATTTTTATATCTACCTTACTATTCATTTAGATCAAAGAGGTTTTTTAACACCCATACATATTCAAAGAAATCTTTTTCTACTCACATACCTATTAGGAGACTTTTCTTGGGTCCTGTTATCACCTAGATTTTGCATCCATCTTTGTGTGGTAGTGTGTTTTATAGTATGAGTTGAAAAATTTGGAAAATATAATGACATAATGGGATAACCATCAATCTATGGGACCTTGGTAAATTGAGGTGAATCTCTGGATAAGGCCGACTTCCTTTCACTAAGTTTAGTGTAATTGATATATTACTAGTTCATGCCAAAATACTACTTCTTTATGACCTTAATCCTAACCAGGGTTAGAGTTGTGAGGAAAAGAGTTTTAGAATTAATTTTAAAATTGGAAAATGGTGATTTCACCAAATTATTATAGTGGAAATTAATGCTTTATTTTATAAACACAATATAACAATAAATATATTGAAGTATATTGGAGCACAAACTTATACAAATATGAAACCAAAGGCAATATTGGACACTTAACATATAAGGAACAAGATTCTTTATTTTCTCTCAAACAAGATTGTTGTTTAGACTTCCATCAATTATTTGTGGATGGAGTCATAAATCAACTGGGCCTAGTGGATATATTGTTTATTTTGGTGGATTACCCAGATGTATTGGTACATTCAATCTTGATAGTTCTTGGCATTTGGGTTCCCAGTAACTCTCTGTAAGAGTATGATTATATCACCTAATTCATATTTGAAGTATATTCTTGTTAGGGTTTTTAGAAGTATTGTAGATGTGGGTATTGAGAATTTTAGCCATTACTTATTTATAACCCAATATAGTATTATTATCTTGATAAAAATTCTTTGAAGAATTAGGGGTTATATCTAGATAACTCTCATAGTATATAATTAGGAACATAATTTCTATGAAATAAGGATCAAGGTTTAGAATCTTTTCCCCTTTTTCATTCACTACTTCCATATTCTCTATATCATAGTGCTTTGTTAATGTGAGCACAAGCTTAGGGCTTTGTACTGATAGTTGGAAGGTTACTTCTTGGGGAAATCCACTATTGTAAATGCTTTAAATCTAATTATTCTTTAATTCAACATTTAATTTGGTCAAAAAATTAGCTATGTCTATCTGACTTAGATTTGTGTCTATGATTTCATTTGCATTGGAGTCCAGGATGAATGGGACATCAGGTCCCTTTGAATTGATCTTACTTTAATTTCCAAACATAGGTTATGGGAACATTTGTGTGGGAAAATCAAATTCAGAGTTGGTAGGTTTTGGACATGTAATTGCAGCTAATTTTTTTTGGTAGGGTTTATATTATGTATTTGTAGATGAAAAGTCTAGTGGGGTTTAGGCTTGCTAATGTAGGTAAAATATCTGATAGGGATTTAGATTTGCTTTTACAATGGGAATTTTTGTGAGGTCTTAGAGTTATTTTTATAGGTCAAATTTCCATAGGGTTTGGGAGTTGTAATATTACTGGAGATTTCCATGGGGTCTATGTCGAGAATTTTGAAGGAATATTCTAGATTTTAAATAATTTTTATTAAACTTTAAATTTATTATAAAGGTTTGTAAATGAATTGGAAAGATTATTTGATAAGAATTCAAGAATACAGACAAGTTTTTGGGAAAACACAAGCAAGTAAAATGAAAACCCTAAATTTTCAAAGATAGGAATCTTTGCACGATTTCAAAGGAAAGTTACACTTTGATGGAAAACATAGGGAAAATAGAGGAGTATCAAGTTTATAGAGGAGGAAAATCATGGTTGTGGCATTGGTGAGTGTTGGGAGGCATGGCTTGGTGAGCACTTGAAAAAATTCTTGATATGTAGAGATCCAAATTTGATTTTGCAATGTTAAACAATGCTTTCCAAAAAATGTAATTTCATTAATATAAACCTAAAATAAATGATAATTAGGTTAGTAGTTGGGAAATCGATGATAGAAATGGGGTATTAGAGTTATGGTATAACTTTGCAAGTTTGAAAAATTGCATTTTACATTCTAACCTCTACTTTTCACTAGGTGCTTTAGTGTAATGGAAGCAGTAAAGTAGAATGTGAGGTGTTCTTTGTATATTTTCAAGTTACGATGTGCAACTAAAGTTCCCATTTTTGTGTGTAGGGTAGATGGTAGGAAGCATAACTTTGATTACACTTTATAACTTTGAAATTTGAAAATTTCAACTAGAGTTCTAGTTTATACAAACTTAGTAAACTACAAAAAGTAGGAATCTATTTGCACTTTACAACTTTGGAAGTTGTAAAGTGTAGCTAGACTTTCAGTTTCCACAAGTGTAGTGAATGGCAAAAAGTGGGGTTCCACTTGTAATTTTAAATTTAAAAAGTTTTAAATTGCAATCAAACCTTTGATTTATTATAGATGTTGGGTAAGTGGGAAATAGAGGTTGGGTTGTAATTTATAACCTTGAAAAGTTTTAAATTGCAATTGATCCTCTGATTTTTGCTAGGTATGTGAAAAGTGGGAAGTGAAGATTTTGGTGTAATTTACAAATTTTTATGTTGCAAATTGCACTCAAATATCCAATTTCCATTGGGTATTGAAAAAGGGCTTCCTTGATCACTTGAATCTTTTTTCCAAAAAATTTAGTGGGTCTTCCTTAAGGTATAAGATGTTTTGACATTTTTGACACAAAAATATCAACTTTTTTGGTGACCTCTATAGGGTGATTTAATGCTAATCAATTTCTCTTCAGTATCCTTCTAGTTTATTGGGCATGGAGTCATTTTAAGCTTGACACACTTTAACTAAAGAATAAAAAAATGGGAATCACCTAAACAAGAATAAAATAGGGGAAAACAAAACATAAACAAAAACTCTAAATGAGTTGACTTGTGTGAAAGCACTTATTTTGGGAAACTAACTAAACCTAATATATACAATGTTTTGGAAAGAATTCCAACATTAGAGGTAATATTTGAGGTATATCCCATTGACTGGGATATGTAGCTCTGATCCATCAAGCTTGGATATCTAGAATACATTTGCTCCTTAACACTGAGTTGTGATGTACAAACCACTCCATATAGCATCAAACTTTGTATGCTTGCCTAGTTTAGCTCTTTTAACATCCTATTTTAGACCATGTATCCTTTTTTGAAGCTCATATCAAATTTTTTTTATCAAAATTTATTTTTATTTGAGCCTATTTGCTTCCAAAACATTAATTGACTAGTTCTTAAATTCTTCTAGATCCATGAGTTCTGCCAACCATACTATCATTTCATCATTTTCAATCAGTTCCAATTGATTATTGAGTTCAAGATATGGTAACTCAATTGATATTATAACTCTAGCTTCCCTTCCATATACTAAAATGAATGGATAATTATTAATGACTCTTTTGGGAGTGATATCTCCACCCAAAGTGTTGATTTTAACTTTGTGTGCCATATCCTTTAGTTTTACTCCATTAACCTTTTGATAATCCTTATGAGATTTTTATTGGTAGATTTAGCCAAGTCATTACCTTCCAAGTAATAATTAGATGAAGTATTTAGGTATACATTATGACTTACATCCTATTCACTCACTTGAGTTCCAATAAAATATTTGGTATTGTCTGTTGTTCCCAAAATCCATCACTCATTTTTGGGGACAACATATCAAATATTTTGGTCCTATAGGCTAAAATTATCTCTTCCCTTCTCAAAAAATGTTCTGAGTGCTCCAATTCTTCAATTATTCAAGCTTTTTCAGCTAAGGAACTTGCAGGTTCAACAACTTCAATATGCAAGCTCTCGCAAAGGAATAAGTTATAAACAGTTAGGCAATTTCAAGGTTGGTTCAACGTCGAGGTTCAACCAAAAGGTCCATCAGTAGGCTTCAAACAAATGGAATGAAACATTGAACCATTGAACCATTGACCCCACCTCCAAAGGTTCAAAGGTTTAATGGGTTCAAAGGTTCATCGACATCGGTGGACTTAAAGAGTTAACCCCTTTGGCAAGTTCAAAAGTTCAAACGGCTTCGAAAGAATTAATGAAAAGAAGACTTCAAAGAACAAAATATTGAACCATTGAACCTTGAACCAAAAGAGTTCAAGGTTCAAAGGTTCAAAAAGTTAAATAAAGTTTGAGGGACTTAAGGAAAAGAAGGCTTCAAAGAAATAAAGGTTGAACCGATTGAACCTTGAACCAAAATGGTTCAACAGTTCAAAGGTTCAAAGGAGTCTCCCAAAGCCGGAAGGACAAGTGCCCTTGCAGAGGGCAAGGAACATTTGTAAAAGGATATATTTTAAAAATATTTTTTGTGTCAAGATTTCACAAGTAAAATCATTTAGACATTTTGTCTGAAGGAATGTTCAAAGGCCTAACAGAAAGTGGCAAAGGAAGAGGAAAGAATTCCTTCGGATAAAATGTCTAAAGGATTTAAAGAACAAGGCTTCCCAAAGGACCTTGAAGGGTAGGTACCCTTGCGGGGGACTCTCAGCAACCATGAAATGGACCATTATCAAGGCCTAAAGGGACACCTTCCCTTTTGGAAGTTTGAAAGACTTCAAAAAAAATAAAGGATTTGAAGAACAAAGAATGAACCAATGAACCGTTAAACCTTGAACCAAACAAGTTCAAATTTTAAAGGTTTAACAGGTTCAACAGAGAAGAAAAGGATCCAAAAACTTTGAAGGACCAAAGGATTTTAATAAAGGGAATGGACCGTTGAAATTTTAACCAAAATGGTTCAAAAGTTAAAAAGGTTCAAAGGTTCAAAAGAAGCTTCAAACGAAGGAAGGAATCAGAAGATTCCAGAGACCAGTTCAAAGAGATGGTTCAACCGAAGAGCAAAGAAGCGATTGAACCAAAGAAGTGATTAAACTAAGGAGCTAATAAGACCACCCAAACTATTGAACCATTAAACCAATGAACTCTCATGGTTCAAAGGTTCAAGGTTCAAAGTGGTTCAAGTGACTAGTGACCAATGACATTCTTGCAGATGTCAAATTTAGGGTAATGAAATATCTGTTGATTTTAAAATATGGCATGGACCTGAGAACAAACTTAGAAACCAACTGAAGGGGGAGCTGAAAGAGCTTGTTGAAAGGAAAAAGATATCCTGAGAGCTCAGACTCTGAGGAAGAGACAAAATACAATAAGGAATGAGGGAACGATATAGAAAGACTAGAAATATTTGTAAGAAGTTATTCCAATAGGTGAAATAGTCCACCAAGTGGACATCTGAGTGCGCAAAAATTCAAGGACATGGCCTATTTTTCTCCATTGATTAAAGGCAAAGCGGATAACTACACAAATATCAGGAAGAGGACCAGGTGGCCTATACTTTGGTAGAGACATTTGAGATGAATTGATACACCATAGTTAAGGCCGATGCCCTATTTCAGCATGGCCCCTTTGATAGAACTAGAAATGCATTCAAGGCATTGAATGCAGCATGGGCCTTTCCATGAAACAAAGTACCAAGTCTTTCTTGGCTACTATATATTGTAATCTCTTATTTTATACAAAGGGGACCTCTCTGATATAGAAGCAAAACTCTACCAAAATTGAAAGGCAATTACTGAGACTTTGAGATCAGATTATTAATCATATTTCTTTATTTGAATGAGAAAGCAAGTGAACTTTCAAACTTTGTGCTAGAATAGCTTGTGCTATTGAGGAAATTGTTCTTATGTCTATTTCTTGAATGTGTTCTTATCTATTTAATTAAATAAGTAGAAGTAGTGGAAGTAATCAAGGTGTCTTGAAGCCAACTGTGTGAAGACTTTGAGTTGCCACAATTGTCTTTAGTGTGTGTGTTTTTAGTGTTTTTGTGTAAAGGATCTTGGGATGAATTTATGCCCCCATTATCCTTCATATTTCACTCTTTAGCAGTTGAGGAGGAGACTTTGTGCTACACCTCATTCTACTGGTTATTGCACCCTATTCCAGTTACTTTCTAGAAAAAATTCTTGTTGTTTGCTGTAGACCACTTCTGAAAGAAGAGAAGTGCCTTTTGTCATTTCACCAAGATTTCTCCTTTGATTTGTGAACATCATCTCTAAAAAAAGAGAGATGGATGGTGTTATCCTACCTTGAGTGTTATTTTCTACTTATACATAGAGTATATAGCTCCTCATATTTATAGGGAACCTCCCCTTGATGAGAGGAGAGATTTGTCCTGCTTTGATGTGGTAAACCTACATATTTGGCTGATCAATCTCCCTATGCTATGGTTGAAGCAACCTATTTTTCCCATCAGTTAGCTGGTGACAAAATATTCATCCAACAGTTTTTGGTGACTCTGTTGGGGATCATTTTGTGCAATTTGAAGCCTCAAGCTTCAAATTGAAGTAGTCCCTATCCTTATCCATTTATGTCTTACACTCTGATAGCTCCAAAGTATACAAGAAGGTAGAGATCTAAAGGTATTGTTGAACTTATATTCAAGTTGCTACAATAAAATATTTTTATCTATTTCCTTCACCATCTCACCTCCAATGAACTAGGAGTTTTCCTCCTATAAAAGTTAGGTCTCCATTACCAAGCAAAGCACCCATTTCTACTGTTAGTAGAGATTTGTCACTATATACCCCTCAAGCATTTGTTATCCCTCCATTCAATAGTCAAATAATGGCAATTCAAGGCCCCTAGGGTAACTCTTTTGGCCCACTCAATTTAACTCCACCTTTACATGAGCTACCACATAGTTTAATGAAGAATTTCCCCAAATTATTTGGTGATGGGAGAGTTCATCTTGATGAACATATTGTAGACTTTAGTATAGCACGTGGTGTGATAGGCATAGAGTATGTGGACGTAGAAGTCAAGATGTTCATAGAGACATTGGAAGGTGCTACTATTGACTAGCTCTACCATTTGTTGGCTTGGTCTGTGACTGACTAGAACACCTCAAAGCCAAGTTCAAAGCAAGGTTCAAGCCTGTAGAAGATGCACATGCCCTATTGGCCCAACTCACACAGATGAAGAAGGGGCCTCATGAACCTATGAGGGACTTCATTGCCAAATTTGACAAGTTAAGGAACATGATTCCTACAATTGCTCAGCCAACAACTGAGAATCTCAAATACTTCTTCATCAACTCTTAGTACCTAAAGTAAGTTTTCTACTGAGACATACTAGCCACATAGACCTTGCTGTAGTGTAAGATTTGGCCATTGAGGTGGAAGATCATCTCATCTTGGCAGGGAAGATAAGGAGAGATCATAACAAAGGTAAATCTTCTTCATCCTTTGAATATCCATCTACAGGTACCAATGATCCAATGGTGTAGAATCTAGAAAATGAGTTACTAGCCCTTAGGTAGCAAATGGCGTAAGGGATGTCTGCTCCTCCTTCATACCAAGAAATACCAAGGAGGACATTCCCCAATCAGTCATACCAAGGCAATGCTGCTAGGAATCAAGGGTAGCCAAATAATCTTCTTCCCCCTCAGGGGAAACTTACCATTGAAGCACCTCTAACCAACTCAACATTCAGATATCTTGAAATAGAATTTGATTTCTCTTTTTAGCCTAAATTGAACCTAGAAGATGATGCTAATCTCTTCACAATGGGAGAATAAGAATTAGCTGGCAACTCCAACATTGGTTTTATAAATTACCAAGATGAACCCAGAAGTAAAGGTGAAGCATTTGATGGATCATACACTATATTCACCTGGTCCTAGAACCAATTAGCCTAGAAAATTGATAAAAAAAAATAGAGGAGTGAGCTCAGCCTACAATTTCAATTGCCAAACAAGGAACTTCTCTGCCTTTCTAGCCAAAGGACCTAGTGAGTAATAAAAAAGTAAGTACCTCAAATACACCTTCACCTTCAACTTTAATTTTGTAGATTAGTCCCCCACCCCCCCTAAAAACCAAAAGGATGAACTGCCTTTCCCTATTCCCAATTCATTTTAGACATTTGACATAGTTGACCATGTCAAGAAAACTAAAATTCAAATGTCTGAATTTGAATTCCTGTAATCCAACCCTGAGCAGTTGGATAAGTTGGTTCAATGTGTAAAGAATAAAAATGTCCCTATAGGACTAGCTATTCCAAAGGTGACTCCCATGTCCACCCTGAATAACCTTATTATTACTCATCCTGCTACTTTCAAAAAGATAAAACCATTTTATGTCTCCCTATTGATAAATAGTCATCAACTGAACAACTGCATAATAGACTTAGGCGCATCTGACATTGTCATGCCCACCAAAGTAGTTAAATCTCTTGGCCTCATGCTCAATTTACAAAGACATTTGGGAGATCTTTCTCCATGGAGAACAAACAAGTGCCACTACCAGGACAAATCAAAGATGCTCAATTTGCATTTACAACATTTCTAGATAAGGGAATTAATATGACAGTCCTGGTGGCCAACGTCCTAGCCTCATACGACATTCTTCTTGGGAATTTTTTTTGCAAAGATGTTGGTGTTGAGTTGAGTATGGACCTATCTGAAGTGAGGATCCTAATCAAAGGCATCATGTAGAGGCTACTCCCTAAGAATGAGGCAAAATATGTGGTCACTCAAACATTAGTACCTGAAGCTCAAATTTTATTTGAGTCTTCAGGCATAGGTAATTACTTCTTGTCCATAGAGGAGGTTCATGTGGCATCTGATGAAATTATTGAATGTGATAGCCGAAAAATCAATTCAGACCAAATAGCATAAGAATTGGCAAGACATAGTGTAAGCCTAGAAGAATCCTCCCCTCTAATTAAAGAGAAATCTAAGGAAAAATTAGTTTCTAATGATGTCAAGATCCTAAAATTTGATGGCAGCGATTCTTCTACTAATTTTAGAGCTGGGATTGATCTAATATCTCCTCAAGGAGATATTTTTCCTTCTTCATACAAATTATAGTTCAGCAACACCAACAACACTGTTGAGTATGAATCTCTATTACTCAGGTTGAAGGCTGATCAAGATAAGGGCGTCAAACTCCTTCACACCAAAGGAGATGTTGGGCTAGTGGTTTGCTAGGTGAGGAACCTATATCAAACCAAAAATGAGATATTGTGCCATTATCGTAATCTAGTTTAGGATCAAATTGAAAGCTTTGATGCTTCCGGTATCTCTACAGTACCTAGGGAATTTAATGACTGAGCTGATGTATTCGCTATTTTTTCAACTCTTTTGGTTCCTCACCTAGATTTTAAGGGAGATAGGTACACTATCAAACTAGTCTTTCAACCAAGTGTGCCTGATAATGCAAATAATTGGTAAGTGTTCAATGATGACAACCAAATCATCACCTTTTTGGAATAAAAGGACAACTTCAAATAACTTCACTTTAAAGGTAGTGAACTTTAGGAAACAAGTTCAAATGTAGGTGAGGAATTCCTACAACTCAAAGGGAATAAAATTCCCAAAGGATTAGTTTCCCTTGAAAAGCTATTTGACAAGCATGATAGGTTCATCAAACAATAATAAATGGATTCAAGCTCCTCCCAGGAGTTTGATCAAATAAATTTGGGTACCAAGGAAAATCCCAAGATGGTGAACATTGGGAAGTGCTGCACTCCAGAAGAAAAGTTCAAGTCTATTGCTCTGCTCTACCAATACATAGATGTTCTGGCGTACTCATATGATGACTTGAAGTCACTCAGGCCTGAAGATATTTACCATGAAATTCATTTTAAGAGTGATTTGATGCCTTACAAGCAAAAATCTTGGTAGTATAATCTAAAGATATCAGGTACTATTCTGTCTGAAATACAAAAAATACTAAATGCTAGAATAATTTTCTCAATCCATCATTCCACATGGATTGAAAACATAGTTCCTATGAGAAAAAAGAATGGCAAAATTCACCTCTGCTTGGATTTCTATAATTTGAATCAATCCTCCCTTAAGAATAATTACCCTCTACCCATCATGGATCAAGTCCTTCAGATAATGACTAGTTCAGAGATGTTATCACTGATAGACGGCTTCTTAAGGTACAATCAAGTGGAAGTTGGTGAAGCAGACCAACATAAGATTGCCTTCACCATGCCTTGGGGCACCTTTGCATATCAAAGAATGTCATTTGGCCTGATAAATGATGGCACCACTTTTCAGAGAGAAATGGACCTTGATTTCAAAGATGAAATAGGTAAGTTCATTATGGTGTACCTTGATGATTTAACAATATTCTCCAAGCATCATCTTGATCATGTGCACCATCTGCAATAAGTGTTGGAATGATGTTGACATAATAGCTTCTCTCTAAATCCCAAGAAGTCTATTTTTGGGGTAACAAAAGGGAAAATTCTCAGACACATTGTATCCTGAGAAGTTATAAAGATTGACTCAGAAAGAGTCAAATCCATCCATAAGCTTACTCTACCCACAAGTAAGACTGCAGTTCACTTTTTCTTCAGAAAGGTGAATTTTTTATGAAGGTTCATCCCTAAGTTCACTGAGAAGACTCACCACATTGTGAACATGATGAAGGGAAAGGCCACTTTCAATTGGACTAAAGAAGGCAAATTGACATTTTGAGACATCAAGATAGCTATTGCCCATGCCCCAATTTTGGTTTGTCCAGATTATACCAAAGATTTCACAATGTATAGTTATGCTTCTGAGCACACACTTTCAGAAATTATAGTTCAATAGAATAAAGAAGGTGTGGAATCTCCCATATTATTCATGAGCTATCCTCTCAAATCTCATGAACTAAAATATTCAAATCTGGAGAAGCATGCTTATGTAGTGGTAAAGGTAGTAAAGCACTTCTATTTTTACATCCTGAATTCACACATTATTGCCCTAGTTCCTGATACCATAGTCAAATCCATATTAACTCAGCAAGAGTTTGGAACCAAAAGGGGTAATTAGATTACTAAAATCTAGGAGTTTGATCTCATTATCAAACCAAAAAAGCTTGTGTAGGGAAGGGGTCTCTACCAATTGATTGCTGATAATAGACCAAAAAATATAGGGCATGAAGAAATAGAAGTGGAAGACACACCAACAGTCCTCTTTGTCACCACCATGAATGAGCGGTATTCAAATATTGCTCATTTCCTTACCTATGGTGAGTGTCCTACTCACCTATCTCGTAAAGAAAGGAGGAATGTTCAATTGAAAGTTGCCAACTTTGTCCTATGGGACAATGGCTTGTATAAGAGGAACCTTGATGTAGTGTTCCTTCGCTACGTGGATAAAGAGTAGCAGAACCAACTTTTGGAATCCTTCCATAATCTAGCCTATAGAGGACATATTTTTGTGCTTGTAACTACCCACAAGATTCTATGAGCTAGGTATTACAGGCCTACTCTGTTTTAAGATGCATACAAGTGGGTATGAAGATGTGAACTATGCCAACAGTTCATTGGAAGACCTAAATTAGCTGCTTTACCTCTTAAGCCAGTGGTAATAAAAGAGCCATTTTAGCAATGGGGAATTGATTTCATTGGTGATGTAAACCCATTTTCAAGCACTGGACATGATTATGTCCTCACAGCCACAAATTACTTCACTAAATAGGTGGAATCTATTCTAGTCAAGCATGCTACTTCAGAAGTAGTATGGAATTTCCTCAAAGAGAACATCATTTCCAAGTTTGGGGTCCCAACCAAGATTGTGATAGACAATGTAGCCTATTTCTCTTCCCATGAGAATACTCAATTCTACTTTTATTATGGGATTACCCTCTCCCATTCTTTTGATTATTTTTTGCAAGGAAATGGCCAGGCATAATTGAGTAACAAGAACCTAGTGACCATCATCAAAAAATTGGTAGATGATAACCAATGAACCTGACATAAAGTATTGTTTGATGCTTTATGGGTAGACAAAATTATGCCTAAGAGGGCAATAGGTATGTCACCTTTCCAACTTCTATATGGTCTCAATGCAGAGATACCAATCATCCTAGAATTTCCAACACTAAAATTGGCAAAGGCAGTCGAAGATCAGACATATGAAAGCTCCATTAACAAGAGGATCATGTGCTTGACTGAGCTGGATGAGTAGTGAACTATGGTGGTGGAACAGATTACTATGCATCAAAGTTTGGTGAATAAGCTCTTTGACTAGAAAGCAAAATCTTGTAATTTTTAGATTGGTGATCAAGTTTTATTATGGGACAAGAGAAGAGAACCAAAGGGAATGCATGGGAAATTTGATTCCCTTTGGAGAGGCCCATTTGTTATTCATTAGCTCAATGGTCAAAATAGTTTCTTGCTAAATAATCAAGATGGCACACCCTTTTCACTACCTCACAGTGGGTAGCATCTAAAGCACTTCAATCCTTGAAGTATCATGTGACATCAGTTGTATATATGTATATTTGTATAGTCTTTAGCTCTATTTTGTGTTCATTTTCATTTTTTGGTGCCTTTCTTTTTGGATAGCATGACTCTGTAGCCCAATGGAATACTTGAAGGCACTGGAGATTTTATTATTTACTCCCTTTTATTATTTTTACAATTGATGGAAGTTCCCCAACTAGAGCCAGCTATTGTTCCCAAAATCTGTCACTCATTTTTGGGGACAACATATCAACTATTTTGGTCCTATAGGCCAAAATTCTCTCTTCCCTTCTCAAAAAATGTTCTGAGTGCTCTAATTCTTCAATTATTTAAGTTTTTTTAGCTAAGGAAATCATAGGTTCAACAGGTTCAACAACTTCAAAAGGCTAGCTCTCACAAAGAAACAAGTTGCAAACACTTAGGCAATTTCAAGGTTGGTTCAATGTCGAGGTTCAACCAAAAGGTCCATTAGTAGGATTTAAACAAATAGAATGAACCATTGAACCATTGAACCCCACCTCCAAAGGTTCAAAGGTTCAACAGGTTCAAAGGTTCAATGATGTCAGCGAACTTAAAGAGTTAACCACTTCGGCAAGTTCAAAAGTTCAAATGACTTCGAAAGACTTAATGAAAAGAAGACTTTGAAGAAAAAAATATTGAACCATTGAACCATTGAACCTTGAACCAAAAGAGTTCAAGGTTCAACGAGTTCAATAAATTTTGAGGGACTTGAGGAAAAGAAGGCTTCGAAGAAAGAAAGGTTGAACCGATTGAACCTTAAACCAAAATGGTTAAATGGTTTAAAGGTTCAAAGGTTCAAAGGAGTCTCCCAAAGCCTAAAGGACAAGTTCCCTTATGGAGGGTAGCGAACATTTGCAAAAGTATATCTTTCAAAGAGATTTTCCATGGCAAGATTTCACAAGTAAAATTCTTTAGAGATTTTGTTTGAAGGAATGTTCAAAGGCCCGATAGAAAGTGGCAAAGGTAGAGGAAAGAATTCCTTCAGAAAAAATGTCTGAAGGATTTTCTTCAAACATTTTACCTGAAGGATTTAAAGAAAAAGGCCTCCTGAAGGATCTTGAAGGGTAGGTACCCTTGCGGGGGACTCTCGATGACCACAAAATGGACCATTCTCAAGGCCCGAAGGGACACCTTCCCTTCAGGAAGTTCAAAAGACTTAGAAAAAACAAAGGATTTGAAGAATGAAGAATGAACCAATAAACCATTGAACCTTGAACCAAAAAGTTCAAAGGTTCAATAGGTTCAATAGAGAAGAAAAGGATCTAGAAACTTCAAAGGACCAAAGGATTCTAAGAAAGGGAATGAATCATTGAACTTTGAACCAAAATGGTTCAAAATTTCAAAAGGTTCAAAGGTTTAAAAGAAGCTTCAATCGAAGGAAGGAATTGGAAGATTCTAGAACCAGTTCGAAGAGATGGTTCAATCGAAGAGCAAAGAAGTGATTGAACCAAGGAGCTAATAAGACTGCCCAAATCATTAAACCAATAAACTAATGAACTCTCATGGTTCAAAGTGGTTCAAGTGACCAACAACGAATGACGTTCCCATAGATGTCAAATTTAGGGTAATAAAATATCTGTTGATTTTCAAATATGGCACAAATCTGAGAACAAACTCAACAACTAGCTAAAGAGGGAGCTGAAAGAGCCTATTGAAAGGGAAAAGATAGCTTGAGAGATTAGACCATGAGGAAGAGACAAAATATAATAAGTAAAGAGGGAAGGATACAGAAAGACCAAAAATATCTATAAGAAGTTATTCTAGTAGGTGAAAAAGTCCACCAGGTGGACACTAAGCGTGAAAACATTTAAGGACGTGGCCTATTTTTCTCCATTGAGTAAAGGTGAAGTGGATAGCTAAAAAAATATGAGGAAGAGGACCAGGTGGCCTATACTTTGGAGGAGACATTTGAGATTAATTAACACGCTATAATTAAGGTTGATGCCCTATTTTAGCATGGCACCTTTGATAAAACTAGAAATGCATTCAAGGCATTGAATGCAACATAGGCCTTTACAAAAAACAAAGCACCAAGTCTTTCTTGGCTGCTATATATTTTATTCTCTTATTTTATGCAAAGGGGATCTCTTTGATATAGAAGCAAAACTCTGCCAAAATTGAAAGGTGATTACTGAGACTTTGTGCTCAAATTGCTAATCATATTTTTTTATTTGAATGAAAAAGCAAGTGACCTTTTAGACTTTGTGCTGGAATAACTTGTGATGTTGAGGAAATTGTTCTTATGTCTATTTCCTGAATGCATTCTTATCCATTTAATTAAATAAGCATAACTAGTAGAAGTAATTGGGAAGGTGTCCTGAAGCCAACTGTGTGAAGAATTTGAGCTACCACAATTGTCTTTAGTGTGTGTGTTTTTAGTGTTTTTGTGTAAAGGATCTTGGGATGACTTTATGCCCCCATTAACCTTCATATTTCACTCTTTGGTAGTTGAGGAATAGACTTTATGCTACACCTCATTTTGCTAGTTATTACGCCTTGTTCCAGTTACTTTCTAGAAAGAATTCCTGCTGTTTGCTGTAGACCACTTTTGAAAAAAGAGAAGTGCCTTCTATCATTTCACTAAGATTTCTCCTTTGATTTGCAAACATCATCTCTGAAAAGAGAGAGATGGATGGTGTTATCCTACCATGAGTGTTATTTTATGCTTATATATAGAGTATATAGCTCCTCATATTTATAGGGAACCTCCCCTTGATGAGAGTAGAGATTTGTCCCCCTTTGATGTGGTAAACCTACACATTTGGCTGACTAATCTCCCTATGTTGTGGTTGAAGCAAACTATTTTTCCTATTAGTTAGCTGGTGACAAAATGTTCACCCAACATTGCCTAACATAATTGTGTATGAAACACCAAATCTCATGATAATGCCATCCTTAAATTCTAGGATAAATTTTTTTATGGCATATTTCAATACAAATACTTCAGTCCATCTATTGAAATAATCAGTTTCTATAAAGATCCATTTATGGCCTACACTCGAATATGGATTGATCATGCTAACGAAATCTAATCCCCATTGGGAAAATAGTTGGTCAGCTTGGATTGGTTTGAGAGGGAGAGCTGCCAATGCAAAGAAGGCACATTTCTCATAGTTCTATACCCATTGATGGGAATATTTGAATATGTCAGGCCAATAATAGCCTCTCCTCATTATTTTGATTGTGGTGATTCTTGTAGATAAATATCCACCTGATGGACTATCATGAAATTCCTCGAGCACCTTGAGAATTTGATCATGTTTGATGCACCTCAACATGAATTCATTCATACCTTTCCTAAAAAATTCTCCATCAATAAGACCATAAGTAATAGATTGGAGTCTAAAATACCTCTTCTTGGACTACTAAAAATCATATAGGTACTCTCTAATCTATAGGAATATGGTCATGTCATTGATCCAGCTATTGAATAGAGGTGGAGTGGCTAGTTGGAATATATGTTGAGCATATACCACATCAAATAATGCCTCAATAGTATTTATATCAAAATCAAGCTTTTTACATAAGCCTTTTCCTCTTATAAGCTTTGTAATTTTTATGTTTACATCATATTCAATGAATTTTGTGATCCATCCTGCTCTCTTCTTATTTATTTCCTTGCTCAATAGGAATTATTTGAATCTTTGGGGACTAACCATCAAGTGAATTTTATTATTGGAGAGAATATGCCTAAATTTTTTGAGAGATTTTATTACAACATATACTTGCTTCTCAATAAAATTTTACTTTTCCTCATAAGCCTTCAAGGATTGACTGAAGAAGGATATAGGTTGTTCTATCTATTATTTATTCTATTGGGTTAGAATAGATGATACACTACCTTCCCCTCCAAAATCATAAAGAATTAAATCATTCTCGTAGTTGGGGTTTATAAGGGTAAGATCTTGAGAAATAGCTTGCTTGATAGATTCAAACTATCTTTTCCTTTCTATGTCCAGGTAAAATTAACCCCCTTCTTGAGCATGGAAGTAAGGGGATTTTCCATGGAGGGAAAATTTGTAATGAACCTTCTTACAAAGTTGATTTTTTATAGGAAACTTTGTAATACATTTTTATGGCTCAAAAGTGCTAGTGATGACATAACACTTGCTCTCTCTAGGTCTATTGCAAGACCCTCTTTTGAAACAATGTGTCCTAATAGTTTCCCTTCATGAATTGTGAAAATGAAACTTTTTGGATCGAGGGAAACTCTAAATTCTTTACATCTTTCAAAAAATTTCCTAAGGTGATCTAGGTGTGCACTAGCATGTTTTGAATAAACAACAATATCATATAGGTATACCAGAATCATTTCATTTATCAAACTCTGAAAGCCATAACCATTTCTATTTTGAATGTAAAAATAATGTTAGTTAGATTGAATGGCATTTTCCTATAGGCATATATACCCCATTTTATAGTGAAATCACTCTTGAACTGGTTTGGTTCCTATACTAGGATTTGGTTATATCCAAAATAACCATCTAGAAGGGAAAATATTTTAGATCCTAATATAGTTTGAATAATTTTCTCCATGGGTGGGAGAGTATAATGATCCTTTAGGGATGCTTTGGTTAGGTCCATGAAATATACACAAAGCTTGATTTCACCACTCTTTTTCTTTATGAGGACCAAGTTAGCAACCCAGTATGAGTGTTTGATAGGGAAAATGAAGTTAGCCTCTATCAATTAAGACAACTCACTCTTTATCAAGGGTTCTATTTTTAGATTAATTGGTCTATATTTCTATCTAATAGGCTTGTTATTTAGGTCAAGCTCTATTGTGTGTTGAGCTAATTTGGGGTCAAACCCCTTTAGATCCTTATAACTCCAAGTGAAGTTATCATCAAATTCTTGACATAACTCAATAAAATATTTATTTTCAAAAGTCTTACATACCTTTATGATCTTCAATGTTTTTCCCTTTGAAATGAATAATAGATTGCAATCTTCTTCATTAATCATGATATTCTTATTTTCAACTTTCAACTGATCATCAGAGTTGAAGATACTTTCCAAAGTAACAAGACCCATGGGAAATTATTTTGTCTTCAACTAAATGGTTTGATCCTTGTATTGATCTTGGAGTCTTGATTGATTTTTGTCCAAGAATTCAGCCTCCTCTCATAAAAAAATCATAATTTGTTGATCACTATTCAAAACTTGCTAGTTGGTTGTATTATTAGGAGATAATGGTCTTACTATCAACTTTACATGATGGTTGTTATTCTTCTTTATCTCTTTAGGTAGGTTATATTAGAGACCTACTGAGGCCATACAATCAACATCTTTGTTCTATGCTATTGGTAATTAATGTGATAAAGTCTTATAACATGTACTAAACCTTGTGTTTGTAAAATCTTATTAAGTTGTTCTTGGTTATGATTTTAGGTCTTACTTGGTGTATGATCAGTTCACTATCATCAAAAACTTGTAGTGACTATATTCCTCTTTCTTTGGCCAAATAGATACCTTGAATCAAAGATTCATATTTAGCTACAATATTAGTGTAGCTGAACTAAAATCTAAAAGAATAGAAATAAATCTACTTTTGGGGAGAGATCAAAACCATACCTAAACTTTCACCATTCCTGCTTCTTGAGCCATTGAAGAAAAGTTGTCACATTCCCTGAAGATCTTTGACTAGTTTTACTAGGTTTGGTATGATTATATCATTTTCATGAATGCAATATGTACCCAACCCAATTTATTTTACATATTCATAAGGATAAAATTGGAGAGTTGATCCCCATTCATCCAGATGAGTATTTTGGATTTATTCTATGGGTATTACAACCTCATGATCAATTTCTTCCTCCTGATCTTACAATGTGCAATTCATATCTATAGGGATAGGAGTGTATGACACAATATGGTATTTATTAATTAGATCAGCTCTTATTATCAATTTTGTTTCATATCTTGTCCTAACCAATATATAAGACCAATCAATAGATAAATACCCTCCCATTTTTGTAGTGAAGTCTCAAGAAAGGTAAATACAAAAATAAGGGGTAGATCAATAGCTGAGATATCTTGGGAAATTGACAAGATTGGAAATGCATGGATGGTAAGGTTTAAACCTTTTATAGTCATCACTACTTAAACAACAGTCCCATCCAATTGAACCACACCTTTTGTAATAGGCATATATTTAATACCAAGAGTATCAACTATTTTCCTGGGCATAATAGAATTGTTAGCCTTTAAGTCTACCATGCAGTTATGTATGATAATTTTCCCAACTATGATTGAAAGATAAAAAGGAAGAGGCTCACCATTTTTACTTGCTTTTGTGTCCATTTGAGGCTAAAACAAATTAATTGTAGCAGTAGGTCCCTTAGTTAGGACCTTATTCTATTATTTGGAAGTTTTTTAAAGCTTCTTAAAGTAAGTCCCTTTGTGCTAGAATAGACAGTGCTTTCCACATGGTGACATTCAAGTTATTCTTCTTCATTTGTTTGACTATACTAAAAGGAATGTTACCAACCTTTATTTGTGCCTTTATGGAAACTATATCTTCTTTTATGAGATTTGGGGTTAGTAATTTTGACTTTGACTAGCCTATTGGCACATTGGGTGGTCTCTAATTCATAACCTACTCAACCCTAGGGGGTTGATCAATTTCTATTGACCTGTTTTAGTATTTTTATGATTTTTCAATATGGATCTAATTAACTACTAAAAACAAAGTAAAATCATGGTTTTTAAGATTTCTTGGAGATATAGATGGGGTTGCACACAATTGACCAAGATTTGTGGGAAATCCTCTTTGGCTAGGGAGGAATGACCTATAATACACCACACTTAAATAAAAATGGGATTAAAAGAGATATGAGTAGGTTGCTTGGCAGACGCCAAGTCTTGGAAGAGATATTCTTCCTTAACAGATGTCAACCCACTATTTTTGATAAAAGATATATAAATGAAATAAGAATATAAATGATTATATGCAACTATAAATTAATTAAGATTAAGATGCATAAGTCAACACAAACAAGGGTTTGGTCACACGAGCATCACAAAGGGTTGTCGATAAGTTTAGGCCAAAAACTAGACCTAATACACACAAGGTCAGCTAAGATGATGGGATAAGGATTGGATGGATGAGGGATAAATATCCTAAAATAATGATTAGGAATATATTAGGGAAGTTTAGGGATGATTAGGATAGATTAAATATGTTTAGGGATAGATAGGAAATAAATAGGAACTTGTAGAATAAAATAGAAAAACCTAATGGGCTGAAATTGAAGGTTTTTTTCAAAAAATAGAATCGATAATGATCCTATAAGATAGACCACGATCCTATAGGATCTATCATGATATTATTAGATCATGGTCGATCCTATCATAGTATAGAGAATACAAAAACCAAGTTTATATAAGGATGCTAGAGGTTTATGGATGAATAGAGGTGTCTATAGACTAATAAATGGCCTAAAAAGGGGCTTAAAACATTGGATGTAATAATGAAATGATATAATGAATTATAATGAAGGATTTAAACAATATTTGAAAATAAATAATAAATGAAAAACCAAACAAAATGACTTACCTAATCATTACTTTGATACTTTTAATTTCTTGACTTGTGGGTAGTATTTTGGACTCCAAATGTTGTAAATTCTGACCTTTGAATGCTTGAAACAAACCTCCGAAGTCTAGGTCCTCCAACCCGCATATTTTTTGAAATATTTTGGGGATCCTTTGACATGAATATATGGATCGATGTTGATCCAAAAAAATTGACATCGATCTTTGGAAATTTTGATTTACATGCTTGTTTTGGGCTACATGGTTGCCAAATGGTTGGGGATTTTGCATATGACATGGGGGAGCTAGTTTTTGGGTTGTTATGGATGGGAATATGTTTTGTTTTTATTATTTTTAGTTGCTTAAAATATTTTGGGTGGTTAGGGATGGTAAATAGTAATTATAGGGTTAATTATCATGGTAAATAGGGGTTATATACATAAAATAAACATTAAAATATAAGTTGACATTTAATTATGGACATTTAGTTTATCATACTTTAAGTTATATTTTATGTATATACTTTTAGGGTGTTTGAGAGTGGTTTTAGACCTCTAGGAGTTAATATGCAAAATATATATTTTTGGAGGTGTTTCCCCACCACATTTCATACTTAGCCTATTTTAGGACTTTAGGATTTTAGACTCAGCTTATTTTAGGGTTTCAGGCTATGGTGCAGATTTCTAGCATCTACATGACCTCTTCTTAGAGCATGTATTCACTATCACTGAATTACCACCATTGATTAGTGTTTCCTCCTAATTTACATCACACAAATCCTCCTCTTTTAATTTCAAAAGAGTAGCTTCATTTTGAGTCGACTCTTATGTATCATCTTGTTAGGAAGTAGCTTCTTCTTATTATCCTTGGGTGTTTGATATGCATTGTACCATCAAGGTTTGACTAATGAAACCATTAGGGAAATCATTTTTAATTATGATGTTGAGAATAAGGATAACACCACTCATATTCTTGAGCTAGGTTGTTCTGAATATGTAAAATAAATTTAGAATTACCTAGTGTAGGTAGAGCATGGATGTTTAGGGGCTTTGCTTGCATGGCTTAATTTTGGGGTTATGAGCAGCCTTGGTATGGCTTCTTGTTGGGCTAGTATGTTTGGTTAGCTTATTGATAATGCCTATATTTTTGGGATTGTTTCCTTTTCATAGATACCAACTCATTGCCAAAGCTTTTAAGTAGTTACTTAACCTCATATAAATCATCACTAGGGGTGGGAGCCAAATCTGGTCCATTACTTGTGGTGGGAATTGGGGAAATAGTGGGTTGCATGGGAGACACTTCTAGAAATAAAGGCATTGGAGGCCTAGGAATTTTTTTCTCTTATTATAATTTCATAGGCATTGGGGAGTGTGGTACCACCCATTGATTGAATCATGATAGCTATATCATTATTTAAGGCTCTCAAGTAATATAAGAAAGCATTGTTTAGAATTAGCTTAACCAATACTGGGATTCTATTCCATGTCTTTTGAAATAAAAAATTAAAATCACTCATAAACTCATGAGGATCCCATTGAACAGTGGTTAGTTATTCAACCAAGGAGAGGTGGTTATTCTTATATTTAAATTGCATGCATAGGGCAGACCCTAGATCATCCCATACATAGATGGAATTGGGAAGCAAAATTTTATACCATTTTAAGGCTTTACCTTGAATGAGGAAGCAAGAAGTTTGATTGCAACATTTTCTTATGCTATATTGTGGATTGAGTAGATGTCAACAATATCTTGTATTTGTTCAATGAGAGTATCAAAATTTTCACTAGTAAAATACAAAAGGCTTTTCAAAGTTGAGGTAGGTATATCATCATATTGATCCAACTAAAGTGGGATACCTCCATTGAAGGCTATGAAATTTTGATTTCTTAAGGCCATAATAGGAGCTATGAAACTATTGTGGGTATTTATAGGAGATGCCACTAGATTTGTAGGATATACTATAGTATAAGGTACAACTAATCTTGATTTATCTTTATATAGAAAAGATAATTCTTTCAAGTCGTTCATCTTACCTTTAGCAAATGATCTTGTATGTATTTTTGGCAGACAAAAACTTGGATTTTCTTGAATTCATAAGCTAGTGGATCCTCTAGGTGATTTTGAAATATGTACAAGACACATACAATGCTTGATGAGAATAGAACCAATCTCTTTTTTATGATCTTCAGGGCCCACTGGGCATGTCAAAAGCTGTTATCACTTAGATTTTGCACCCATATTTGTGTGGTAGTGTGTTGTATAGTATGATTTATAAATTTTGGAAAATCTAATGACACAATGGGATCACCTCCAAGCTGTGAGACCTTGGAAAATTGAGGTGAACCTTTGAAGAAGGCCAACTTAATTTATTTAAGTCTAGTGTAACTAATGTATTACTAGTTCATGTCAAAATACTCCTTCTTTGTGACCATGCTCCTAACCAGGGTTTGACTTGTGAGGAAAAGAGTTTTAGAATGAATTTTAAAACTAGAAAATGGTAATTGACCCAAATGACTATAGTGGAAATTAATGCTTTATTTTATGAACATAGTATATTAATAAATAAACTAAATTATATTGGAGCACAAAATTATACAAATATGAAACTAAAAGCAATATTGGGCACTTATCATATAAGGAACAAGATTCTTTATTTTATCTCAATAAGCTTTCAAAAGGGCATAAGTAAATACCATAGATGAATATTTATGATTGAAATATGATTTAGAACATTCACAAATACAATAAATAAATTTTTATACACAAAGATAAAATAGATAAGGAAGGTAAAACTTCATTCTATTATCATTCTACAGGTTATAACATGTAGATCAATTCTTCAAAATGCAACATAACTTCTGTAACAACAAAAATATAGATGGCATACATTGAGGTACCCATATTTATACAAAATAATCTTGTGAAAGAGATGGAGTTATCAAAACATTACACCCAATTGAGAGAAAGAAAATATGGGAACTTCATGCAAATGACATCCTCTTCAGTTTAGATTGGCATCCTTAGTGAGGTAGATAGATGGAATAAGACACATGCAATTGTTGGGTGCTTCAACAAGTGCTAGAGGAGTGGATAATTCCATTGGAACCTTCATGCAAACATCCTATTTATTTAAGTTTAGCTGTTGTTATCTTTTCTAAGGAATGAGGTACCAAAATAATTTAACACTTAGTTAAGTTGAATGCTTTTAGATATTTTAGGTTATAATTTGCAAAACTTAATTTGTATTTTTTAGTTGAGACTTTTACAACTTTTTAAGTCATCCAACTTTGACAAAAAGGGAAGTGTAAATTAAAACACAAGTTTTTTCAAGTTAATAAACTCAAACGTTTTCAAAAGGAAAAGTGCAAATTACAAGTTTCACTTTTACAACAAAAATCCTGTCAAAAAGATAATTGAAAATTACAAGTGGTTATTTCTCAAAAAGAGTTGTCAAAATGATAGTTTCAATTTACAACCTCTTTTTAAAATGCCTCTAAAAATAAAGAAATGTAATTTACAAAATGTATTTTTATAATTAATTGAAAGAATTAGTCTACAACTATAACCTCTAAAGATTCATTATCCTTCTTTACTTGCATTTTTACAATGTAAGCATAAAATCTTTTGAAGATCTCTTGGAGGCAATATTCATCAAGACCAAGTGAATAAAGGTTGCTTATCTGAAATTATGCCATTATTTTAGAGAGTTCTCTAGATGAAACTCTGCATACTTGAGTGTCTTTCCCCATCTAATCTAGTGTATTGTGGTACTTGATGAATCAATGGATAAACTCAAGTTGAATGTTATATCCCATGCTAACTCTCTCTTCACTACTAATTTGAATTTTTATTGGACCTATTAAAATAAAAGGATTTGATCTTGATGATTTGATGCTTCACATGACAATTTAATAAGCAAATCCTCAATGTCATAGATTATATCCATGGTATTATCACATGTAGCCTTGGCCTTATTTATACTCTCAGCGAATATTTTGATTCTAAAATGGGTTTCCCTATCTAGCTCCTCACACTCTGCATCAATTTTCAATATCTTATCTGAAATGAAGGATCTCAATCTCAATCAGGTCAACAACTTGAAATTTTTGGAAGAATAGGTTCAACCTTTCAATCTCTTCCTCGTATTTGATTATTTCTACTTTTAAGGATGCTAGACCATCTTTTAAAGTCTTTTAATAGTCCATTTCTAGCTCAATAACTCTATTTCCTTTCATGATAAGTTCCTCAACCTAGTATTTTATGGCCCTTTGCATACTGATAATCTATGTCACTACATCAAATGTTTCTTTATCAGGGAACTAAGTGAGAGGCTAATTTGGTTGGGATATTGGCTCTATAAACTTATTCAAAGAAATTGCCAATTGCTCAAATTTATTCTTCAATTCATCCTTCATAACCTTTTTACAATTCATCTTCTCAAAAAGAGAGTTAATGCTTAACTAAACATCATGTTTCAGTCCCTCTCTTGTAGGATGACCTAGGTGAACTTTGAATATTTGTTAATCCCACACCACTAGATCTTCTTTTTGTTTGTCTAGTGAGGGAACTATAATTTACACATATATCTCCCCTGGTGAGTCATATGATATCCTGGATATGGTTCTGTGACCTATCATTGACATTTTTGATGCCTCTAATAGACCACAGTTTAGTGTGTTGGGAGACACCATTTATTTCCTCTTATTGGACACTAATTTTGCTAGCTAGCTTGGGGTGATAGCTTGTGAGTCTGGCATTGTCATCTATGAATCTGTAACTAAAGTTACTACACTGATGGTTACCATGACAAGTGTTGTATCCATCACTGATGTTGTAATTAAATCCTTAGCTATTGATTTTTCTATCTCTTTCTCATTTGTGGGTTGAGAAGCCAAAGTTATATTAGTGGGTCCTTTTTTATCCTCCTAGGTGGGGGCTTGACATACTAATGGAATGGAATAAATGGGTATTTGAATGGGTAAAGTGGGTATTGATATGCTAACTAGGGGTGTGGGATCTAGGAATGACATGATTGGAGGGGTAGGCATGAGTAGTTAAAATAAGGAAACCTATGTAAGTATGGAATCTAGGGTAGTAAATGAATCAATCAAGGTGGTAGGAACACTCAGAGTTGATGAAATGGGGAATGTGATGGGAAATGAAAATGAAGTAGTAATTACCCTAGTGGTTGGGATGATTAGTGGGATTATAGTCAAGATGACTAAATTTGCAACTATTTACTGCTAGGTGGTGTTAGTGATTAACATAGTAGTAGTGGATATGGGAGATAAGGTGGAAGTGATTATGGAAGAGGGAGGTGAAGGTGGAGTCTAAGTTTCTAGTTGTGTTGATTGGATTTATACTAAGGAATTAATTTGTATAGGTGGGTTGGGTGAAGGTATAATCACTTTCATCGAAGGACTAGTGGAAATAAGAGAAGTAACTATTTGAGATGGTTGAGTAGTGTAAGTAGGAGGAGGGATAACTATGGTTATTTTAATAATAAAGATATAAGGGGGAACTATTTGTGCTTGAGTAGTAGTTATGTCTTTAGTTAAAGTTAGCATTGGCTGATCAATTTATTAAGCTATCACTTTTTTGCTTCCTCTTATTTGATACCATTGGACTATCTACCTGATCTATTTGGGTTCCACTGCTAGAAACCTTTACTATTATTACCACACCCTTTTATTTCACTTCCTTTAAATTATCACTAATACTCAGGGGGTCTCCTTAATAACCTTGACCCCTTTACTCCTTATCTAGTTTATTGTTCTATTTATTACATGAGTGGTTATCAATGAGAAAGATTGGTATGGACCACCTGACTAGTAGGAAGAGGTTCAGAATAGATATTATTATCATAGTATACCCTGTCAAGTAGAGATTCATAATATTTTAAGTTCATCCTAGAATAATTTCTCAATCTCACTTACTCTTCATCTGACATGTCTTTTTAGTAATCTTCATAAAAAGGAAAATGGGAATATGATGTGATACCCAATTTACTGGTAGTGTGGCTAGTCACATAATAGAATGGCCTTACATGGAGAAATATTAAGGTCATTTGAGACATCTTGGCATCTGAACATTTGGATTTTGATAGGGAAGGGCATGTATACCTCCTTATGCTAATGGGGAAGTGGATCCTTGACTTATGTTTGCTTGACAAAAACTTATGAGTTTATATAAGATTCCTCACAAGTTCCATTAAGGCCCATATATCACTTACATACCTTGGATGGGTGTAAGGATAACCACTAAAACCTCCCACTCTAATGTATGAATATGTTGGGAATTGAATGTAATAGGATCCCAAATTTGTGATCTTGGAAGTTGTGGCATCAGAGAATCCTTTGTTTTTATCTCCTTTCCAAACATAATTATGATGCAGTATATAAAAGCATCATTTACCCTTATAAAATATTGTTTGATAGCCTTAAGGGTAAGGTTAGGATAGTAGTTAAAAGCCTAATTGACTTGATCAAACACTATATTCAACCCTAGGAATACCCTTCCCTTTGATATTATGTAAACCAAATATGAAGTCAGATAAAACTTTCTTGTAGTTTGGACTTCCAATAATTATTTGTGGATGGAGTTAGAAATCAACTAGACCTAGTGGATATACTATTTATTTTGGTGGATTACCTAGATGTATTGGTACATCTAATACTGATATTTTTTGGTATCTGGGTTCCCAATAAATCTATGCAAGAGTATGATTATATCACCTACTTCATCTTTAAAGTCTATTCTTGATAGGGGTTTAGGTAGTCTTGTATATGTGGGTCTTGAGAATTTTAGCCATTTATTATTTATAACCCATAGGTATACAATATTATTATCTTGATAAAAATTCTTTGAGGAATCAATTTTTATATCTAGATAAATCTCATATTTTGGAATTAGGAACGTGATATCTATGAAATTAGGGTTAAGGTTCAAAATATTTTCCCCTTTGTCATTCACTACTTCCCTCTTCTCTGCATTATAGTGTTTTACCAATGTGAGCACAAGATTAGGGCTCTTTAATGATAGTGGGAAGGCTATTACCTAGGGCAATCCATGTCAGGAATCTAGAACAACAAACATGCTCTAACTCCACTATTAGGACTGAGGAAGCACAATTGATTACCATGTACAAAAAACTAAATGCAAAATTTAACTAGAAGTAACAAGTAACTAGAATTCAGAAATAACACAGAATATGAGAGACAATACCCAATTATATTAATACTCTTCCAGAAGGAAATACAACAAATAAGATGCCACAGTCTTCTTCCTTACACACCTCTAGGGCTCCCACACCTCTAGGGAATAAACAATAAATCTCTTCAAGAGCTCACTCTCTCTCTTACGGTCCCAACACACAACTCAAACACAGAGTTGGTGTTCACCTCCAAATAGTCAGTATCACTACTGCTAGTACACCGAGTATACACACATACTCAACCGAGTACACAATGCACTCCAAGTAGATCTCACCTGATCTTGCTCTTTGATGTGTTTCTATCACCTTTGATCTTGTTACCCCACAGATCTCCTTTAACCTTGCACACACACACACACACCTACAAATCAATGATCTTACTTACCATGTAGATCTCTCTACACCCTGAAGAACCCTTGTCCTTGCCTCACCAAGTCCTTATGATTCTCCAAACTAGTACCCCAGTGGATCTTCTACCAGAACTTGCACAACTTGCAGCTCTACCTGATCATACACACTCGGCACCCCTATGGAACTAGGAGGAACACACCTTGCTCTCTTCCCTCTGAAGGAGCTAACCTTGCTCAACTCGACTAGCACAAATTATAATACATCCCATGAGTCTATTATATAGATCCCATGCAAACAATAATTAGACACCTAATTACAATAATTAGATCCACAGCTCAAGACTAAAATTAGCCTTTCAACATGCAAACAACTGGTTCATTAACTAACTATTCGTGAACAAGCAGTTTTAGAACCGTATAGGTGACCGACGTCGGTCCCTGTCTACTTGGAGATGATCGACATTAGCTGATCCATGACCGATGTCAGCAGCTTCCTATTTACACCTGATCGACGTTGGTTGGCCTGATCGATGCTGGTGACTGTGACACTCAGCTTCCTCCTCCAATGTCTGCATCAGTGAAGCTTTTAGCTCCACAACCTAACAGTCTCCCACTTGGAGATAAATAGTTGCACTGTACCTGTACCTATACACTATTTAATTTGTTTCCTGGCTTATATCCCTCTTCAAGCTCAATCTTGAAGACCAACCACCACACATCTTATGGTGCAACCCCTGTCATCCAAGTAACCTACCAAATCTGAAGTACTTGACCCTGCATAGCATGAATCCCTACTACTGGTCCCTCTCAAATACCTGAGAACCCACTGAATTGCTTTCTAGTGCTTCCTTCTTGGATTGACTATAAACTTATTGACAACACCCACTGCTTGGGCAAACTCAGGGAGTACACATGTACTCAACCTCATCATGTGATTGGGGACCCTGTCCTGTGAACTGTCCATCCATAGGTGTGCTTCCCTATTCTGCATCCTGCACTACCTTCACACAATCATCCTGTGACAACATCAACTTGTGATCTTCCATTTCTCTAGGATTACTCATGCCAAAGAATTTTGCTTCTCCCAAATCCTTCATGGCAAACCACTGAACTAACCTTACCTTTAGCTCAGCAAAACCCTATATGTATGAACTTGCAACAAGCTCATCCTCCACATATAGTAGTAGGATAATGTCACGACCATCATCCACCTAGTAAGATAAACACAATGGTTACAATGACACTGACTAAAGCCATGCTTTGTCATCCACCTGTCAAACCTGTACTACTATCCTGCAGCTTCCTCAAGACCATATGACCTAGCCTTCCATCTCACGTATCCATTCTCTCTATTCTTTAACCAAGGAATCCATTCATCTTTTAGTGCTTTCATACCGGCTAGTAACCCTACCAAATCTCCCATTTGGTTTTGCATCTTAGGAATCAAATTCCTCATTCATGCCATGCTCCCACTTTTTCCTGGATCCTTCCTACTCTATAATGAGCAACCAGTATAAAGAAGAGGAATAATGAATTTGAGGCTTACTTACCCTTTCAATCCTCCACATGGGCATTTGAGACTCCTTGAAAACTTGCTATCTACCCAAAATCTGTTCTAGTGACCAACCTCTGTCACCACATAGTCTGCATCTAACCGACATCGATTTCATGCGACTGTCCAGGTCACCGACACTGGTTATCCTACCGACGTCGGTCTCTACCTACCCGACACCACTGACTTTGCCTATCTTCACATGACTGACATCGGTGCTTGTCTTTTCAACACCGATTCCTCCTGATCGATGTCGGTACCTACATTCACCTGTGAGTGATGACTTTTTACTCGTGAGCTTTCTTTGAATCATACCCATGTCCAAATTGCCCTGCTCAAAAGTATCTAACCCCATCTGCTGATCTCTATTCATCATCTCCTCCAAGAACACCAAGGCTTTCCAATTCTTAAGTGTGTCAAAGACATCTGACTTCTACTTAAGAACATGCATCTCCTTCTTGCTCTTGTGACCAAGCCTACAAAGCCACGTCTTTGCAATAGAAGAAGAATCAGTAATATAAGTAGATAGATAAAGGATACCTACTTTATTACCACCTGTTAATTCAAGTGCATCTACTATGAGATTTTTTTTTCATCTCTCATCACCCAACTTTTCTAAAGCAATTAGTCTTATCTTCAGAACCGAGACCTGCATGACCTCCTTCAACACCCATGTATTGGCCACTTGTAATTTCAGCCACACTTCCCCTTTGCCAATACTTTGACAAGGCTCACCAACCCCTCTAATTGGGGCTACATGGAAAGAGGCAACAAAATATATAAACCAAGATTATACTTTATCCAAGGAACATCCCAGAGCATCCTGTGCAACAACACCTGCAACATCTGCTTCTTCAGTTCCTTCATGCTGATCTGCTACCAACCAACAATTTTTCTTTACTTGCTCTTTCTTTCTATAACACCGTAATTGACCTTTCATGCCTTTGAATTCCTCCATTCTTAGTGTACTTTATTCTACCATTGCTATACTCCCACTCAATCGAAAACCCCTGAGAGTGACCTGTAACCAAACACAAACCTGCTCCCTACAACCTTAGCTCTGATACCACTTGTTAGGAATCTAGAACAACAACATGCTCTGACTCCACTATTAGGACTGAGGAAGCACAATTGATTACCATGTACAAGCAACTAAATGTGGAATTTAACTAGAAGTAACAAGTAAGTAGAATTCATAAATAACACAGAATATGAGAGACAATACCCAATTGTATTAATACTCTTATAGAAGGAAATACAACAAAGAAGATGCCATAGTCTTCTTTCTTACACACCTCTAGGGCTCCCACACCTCTAGGGCATAAACAGTAAATCTCTTCAAGAGCTCACTCTCTCTCTTATGGTCCCAACACACAACTCAAACATAGAGTTGGTGTTCACCTCCAACTAGTCAGTATCACTACTACCAGTACACTGAGTATACACACATACTCAATCGAGTACACAATGCACTCCAAGTAGATCTCACCTGATTTGGTTCCTTGATGTGTTACTATCACCTTTGATCTTGCTATCCCATAGATCTTCTTTAACCTCACACACATACACACACCTGCAAATCAATGATCGTACTTACCATGTAGATCTCTCTACACCTTGAAGAACCCTTGTCCTTGCCTCACCAAGTCCTTATGATTCTCCAAACCAGTACCTTGGTGGATCTTCTACCAGAACTTGCACAACCTGTAGCTCTACCTAATCATACACACTCGGCACCCCTGTGGAACTAGGAGGAACACACCTTGCTCTCTTCCCTCTGAAGGAGCTAACCTTGCTCAACTCAACTAACACAAATTACAATACAACCCATGAGTTTATTATATAGATCCCATGCAAATAATAATTAGACACCTAATTACAATAATTAGATCCACAACTCAAGACTAAAATTAGCCTTTCAACATGTAAACAACTGGTTCATTAACTAACTATTTGTGAACAAGCAGTTCTAGAACTACACATGTGACCGACATCGGTCCCTGTCTGCCTAGATATGACCGATGTCGGCCGATCCATGACTGATGTCGGTAGCTTCCTGTCTACACCTAATCGATGTCGGTTGGCCTGACTGACGCCAGTGACTGTGACACTCAGCTTCCTCCTCCAATGTCTGCATCAGTGAAGCTTTTAACTCCACAACCTAACAATCCACTGCCATAAGTGCTTTGAATTTAGTCATTCTTGAATTCAAAATTTACTCTAGTCCAAAAATCAGCTAGGTTTATGTGACCTGGATCTGTGTCTTTGATTTTAATTATATTGGAGTCTAGGCTGAGTGGGACACTAGGTCCCTTTGAATCAAACTTCATTTCCTTTCTATACATAGGTTATAGAAAAATTGGTGTGGTAAAATAAATTTTAGAGTTGGTGGGTTTTGGACTTGTAATTATAGTTAAATTTTTTTGGTGGGGTTTATACTGTGTATTTGTAGCTAAAATGTCTGGTGGGTTTTGGACTTATTAAATGCACTTGAAAATTTTGATAAAAGTTTTGGTGGGGTTTAGGATTGATAATGCAAGTAAAATATTCAATGGGGATTTGGATTTGCTTTTATAATGGGAATTTATGTGAGGTCTTAGATTTATTTTTGTAAGTTAAATTTCCATAGGATCTAGGAGTTGTAATAGCAATGGGGATTTCTATGGGGTTTGTGTAGATAATTTTGAGGGAATAGTCTAGATTTTAATCAATTTTCTCAAACCCTATATTTCTTACAAAGGTTTTTAAACGATTTGGAAATATTATTTGACAAGAATTTAAGAATGTAGATAAGTTTTTGGGAAAACACAAGCAAGCAAAATGAAAACCCTAGATTTTCAAAGATAGAAATCTTTGCACAATTTTAAAGGAAAGGTATGCTTTGACAAAAAATGTAAGGAAAATAGAGGATTAATATGTTTTTAGAGGATGATAATGGTGGTCATGGAGTTGGTGAGCATTGGGAAGCATGGCTTGGCAAGCACTTGAAAAAATTCTTGATATGTAGAGTTCCAAATCTAATTTTGCAATGTTAATAAAAGTTTTCCTAAAAAACTAATTTCATTAATATAACCCTAAAACAAATACAATTAGGTTAGTGGTTTGGAAAATTATGGGAGAAGTGGGGTTTTGGAGTTGTGCAATTTTTCAAGTTTGAAAAATTGCATTTTGCATTCTAACCTTTGCTTTCCATTAGGTGGTTTGGTGTAATGGAAGTGGGACAGTGGGATGTGAGGTACACTTTGAAACTTTGAAAGTTGCAATGTGCGATTGGAGTTCTCATTTCTATATATAGGATAGATGGCAGGAATCAGAACTTTAATTACACTTTGAAGCTTTATAAGTTACAAAGTGAAACTAGAGTTTTGGTTTCTGTGATCTTAGGAAATGATAGAAAGTGAGACTCAATTCACACTTTGCAAATTTATAAGTTGAAAAGTGCAGCTGGAGTTCCAATTTTTGTAGGTGTATTGAATGGTAGATAGTGGTGGCTTTATTTCAATTTGCAACCTGTAAAGTTGAAAAATTCAATCAAACCTCTAGTTTCTACTAGACATTGGGTAAGAGGGAAGTAGAGGTTGGGTTGAAATTTGTAAATTTTTAAAGTTATAAATTGAAATTGATCCTTTAGTTTCTACTATGTATGTGAAAAGTGGAAAGTAGAGGTTTGGGTGTAATTTATAACTTTGCAAGTTAAAAATTGCACCCAAATCTTTGGTTTCCCCTAGGTATAAAAAAAGGGTTTCCTTGATCACTTGATTTTTTTTTCTAAAAAATTTAGTGGGTCTCCCTTAGGGTATAAGATGTTTTGATATTTTTAACACAAAAATATCAATAGGTCCAACTTGGAAGATGACATCCCCAAGGAACCTACCCTTTGTTACCTTCAATGTCCATAGTCCTTTAAAACTTACTCAATATGATGACATTTATATGTCAGCCCTCAAAAGTGTGCTTTCATATATGGGATAACCTAACACTACTCCTATTGAACACATATGAAGCATTACCAGCTTTTGAAACATACATAACATCACTAAAGAGAAAATTGCCATTAAATTGTTGGATTTCTATTTCAATGGGAAATACCTTGATTGGTATGGTACTTTTGATCACAACTTTATCACTATATGGGATGAATTAGGTGACTCTTTGAGAAGGATATTTTAAGATAAATTTGATTACTTATCTTTGATTGAGAAACTGACTAAAATAAAGAGATCACCTCAAAAGGCCATAAAAGACTTCAATACAATATTACAAAATAATTGGGATAGGATCCCAATCTTGTTAAGGCTTATTGTATACCATGAATTTCTTTATTACCTCAAAGATTTTAATAGTGACATATCTATGATGATTCAATCCATGGGAGGAGATTACTTTCCTAATGTTTATGAGACTATTATAAGGGTTTAGAATTGCCTTATAAAGGATGGGAAGATAGATCATAGACCCCCCATGCCTTTGTTTCCTGATGTATAAACTCATATGCCCACTATTAATCCCATCCCCATAACCAAGCACAAGCAAGTTACCTTTAATCAACCAAGCAAGAAAAAAGAGGAAGATATGATCAAGGCTCTTAGAGAAGAGAATGCAACTCTTAAGAGGAAAAAATGATCTCTTTAAGGCCCTTACCAACTCTATCAATCTTATCAATATCCTAAATAGAATTTTTAAGGCCACTATCAAGGACAAGAGAAACTAACTCAAGTGAATCAACACAATGGATAGAATCAAAATGCTCCTTTTACTTCAAGAGCACTTGTATTTGTCCAAAAACATTTGTATAAGATAATGAAGAGTAGCCTTTATGGCACTAGCCTCAAGACTCTTCCACTTATGCAAATGAGACATTCAATCAAGTATATATGGCTCAATAGGGAATAGTGCCTTTTATTACTCAAGTAGAAATGCCTAGTGGAGGAGAAATCAATGGAGAGGATGCTTAATCAAATTATACCTTGATTAATTACCTTCAAGGGGAATCATGTGTAGTAAAATACCAAGGAAACTTGAACATATGATCAAATTCTATAGTTACAAATATAAGATCAAAGAAGAGAGTAGTTAAAGAGGTACAAGGGATAAGTGTCATGCAAACATGAAATATCAATAACATTAAGGATTAGGTGTGTGAAATACATTCCCTATGTCTCAGGTAGATCAAAATTTTCAGAATTTTAAAACTCCTTTTATGCCTCTTCCTATGCATCAAGTGACACAAGGTAGTGGTAGTGTTATGGATACTAGAGAACATAACAAAGTTGGTATCTCCATTATTAATATTTTTTAGAAGATGAATAAGGTTAATGTAAGTATACCAATGTGGGATAAATTGTCCATTCCTGGACAAAGACTCATACTCCAAAATGAGCTCTCCAAATTTAGTGCAACACCTAGGTATCCTAGGGAAAGAGGGGCAATTTTAAAAAATAAATTGAAGACTAAGGATGTGTAGCCATAAAAATTGAGAGAAGAGATAAACCTCCTTCATTATACCTCTCTATAATCATTAGAGACTCATTGGTCCAAAATTGTTTGATTGATAATGGAGTAAGCACATCAATCATGCCCAAACAAGTAGTTAACAAGCTGAATTTGAAGTATGAATTATGAACAAGGAATCTAAGAAAGGAGGTTAATATAGTGTTAATCAAATAAAAATAAATCAAAATAACACACTAACACTTACAATAATAGCCTATATACTAGGGAGAGCATAGGTAACAAGACTATAATAGAAATACAACTAAAACACAAAGAAAATCATTCTTTTACCTTCCTTGTAGCTCCAAGATGGATTTTTGAAGTGGCTTACTTAGCTTGTGCATTAAGGAATCTTTGAAAATGAAGATTGATTGGATCCTTCTCTCCTTATTACCTTGGGGGATGATTTCTTGACTTAAGATTTGAGCATGATAACATTACTTGTATGAGACTTATGAAGAAAAATCATGCATAATAACTCTACATTATCCAAGCTTAGAAATGAAGGTATATGGCCTTATATTTATAGCCTCAAGAATTAACTCTCACCCAAGGTGTGTTAATAGTTGTCATGTATTTATTATTTTCAATTACTAGGCATGGATCTTGTTAGCTAATTTTCACACCCAGTTTTGCATATATCTTTTTAGCTAAGTATAATGTTCCTTATTTGTTTATCCCCATAGCGAAGTGTCAAGTGTTTTTTCCTTTGGAAGATTTTGTTTGATCTTTTTAAAAATGTTATTTTGGTATTTTTTCTTAAGAATTATTTCTTTTGGCAAGGTTTTGTTTTGGATTTTTTGTCCAAGTCTCAAAGAAATTATTTCAAAAATTTTGTCTGAAACAAAAAGTTTGAAGGAATTGGTCACTACCAAGATTGTCGAAGGGTCTTTTCTCATGGAAGTGTCCTTTGAAAAAAGTTCGAAGGGTACATTTAAAGATTTTTATAAAAGGCATATTCAAGATTTATGAAGGAAAAGTGTCCTTTGCAACTTTTTTGAAGGGTTTGTTATTTTAGGGAATTGGTCCATTTTAGATTTTCCAAAGGGTACATTTCAAGATTTATGAAGGAAATGTCTCTTGCACTTTTTTGAAGGAATTGGTCACTTCATTATTATGAATGAATTATTTTAGACTTTTTATCTGAAATAATCTTTTTTAAGGGTCATTTCTCAAGTGAAGGGACATTTTCAATATTTCCAAAGGGTCTTTTCTCTAGAATTGGTCACTTCAATTTTGTCGAAGGAATTGGTCACTTTCAAAAGCTTGAAGGAATTGGTCCTTTTCAAGTTTTTCAAAGGAATTATTTCTCATGGAAGTGTCCTTTGTTTTTTTCTGAAGGGACACCTTGTAAAATTTTGAAGGGTCATTTCTCAAACAAAGGGACGCTTTCAATCTTTCCAAAGGGACACTTTCAAAAAGTCCAAAGGAATTATTCACTTACAAGATTATCGAAGGGTATTTTTCTCATGAAAGTGTCCAATTCAAGATTTGTCAAAGGGCATGTTTAGAAATGAAGGGGCACTTGCAAAATATCTAAATGAGTTTTTCTGAATGAAAAGATCCAAGGTAGGAAGGAATTGTTTTGGACATTTTGTCTGAAATAATATTTCTAAAGGGACATTTCAAGAATGTTGAAGGGCATGTTTAGGATTTCAAAGAGGCAAAAGGAAAATGTCAAAGGGTTATTCTCAGCAAAAGTGTCCTTCAAATTTTTTTTGAAGGGACATTTGTAGAAAGCTGAAAGAAACATGATTTTTGAGAAAAGAGAAGGGGCTTGAGAGGTTAATTCTTTCGAAGAAAAGGGTCCATGGGAAAATTATTTTACAATTTTTGTCTGAAACAAAAAAGTCCAAAGGAATGGTCCTAGTAGAGTGATGAATATATAAACATCAACTTCAAGGTGATGAACTAGCCATTGGTGTTTAAACAGTGGGTCCCAAAAAGATGCGAATGAGGCTCATCTCACCATTGATCAGATCATGATCCACATCATTTTTTGATGGACAATCAAAGGAACAAAATCTTGAGGAGATTTATAGGATTTGAGCATTTGACTTGGTCAAGTTGGAATGATTTTTCAAAAGATTCTAATAAATTCCATGAAAGCATACACATAAACTTTAGGTGGTTGCCTCTCCAAGGCCAAATAGAATGAAAGTGGCCCTTCCCTATTCCATTGCACACCTCATCAAGCTAATGAGAATCGATTAGCATCAAGAAACATCTAAAACAAGTGGACTCTCATTTGCATAACTGATTGATGCCATTACTCAGCTCAAAAATATCTTATTTTTCCTAGTGTAACCATTGGGAAAACATCTTTGAGAGCAAGCTAGTTTTGCAATCACTTGAAGTGACATGGATCAATTGAAGGGCCCAAGGGAGCATCATTAGAAAAGATGGTTTTAATTGAAGATAAAGAGTCATAATATATTGATTCCTCCTTTTAGTGCCAAAGGCCTCCTCCTCTCACTTCTTTTTTGCTATAAATATAGCCCTTGGGATAGTGTAAAAACACCCACATAGTGTATGGCAAAGCCCTACTAGATTGATATCACATTTTACCTTTAAAGTATTAGTACTAGTCTATTTCTTTCAAGTTTTTGAACAATTATTTAAGCGTGTAAGTGATTTATAGTGACAAGTGATGATTTTCCATCCTTCTACCTCTTTATCCTTCATGCCTAAGGAAGAGTTATTGGTCTAATAGGTCATGTAGAGTACATCTAAGTGTGTTAAATTTCTAAAAGTGTATGATTGTTTTTGGAATGTGTAATCTCCCTTTTAGTTCATTTACCTTGTGTTGTTTTATGCATCTCACCTCTATACTAAAATATTTGTGTTAGAACCCTTAGAGCTTGAAAGTGGTCTATGCATTTAATTATATTGTGCATAAAATATGATATCCACATGGAAGATAATATTGGTGTATCACCACTCTTAAAGTAGGTTTTCCTTTTATATAATTTATAACTCTTTTCCTTTTAAGGAAGCTAGTTTAGATAGAAGTTGTTTTGTAGAGATACATTCAGGGAGCTAGCCCTTTAAATCTAAAGGTTCATTTATTTTGTAGGTATACCCAAATTATTGGAAATGTTCCAACATTTCCAAAATCTAGAAGAGACCTAAACACTCTTTTCTAGGGTTCAATATTTGGAGACAACAGTTTTGGCATGCCTAGTGGGACCAATTATTTACATGTTGAGGTGGATGTTGGCCTTGACAAGCCTAATGTTATAGAAATATTCTTAATCCAACATTTGGTGACTCTAAAAGGTGATAATATTTGGTTATATATCAAGTTTCCCACATTATACTTCATGTTCCTCACTAGGTCATCTAGGATTTTCGATCAAGCCCCTCTAGCTGAATCTCTTCTTGAAGAACAACACCTTGAACCATTCATAACACATAGAGACCCTTAGAAAAGAGGTTTTCTAGAAGAAGAATATGAGGAAGTTAGAAAAATAGGAGATCAATAGAAAATAAGAGGAATGGATAGGCAACAACCTTTCTCAGCCTTTAACACCCAAAATCTAATTGGCCTTCCTTCATACAACCCTATTCCTCTTAATGCTACCAAGAATATACCTAGTTTTAATGGGGAGGGTTTTATTACCCCATCTAAGTATATTAGGGACATTTCAAAAAATTTAAACTTCCATAATGTCACCCAAGACAACATATCCATTATGTTACTTGTTGTGTCTCTAAAAGGCAAGGCACTTGACTAGTATAAGACTTTGGAAGGCAATTGCATTACAAGTTGGGATGGATTTGGGGAATTGTTGGTAACTAAATTTGAGAATAAGAGTGACCATACTTCACTAATTCACCAACTGAATTCCATAAATATAATTCCTAATGAATCCATGGGATGTTTTAATTAAAGATTCCAAAAGACATGGCATAGGTTGCCGCTTGTCATGAGATCTCCCCCTAGCTTTGTGTTTCCCACTTATCTCAAGGCTATTGGTACTGATGTGGTAGTAAAGTTACAGTCAATGGGAGGATCTATTTTTCTAGATACATATGAGATAGCTATTGAAGATGAAAATAGCTTGATACAAGATGGAAAGCTACCTCTAAGAGTTTATATGCCTTTGTTGTCTCATAGTTCAGTTGAAGCTCAAAGTGTAGCACAAGTTACTAATGTCAATGTCAAGCCAAGAACCTTTCCTAAAAATATGGATAATGTTGTGGATAAAGATGAAGAGATCTGATCATTATGAGCTTAGCTCAGGCAAGCTCAAATTTGGGTAAGTGCTCCACCTAACACTCAATACTATCCTCAAAAAGGCTATAGAGATCCACCCCAATAGAAATACCAAGGAAGAAGATAAGGTCAACAAGGTTTAAATAGGTATCCCAATTCCTATAAGCCTAATTCCACTCCTTCCATGAAGGTTATTGTTTTAGTGCATGCTAACTTGGTCTAAGGGGAGGATCATTTAGACAAATAGGGATAACCTCAAGGTTATTTTATGCATTATAGTGGAGAACATGACCAAGATTTTGTGGCACAAGAATAATCTACTCCTTACATTACATCACAAGAATTGAATCCCATGCAGAGGGATATTCATGGAGAAGTTAGCAACCAAAGTGTAGGTATCAAGTGAAAGATTATTATGTGTTGAATCAAAGCATTTCAATTGCAGTCAACACAAGAGCCAAGAAGAGATCTCTAGGAGATGTTCTAGGAGTACATGTTACTCCAAGTGATGCCTCTCTAAGGCCACAAGGTGTGAATCCTAGTATAATACCTACTACCAATCATGCTCCTCAACAAAGTCAAATTGCAAGTAGGGTTGTCAAGCTTACAATGTAGTAAGTTAAAACTCCCCCAATACCCTCAAGAATGTAAGAAAAGGTGAATAATTCCCCTCTAAACACTATTAATTCTTTGAATAATACCAAGACTAGCATATCTCTTTGGGAAGTCTTACATATGCCTGGTCAAAAGGAGCTCTTACAAGAATAGTTTGCAAACATTCATATAGCCCCTCAAACTTCAAAACAAAATAATGTAGCCCTTACCAATTCTCCAAGTTATGTCTTAGATCCCTCTACCAAATTTGAAAATCCTCCACCCTTCTACCTCACACTCATTATGGGAGATAAGTTGGTTTACAATTGTATCATAGATAGTGGAGCTAGTACCACTATCATGCCTAAGGTAGTCACTGATAAGTTGGGATTGAAGTATGAACCACATAGTAAAGGTGTGTTCTAGCTTGATATGACTCTAACATAGTAAAGGTGTGTTCTAGGTGTGTCAGAGGTCTAAAATTATTTCTACATGATTGACCAAGTTCCCCATTTTACAAGATGTTGTGGTGGTAGACCTTCTATCTCATTTTCCTATCTACTTGTCAAGGGACTTCACAACTAAGATAAGAGGATAAATTTATACTGACTAGTCTTTTCTAGCTTTTAAAAAAAATATGGAACCAAGGTGACTATAAGGACTTATCCCTTAGGAAGGTTTCATATTGATCCATACATGGAGTCAAATTCAAATCAGAATTGTCTAATTAGCAAAGAAGAAGGTGTCATGGATGGTGAAGCAATCCCCCCCTGAAGGTATTTTTGATCTTTTCCTTGATAATTACATCACTAAAATGCATGGAATTGATCCATATAATTTCATAGAATAAATTTATTTGGGAGTTGATTGCATACATGAAAATGATGTTTCAATCCCTTCACTCACTAATGAAGACCATGAACTTGAAGGAAATGGAAAATGTTTTTTGATGGCTCAAGAAGTAACATAGGTTCATGAGTTGGCATTATTTTAATTTCTCCATCAAAGAATCAATACTACTCCTCATATATATTCCACTTCAGCTGCACCTGCAATGTGGTAGAATACGAAGGCCTAGTTCATGACCTCTAATGGGTAAAGAAGAGAGTGATCAAGAATTTGAAGGTTTATGGGGATAGTGAGTTGGTCATCCACCAAATGTGAAATCAAGTTGCAGCCAAGAATCCCTTGCTTAAATAATATAAGAATAGGGTATGAGACCTACTTAAAGACTTTGATGCCTTCAACATACAACCCATACCAAGGGATTCAAATAAACATGGTGATAGATTAGCTTCTATAGGAGCACAATTTGATGCAGTTACTAATGTAGAAAAGGAAAAATTTCAGTCCTATATCAAGGTCATTGTGAAACCTTATATTCTAGATAATGAAGTGTCATGGCAAGTGTTTGAAATTGATGAACACATTACATACTTCTTAAAAAATGAGGTAGGATTCTCCTCAAGGAACCAAAAGATAATTCATGATCAATATGAAGTATAAGTTATTTGCTAAAGAAAAACAAGATGCCTAAGGGGATGATTACTTTGGAGAGTGTTTTCAATGAAAATGATCAAAATAAGAAAGAAAGAGTGAGCATGTCAACAAAAGAAGAGAACTATGAGCGAGTCATGATTTACAAGGATAAGCTCCTAAAACTTGGTAAGGTATGTTCTCTGTCTGAGAGGAAGGCATTTATTGAATTATGCAAAGAGTTCCATGACATATTTTCTTGGGAATATAAAGATTTAAACGGGTTTGATCCAAGTCTAGCTCATCACACCATTAACTTAGAACCTAAAGCTAAACTCGTCAGGAAAATACAAATGTCTATCAATCCCAAGATAGAAGTACTCATGAAGAAAGAGCTGACCAAGTTGATTGAGTGTAGGATTATCTTTGCTATCAAACACTCAACTTGGGTGGCTAATCTTGTACCTATCTAAAAGAATAATGGAGAGAACAAATTTTGTGTGGATTTTTGAGACCTTAATAGAGTATCTCTTAAGGATCATTATCTATTACCTTCCATGGAATAGATTTTGTAAGTTATTTCAAGTTTCAATGCTTCTCACTTCTTGATGGTTATTCAGGTTACAATCAGATACTAGTGAATGAAGAGGATTAGTTCAAGACAACCTTCACTAAAAAATAGGGGACCTTTGCCTATTAGAAGATTCCATTTGGTTTATCTAATGTTGGAGCTACATTTCAAAGGGCAATAGAAATGGCTTTTAAAAGTTTGATCAATAAGTTTTTGCTTGTGTACCTTGATGATATAAATATTTTTTCAAAGGGTGATACTGATCATATGTAACATCTAAGGTAGGTGTTTTAAAAGTGTAGGGGGTATGGAATATCCCTTAATCCAAAAAAGTGCATCTTTTTTTTTCATGAAGGTAAGCTATTGGGTCATATTATTTCAAAAAAAGGCTTGTCTATTGACCCTGAGAGGATTAAGGCTATTTTAGGCTTGTATTTGACTTAATGCAAGAAAGGAATTCAAAGCTTATTGGGGAAAATAAACTTTGTAATAAGGTTTAATCTAGGATTTGAAAATATGGTAAAGCCTATCACAGGTATGCTCAAGAAGAACCAATCTTTTATTTAGAAAAAGGAAGGTAAGAGTAGTTTTGAGGCAATCAAGAAAGTAATTGCAAAATATCCTACTCTCATAAACCCAAAATTTACCAAATATTTCATACTCTATACATTTTCTAACCTTGATACAATCTCAGCTATGTTTATGCAAAAGAATGATGAAGAGGTAGAGAAACCAATTTCATTCTTCAACTCATGATTGGAAGATTATGAGGTCAAGTATAAATTTATTGAGAAGCAAGCTCTAATAGTGATAAGAGGATTGAAAAATGTAGACACATGGTTTCAAATAACAAGATAAATTTCATGGTTTCTCATCCTAACACCAAGGAGTTTCTCTTAAGAAAAGACCTTAATAAAAAGAGAGCTGGGTGGATTAAAAAGGTGGAGTATGATGTGTATATTAAGGTTACAAACTTGGTAAGAGGAAAAAGATTATCTGAGCATTTAGCTTCATATCTCTAAGAGCTAAAGGAATAAGTTTTTATCAACCAAGCTCAACCCCAACTAGCTGATCACAATACAAGTTCAAAGTTGGACACAAGACATCATTAGTTTTCTTCAAAATAGTGAGTGTCCCAATAGCTTGAACAATTCTCAAAGGAGGTATTTTAGATTGTAGACCATTCCCTGTTATATTATAGACAGTTTTCTCTTTAGGAAAGATGTGAATGGTGTGCTATTGAGGTGTGTTAATAGTGATTAGTTTGATATGCTACTAGAAAAGTTTCACAATGGTACAGATGAAGGTCATTTTTCTCCTAAGACAATAGCTACAAAGATAATGAGGGCTAATTACTATTATCCTATTATTTTTAAGGACTATTACCACTGAGCTAAAAAGTGTTCTCAATGTTCCTTCTTTGGAGGAAAATAAAAACTTGTAGCCCTTCTATTGAATCCTATCCAAGTAGACCAATCTTTCAAGCAATGGGGTCTTGAATTCATTTGTGTGATCAACCCTTAATCAAGTGCTAGACACAAATGGATATTGACTGCTATTGACTAATTCACAGGGTGGGTAGAGGCTATTACATTAAAGAAGGAAAGTGAAAATGCTATCTTGGAGTTCTATGAGAGAATTATAACAAGCTTTAGAGTTTCTCATGTTATCATTTTTGATAATGCACTTGCTTTCATAAGTGCTAAAATTTTTGATTGGGTAAATAGGAATGGAGTTTACTTGAGTACCTCATCTAACTATTACCCTCAAGGTAATGGATTAGTTAAATCTACTAATAAGAATCTCATCAAGATCATCAAGAGGAAATTGAAGAATAATCAAAGAGAATGGAACAATAAGTTCAAGACAACCTTATAGGAAAACATGATTACTCTTAAAAAATAAGTTTGTAATTCTCCCTTTGTGCTTGTTAGGCTAGGTTATCCATATCTCAAGAATTCCCTACTCTTGAACTTGCATAATAGTTGGAACTACTTGAAAATACTCTAATGGAAATCACATTGATAGAAATAATATATCTATAAGAAGAGACAATGCACACAAGTCCATAGAGCACCACCAAGTACTGATGAAGAAGTCCTTTGATAAAAGAGCAAGTGTAAGAGTGTTCAAGGAGGATGACTTGGTTCTAAAATGGGATGAGGATGAAGAAAAACTAGGTAGACATACAAAGATTGACACTTTGTGGAGTGGCCCTTACATCATTAGGAAGTGTAAGCAAATCAACTTCTTTCAGCTAACCAAGATGAATGGAGAAGAATTGTTTATCTCTGTAAATGGGATACATCTAAAGTTATACTATTAGTCCTTGTAGGTCTATTTTGTAAATAGTAGTTTAGGTGTGTGTTTTTAGTCTAGTTTTGTTTTGGTCTGCTATTGTGTTCCCTATGTGCTTTATAGCACAAGTATGTTTCCTTCCTTATGTTTGGTGTGTCTTTGCCTTTGTGCATGTGATTGACCAGCTAGTGTGTTTTTTAAGCCAAGGGTCTATTTAAGTCATTTTTTGGGTTCCTATATGCATGACTCCATGCCTAATGGAAGGATTTAGGAAACTAGTCTTAGGCATAGTAGGCATGCCTCCCCTTAGAATCACTAAGAATGTTATCCAATTTTCACACCCAGTTTTGCATCTTTCATTTTGGTTAAGTGCATTATTCCTTATTTGTTTATCTCGAAAACAAAGTGTCAAGTTTTTTTTCCTTTGGAAGCTTTTGTTCAATCTTTTTGAAAGTGTTATTTTAGTCTTTTAACTCAAGATTTATTTATTTTGGCAAGGTTTTGCTTTGGGTTTTCTGTCCAAGTCTCAAAGGAATTATTTTGGACTTTTTATCTGAAACAAAAATTCTGAAGGAATTGGTCACTTGCAAGATTGTCGAAGGGTCTTTTCTCATGGAAGTGTCCTTTTCAAAAAGTCCAAAGGGTACATTTAAAGATTTCCAAAAGGAAACTTCAATATTTCTAAAGGAAAAGTGTCCTTTGCAACTTTTTTGAAGGGTTTGTTGTTTTAGGGAATTGGTCCATTTTAGGTTTTTTGAAGGGTACATTTTAATATTTTTGAAGGAAATGTCTCTTGTACTTTTTCAAAGGAATTGGTCACTTCATTGTTCTAAAGGAATTATTTCAGAATTTTTGTCTCAAACAATCTTTTCAAAGGGTCATTTCTCAAGTGAAGGGACATTTTCAATATTTTTAAAGGGTCTTATTCTCTAGAATTGGTCACTTCAATTTTTCCAAAGGAATTGGTCACTTTCAAAATCCTAAAGGAATTGGTCCTTTTCAAGTTTTCCAAAGGAATTATTTCTCATGAAAGTGTCCTTTGCTTTTTTTTGAAGAGACACCTTACAAAAGTCCAAAGGTTCATTTCTCAAATAAAGGAATGCTTTCAATCTTTCTGAAGGGACACTTTAAAAAAGTTCAAAGGAATTGGTCACTTATAAGATTGATAAAGGGTCTTTTTCTCATGAAAGTTTCCAATTCAAGATTTGTCCAAGGGCATGTTCAAAAATGAAGGGGCACTTGCAAAGGATCTGAATGAGTTTTTTTGAAAGAAAATGTCTAAGGTAGGAAGGAATTGTTTCAGATATTTTATCCAAAATAATCTTTTTGAAGGGACATTTCAATAATGTTGAAGGGAATGTTTAGGCTTTCATGGAGGTGAAATGAAAATGTCGAAGGGTTATTCTTAGAAAAAGTGTCATTCAAAAAAAGTCCAAAGGGACACTTGCAAAAAGTTTGAAATAAAGATTATTTTGGAGAAAAGAGAAGAGGCATAAGAGGTTAATTCTTTGTGAGAAAAGGGTCTACACGAAAATTATTTTGGATTTTTTGTCTTAAACAATTTTTTTTGAAGGAATGATCCCAGTAGAGTGATGGCTATATAGATGTCAACTTCGAAGTGACGAACTAGTCATTGGTTTTTAAACAGTGGGTCCTAAGTAGGTGCAAATGAGGCTCATCTCACCAATGATCAGATCATGATCTACATCATTTTTTGATGGCTAATGATAGGAATAAAAGGCTGAGGAAATTTTCAAGATTTGAGCATTTAACTTAGTCGAGATGAAATGAGTTTTCAAAGGATTCTAACAAATGCCATGAAAGCATACACATAGACTTTAGGAGATTTCCTCTCCAAGGCCAAATAGAATGAAAGTGACCCTTCCCTACATCATTGCACACCTCAACAAGCTAGTGAGAATCTGTTAGCATTAGGACAAATCTATAGCAAGTGGACTCTCATTTATATAACTAATTGATGCCATTAATCAATTTGAAAATATATTGTTTATGCTAGTGCAACCATTGGGAAAGCATCTTTGAGAGAGCAAGCTAGTTGTGTAACCACTTAAAGTGACATAGATTAATCAAATGCCCCAACGGAACATCATTGGTAAAGATAGTTTCAATTGAAGATGGAGATTCCTAATAAATTGATTCCTCCTTTTGGTGCCAAAGGCCTCTTCCTCTCACTTATTTTCTACTTTAAATATATCCCTTGGGCTAGTATAAAAACACCCACACAGTGTATGGTGAAGCCTTGATAGATTGATATCACATTTTGCCTTTAAAGTATTAGTACTAGTCTATTTATTTGAAGTTTTTGAACAATTATCTAAGTGTGTAAGTGATGTATAGTGATAGCAAGTGATGATTTTCCATCCTTTTTCCCCTTTATCCTTTGTATTTGAGCAAGATTTCTTGGTCTAACAAGTCATGTAGAGTGTGTTTAAGTGTGTTAAAATGTTGTAAGTGTAAGACTATTTATGGAATGTGTAATCTCCCTTTTAGTTCATTTACCGTGTGTTGTTTTATGCATCTCACCTCTATACTAAAATATTTGTGTTAGAACCCTTAGAGCTTGAAATTGGTCTATACATTTCATTATATTGTGCATAAAATATGATATACACATGGAAGATAATCTTGGTGTATAACCACTCTTAGAGTAGGTTTTCATTTTCTATAATTTCTAACTCTTTTCCTTTCAAGAAAGCTAGTTTAGATAGAAGTTGTTTTGTAGAGATACATTCAGGGAGCTAGCCCTTTAAATCTATAGGTTATTTCCTCTATAAGTATACCCACATGCCTGTAAATGTTCCAATATTGCCCAAATATGAAAGAGACCTGAACACTTTCTTCTAGGGTGCAAAATTTGGAGACAATAGATCTCAAACTAGATATTTTAGGATATTTTGGAAGAGCTTGACAACTCATAAAGGCAATGATGAAAAGGCTTGATATTTTGAATTTTGGAATTTCCATTTTTAGATATTAATTAATTTCAAATGGATAATTCAACTAAGTATTTAATCCTATTGAATTAGACAATTTATTATGATTATCATTTTATCTCTTTCTATATTTAATCAAGTGCATCACTTAATGGGTCCATAAGCCAAATTAATATTTGTTATGCGACAAGGTGATTAAAGAAGAATGCATGAGAGGTTATTATTTCATGTAGTATAACACCCCAAATAGGGATGCCTCAACATGATTATTATTATTGATGAATGTTGAACAAGTAAATTTGGGATGTTCAGTGATCTTTAAGCTTAAATTATAATGGTTTGTAGGAATCAGTCTTAAGTTTAGTCAAAATATGGTTATGGATATAATTAGATGTCTATAATTTACCCTTATTTGGGATGGAATTACAAGATATAAGCATAATAATGTCATCTCAAATATTGAAAGGTCTCATATTTTTGAATGCTATAATGACAATGGATGATATTTAGATGCCCCCTTAAGGAAGTGATTGGCAAAGATGGATAGAGATAGGTCCCTTGAAAGATGGAAAATTATGGGACCAAAAGGTAAAATGGGGGTGGAAAAGACTAATTTACCCACTGACAGTTATAATTAGTGGCATAGTGAGTTACCCTGATTGGGTAGATAAAAAGAATGATTTACCCAACTCATGCTATAATCATTGGCATGGTAAGGTATAATGATTTTCCCATATAATGTTATAATCATTAACTAAATGATAAGGGTAAAAAAATAATGATTTTCCCAGACGTGGTTATAATCATTAAAAGGGAAAATAATGATTTGGCCCATAGGTGATTATAATCATTGGTAGGATGAAAACATTCCCCACTTGGGTAAATAGAGATAATGGTTTGGCTAAAGGTGGTTCTAATAATTAATCTCTAGATAGATTGAAAATTAATGATTTGACCATAGTTAATTATAATCATTAGTACTATGGGTGGGATGATACACAATGGTTTGCCTAAAAGTAGTTATAATCATTGGTACTATGATGGGACTAAAATGACAAATTGAAATAGGGGGATTACTTACTAAATTTGTACACATGGAGTAAGAGTAAGCTAATATAGAAGAGAAAGATAAATTTGGTAACCTACTAGTATGAAAATGCACATCCTAACTTGCAATTATTAACATCCATTCATAATTTAATTAGTCTATATTTGGAACATGATTCAGGTAGATCAAGAATTGTTCAGGCTCTAAGAATAAATATCATGGCCACATTGCTTATAAGATTTCCTAAGCTGATTTGTGCTATAATTCATGATGGTATGCACCATGATATAAAACACCATGATAACTTAGTCAAAATATACATAAGGACTGATACAGACTCCAATAAACATTCAAAAATAAAACATAAATAATAAAAACCATGATGACAATGTTGATATATGAATATGGATTAAATTAAGTATAATGAATAAGGAATCACCCAAAAAACACAAATATATTAAGTTAAGGCATAAAAATGAAAGAAAACAAATAGGAAAACAAGCAAACACATAGAAAGATAGAACATAAAGAAATAAAAATAAAGCTAGAACATAAAACATAATGGGAATAAAATGAAACAAAAATAAGTAATGATTGATCATAATGTAATCACAAACAACACAATGACATAAATAAAATAATAGACAATGCACCTAGGCTATAAGAGACAATGTCACAAATAAAAATGGGGGAATAAAAGAAAAGGAAGGGGGTAACCGAGCTAGATCTAGATGTACTAGGCAAGTGGACACTACATACATAGTTTCATATATGCAAGGTCAAACATAAACTTTAAGCCAAATGTAGTTCTCCCAGGAAATGGAATAGAAGAAAAAAATGATGATAAGAAAAACATGATGATTATGTTTTATAGGAATATGGGAATGGGATTAAAAAATAGCAAGAGCATGTCTTATTTTTGCTACAAAATTGTGAGAGCATTAGAAAATATTGATTTCAAAATGAAAAGAGCATTGGAAAAGGGATGACTAGGCTAACCTCAATGTGAATTGAGCATTGGCTACATATTCCCATTAGGACCTCAAGTCAATGTAGTTCTACCCACACAAAAGGTGATGAGATCTGACAAGGTAGAAAAAAGTTCATGAATTTAGGTAAATATGAAGGCAAATGATAATAGTAATGGCAATATGATATGGCAATGCATGGTAAAGGTGTTTTTCCTAATTTTCCCATAGGTAATTATAATTAGGAAACAATAGCATAGGTTAGTTATAAGTAGTAACACTAGGTGGAACATTGATTTATCCAAAGGAAGTATAATCAGTGGCACCAATCAAGCATAAATGAAATATATAATTTCTAGATCCACTATCATACTAATTTCATAGACTACCATTTAAACACAAAATTCTAAAACTACTAAAACTAGATCAAAATCCTCTTACAGAAGGTTCCAAAAGAACCAATGGAACTAAGGTCAAAAATTGGTAGGTAGGGTAGGTCAAAACAAGTTTGGTCAATAATGAATGTATGGTGGCATGGTATATGGTACATAGTTTGGTTATTATGATAGTTGGATATAATAATAATAGGGTTACCCCTAAGTGACAAGGTAATGTAAATGGTAGGGTATGAAACAATGATAAGGTGAATGGCAAATGAAAAAGACAAGGTGAATGGCAAGGTAAATATATGGTTATATTGTTCGTGTTGATGTGGAGGTGCATGTCTTGATCAACATATGATAGAACTAGAATAATCAAAATGTTTAAATTACTAGCCCACACCTATTTTGAATAGTTGATTTGTCAAGAACCTACTACAAATTTTGACTCTAAGAATGTTGTTATGATCTTCATTGGTCGTTGATTTTGTTTCCTTCAAACTTCAAGACAAGATGTATTCGTAACCTCTATAAAGGAAAGTGTGGCTAAGGATGGCACATACAAATATGTATGGGATTATAAGTATGATTTTGAAATGGAAATGTGGATCATAATGTAATTTCTAATGGTTAGGCAACAAATGAAGATTTGGATCTTCAAGCACACATAATGTTGTTAATTCTAGATTCAACATAATTTTGGTTGTGGTGGGGTTGAATAATTTTGAATATGCTCTCAATAGGACCATCAAAATTTTCTATTATCTAGGCCTAAGATTAACTAACATATGATTATGTTATAGATTAGAAGCTTTATTGATGTTATATTTGAAAATGTCTTCATCAATAGTGAAGAATTGTTATTCTTAACTATTGGTACCTCGAAGAGGTTTTTACCAATGAAGTTTTCTTGGTTATCCCATAGCACCTCTAAATTTTTTTCACTAAGGAACATTGAATTTTGACTTTGATTATATTTTAGCACCTTAAATAAGGTTTCACTAGAAGATGTTGAGTTTGGACTTTGATTATCCCCTGGTGCCTCCAAAAAGGTTTCAATGGGAAATTATTCTTATTCTACATGAATGTGATCTTTTTCCTATGATATTATTCAATTGATATGTTTACATGGATGTAGTTCAATAAGGTGTTATTATAAGGGTCCCAATCACCACTTTTGGGAGGTGGAAGGTCAATATAATGGCTAGGTTGGTTGGTGTTAATGGCATGTGGAATGGTACTGGAATAGAAAGAGATAGCATAATCCTCATAGAACATACTAGGAGAACTTGTGTCAATGATGAATTAATCATCCTCAAAAACCATGAAAGGTTAATAAATGTATTCAAATTTATCTTCAAGGTATGCATAACCAATATTATAACAACCAAAAATGTATTCTGATTCCTAAGCTCAGTCTAACTCAAGGGACTCTAAATCTATGGTTAAGACTGATGTTAATTCTAGTTCTGATGCTAAATCTAATATTGGTTCAATAATAGAACCTAAATTTAATGATGATTCTTCATCTATTGTGGATGTTACTATAATGATGTCTTGTTGAATGTTTGATATTGGACAAGTAATGGCTTTTGATGGTATAATGGGCTTTATAGAGACTAGTTTATCAAAGTGAGACTCCTCAATGAGGGAAAAAAGTTCAAGAGATAACTTCACATAAATTGGCTTGTCAAATGAAGGGTCTTTAAAATTAGAATAATGGTTGAGATAATAATTTTCCCAAAGGTAGTTATAATCATTGAGAAATGACTTAGTAAATACTATCTTATTAGAGTGAGACTCCTTGACAATAGGTATAGTATCAAAAGGTGATTCATCACAAGTTAACTCATCACAAATGGGTATTTAAACAAAAACATAATGGATTGGGTGGTTCTCTTGGCCTTAGTTTACAAGTATTTATAAAATACTAGTTTTGAATATATCTTGGTCTTTGAATGATTGGCTTGGTTGGATAAGTATTAATTAGATCTATTGTGGCTTGATGATCAACATAGATTTTATAAAGTGAGGGAAGGTTTGAAGTGAAATAAGGATGATCAATGTTTGGGTAATGATCTCTTTTTAAATAGGATCATCTAAGATGGGCTTAAAAAAGATTGGTTTCTTGTCTAGGATGGTAAATGTGACCCATCTAGTTTTAATTGCATAACTTTGTTGGGATAACAAGATACCATACTTGGAAGGTTCTAGAATGGTAATAGTAGGGTGTTATAAAACTTTATTTATCACATAAGCTAAAACACCAGGTCTTGGAATGGTAATGGTAGGGTATTGTGGAGCTTGGTTTTTTGAACAAGCTAAAGGATGAGGTATTGGAATGGTAATGGTAAGGCATTACGAAGCTTGGTTGCTTACACAAGCCAAAGGATGAGGTCTTGGATGGTAATGGTAGGGAATTGTGAAGATTAGTTACTCACACAATCCAAAGGATGTGGTCTTGGACTGGTAATGGTAGGGTGTCATGGAGTTTGGTTGCTCACACAAGCTAAAATATGAGGTCCTAGAATGGTATGGTAGGGTGTTGTGGAGCTTGGTTGCTCACACAAACTAAAGGATGAGGCCTTAGAATGGTAATGGTAGGGAATTGTGGATCTTATTTGATTTCAAAAGATAAAGGACTAGGACTAATAATGGTAATGCTTTGGCACTATGGAGATTGGTGGCTTGTGTAGACCGAAGGAGGGTTAATGATATAGGTAGGGGATTAAGTACTATTAGCATTGAAAGGGTGAACTTGGTATGTTAATTAGCCTAATAAGGTATCACTACATACTATGCTTGAGGATATTGGGTTTTTTCTCTATATTGAGTATTTTAAGGTAGATAAGGATCTGTCACACAAACTACATCGTCACCTTAGGGGTCTTGAAAAATGTCATCTTGTGTGACCACATTATCATAACCTGGATTATGTATGGATCCACTACAATTGTAATGAGACATATCCAAATCAATAATGAAAATTTTATAAAAAATATTAGAGCTCTAAAAACTTTTAAAAATAAGGTCCAAAGGACAAATGGTCTAAACATGGCCTAACTTGGTCAAAAAGTGGAGTTGTATTTCCAAAAAGGTCAGTTTTAAAACTTGGGATAAAATAGTCTAATGTCAAATGTCTTAAAAAATGGTGAAGTGTATGAAATAAAAATATAATTAAATTCATAGGTATAAAGTGTTTCAAACAAGTCTAATCTAGGTCTAAATAAATAAATGTTGCTAGGTCTTTTAGAAAATAAGGCACAAAATTTAGGCTCAAAACATGCATTGTTAGGTCTTTTGGGAATAAGGCACAAAATATAGACTTAAAAAAAATGAGGTATAAGGGGTAAAATATTAATATAATAAATTTTAAATACTTTGAAATAAACTAGGCATTTTTATTTAAACACAAACTTGATTATTTGGCAAAATACAATGGAATGTAGGCACGTGGAAGATAGACTACTTCCCCCAAATGTAGGCAAAAAAAATATTTAAATTGAGAAAAGAATTAACCTAAGTTACTATTTTCACCAAATATTTCACTCTAGAAGATGGTGTTCAAGCATGTTCTATATTTGAGAAACATGGGACCACTTCTAGGTATTGGGGTGTACCTATAGTGGAAGTGAGCCTCTAAGTTTAAGGGCTAGCTCCCTGAATGTATCTTGAAGTGATTTTCATCTAAAATAGTGATTAAATATGGGAAAATAGTTATAATTTTCATGAAATGAACCTAATATAAATGGGTGATACACCAATATGTTTTCAACATGACCATCATACTCCATTCACTAAGAAACAAAGCATACAAACTAGTCTCAAAGTCCTAAAGGAGTCTAACATGAATATTTCAATATAAAGGTCAGATGTGTGAAGCATCACAATTAAAATTAAAATTGAGGGGAAATTTCAAAATATAAGGATAATAATACACTTTAAATTATCCTAACACATTTGAATACACTCTATATGACCTGTTAGAATAGAAACTCTTGCATAAACAAGAGAGGATAAGGGAAGATAAGATAGAGGATTATCACTTTGCTTCACCATACATAACTTTGCACACTTATAAAATTGTTAATGAAATTAAAAATAGACTTTAATTAATGTTAAAATGTAAAATATTATGTAATTATAGTAGGGATTTTCCATACATGGTGTGGTATTAGATTACAAAGACCAAAATGGTAGCTACTTATAGAAATAGAGAGAGAAGAAGAGAGTGAAGTCTAATAGTTACTAGGACATGTGTCATGATGAGAAAAGGAGTTATAAATTCTATATAATGAGTGTGAGATAGACCATGAAAGTTATGATAGGATAAATGGCCCTCCAAGGCATTAAACTCATCAAATGTGGTGTACGACTCTTCATTATTTACTCAAAAAACTCCCCTAAACATTAGTCCCTTTTGGAACATCCCAAAACTGACTATGGATATATATAATGATTTTAATTAGATTAAATATTTTTATACATACTTCACCAATAATTTTTTTCATCCCTGCTCATCTATATTTTTTTACACATGAGTTACCATTGCTTGTAGTTCAAGTAACTCCTTCTTCACATACCCTTCACACTTGGCCTCAAATTTGGATTTATTTATCCATGTAAATACATATATGGGAGGAGATTACACATTTAAAATTCTCCCATATCCTTATATTCTTCATTCACACCTTAAAATCTCTCCCACTTGAAGTTCTAACCCTTCTCACTATCTTGCTCACTTTGCCAGTTTTGACTAGTTGAGATAGAGGTACTTGTAGAAGCACTTAGGATTTTTTATGAAGTATAAAATCATCATAGTTAACTATAATAAGTCTCAATATCTCTCATAAAGTTTATTTCATCTATTTAAACCTCCTATAACCTAAAATATGTCAAAAATAGTCAAATATATTCAGATTCCCCCTTGTTCATATAAGTAGGGCAATACTAAATTTGATGGGGAAGAGACCTAGAGAGTACTCTATAACCTCCAACCACTTCCCATGTCATTATGGTCCATTAAGGTAACTCTCCATCTTCATTTTCCTAATTGGGTCATTTCCAAGGGTTTATAAGGGTTTTAGACCATTTTCACCCTTAAGGATTTTTTCATGAAGATTTGATGTTGGAAAAAAAAACTAATGCCTCAAAATGTTTTTTCATGACCTTCCTAAACACATACTATCCCCTTGAGTCTCCATGCAAGGTGTCAAAGGAGATGTGATCACTCCAAATTGCTTACTCGAGCCTTTCCTTCCATTTACATAAGTCTGATGTGGCCCAAATCTAAAATTAGCTCTCCTTTTGACCTGTTATGCAAGGTATAATCTTGAAAATACTTATTTTACCCCAAAAAACATGTGCTAATAGGTTAAAATTCCCACCTACGGCTAAAAATAATATTGACCCCCCATTTGGCCTTTAGGTCTATTCAAGGCTATGTAGGATTGTCTACATAATTGAGGTTCTAAAAAACCCCACTTAATTTACTCATTTTTATCAAAATTTATTATGTTTATTATGTGTCATTCAACTTTCAACATCTCCTTGCAATGTCTGATCAGTCCTTAGCTCATCCCCTAATATCCATTCACCAAGGTTGCAAAGTTTGTGTCCTAAGGAATTACCCTTTGTCTGAGAAAAAAAAGGGTGCTTCCCCTATTTACTTAGAAAAAATAATTATTTGAGGAGATTATCTAAGTGACATGGACACTATATACTAATTTCCAACCCTTTGTCACATGAGTAGACCCTTTAACTTTCTCAAGACCTAAGACAGACTATTGAGAAAGTGATTGTATTTGAGGTTTCATTATATGGATTATGGATTTCTTTGTTGGAATATCTCCTTCCTTGTTTCCACATCATGAGAGTGTAAAATTATATTCACTATCATTATCTAGGTTTTCAATATTCTTACAAACCTTTATCACCCATGCTCTTACTCAGTTAGGCCTAACTGATAAGCTAACCATGGTTACTCAAGAAAGGTGAAATTGTAAGTAATGATTATGTGTTTAATACCTTGGTATTAAGTGAATTGGACTTCCTTGAATATTTAAAAAAATCATTTTATATATGCTCTTGTTAATCTCACACCTTGAGGTTGGATTAATCTCAAGACTAGTCATAGGTAGCTAACTGTGTTGTCCTGCCTTCTAGTAGATCTTCTAACTACACTTCCAGGGGTTTGAGGTACTTATTGTATTTTTTGCACATTCTAATTTTCTAGCACTTTTGTAATTTCATTTCTAGTTATTTCATCAAGTACATATTTATTATTTGTATTTTCTTATTTCTTTTCCTAAAATTGATCTCTGTACATGACCTTCTCATTAAAAATCACATCTCTACTCCTAATGATTTTATGATTTTCAAAATCCCATAAACGGTAACAAAAATCATTAACACCATATCCAACAAAATTAAATTTATTGGATTTTTATTCAATATTTTTTCTATTTTATTTATCGATATGGACAAATGCTTCACAATTGAAAGTCTTTAAAAAGGAATAATCTACCTTTTTACTTGTCCATACTTATTTTGGATTGCCACCATCCAAAGGACTTAAAGGTCCTCTATTTATCAAGTAAAAAACATTATCCATAACATCTTCCCAAAAATTTAAGTGCAACCCTACATGTAATCTCATGATCCTTGGATGATCCATGATTATCCTGTTCATCCTTTCTAAGACGCCATTTTATTGTGGTGTTCTTGGAATAGTATTCTCTCTATGAATCCCATGGGATGAAAAATAATTATAAAATTCCTTGCTATAGTATTCACCTCCATTGTATGATCTGACACACTTCAACTTATTTCCTATCTTATTCTCAACCAAAGCTTTCCATTTTTTAAAAGTATCAAAAACATCATATTGTCTTTGTATGCAATAAACCCAAGTCTTTCAAGTTTTTATTCTCACAAATACAACACACCAACATTCCTCTAGATTTGGATCTACCCTTTTTAGACTTTTAATGATTCCCTAGGCCCTTTCCTCTATCCTTTTGTCTTTGCCTATTATCCATATTCAAAGCATTATCTAATGTCTCACCTGTGCTTTTCCATCACATTTCCTCACTAAGAATAACACAAATATCATCATAAAAGTTTAAAGTGTTTCAACTAGAGACAAAATTACTCACAACCATGGCCAAGCCATTCCATATTTTTGCAATAAGCACAAAATCAAAATAGCCCTAACCTCATCATCAAAATTTACTCATGTAGAGATTAACTGATTTATTACCACCTTAAATTCATTTAAATTATCAACAATAGACCCACATTATAAAATTTCCAAATTAAATAAATGCTTCATAAGAAATACCTTATTGGAGGCTAAGGTTTTTTCATACACTCTATCTAATGTTTTTATCAGATCTATTATTATCTTTTCTTTTGAAATATTTAAATCCAATGATGTTACAAGGCACAACCGTATTATTCCTAGTGCCTTTTTTTCAAGAACCTCCCAATATTCCTACATAGTCATCAAATTCTTTGTTATTCCACCCAATGGTAGGAAAAGATCCTTCTGATATATATAATCCTCCATTTGCATCTTTTATATCTAGTATTTTTGGCCATTAAAATTCTTGAACTTAAACTTTTCTTCTTTTAGCATTGCTCCCACTCAAACTAAGAACCCTCTTTTCTTGTGAGTTTATCTAAAAAATAAACCTTAGGATCTAATACCAATTTTTAGGATTATAGAACATAGAGAAATATTAATGAATTAAAGATAGAAATAAAATGCAAAAAAAAACAATATAATAGAGACATACATTTAACATGGTATACCCAATATGGGTTACATCCACACAAAAACATCTAGTTTTTGTTATTATTCATCTAAATAAATGAATGGAAAAACTTGCAATACATCCACTACAATATCCTCTTCACTCACACAGAATATGCCACCATGATTACCATGCCTTCATATCAAAGGAGGGCTATATATTAGGGTAAAAATGCGTAAACATAATTTATATGGTTAGATATATGACCTAATAGTGAATGGTCCAAATTTAATACAAAATTATAATATTTTACAATGTATTTTTAACATGACCCCCATGGTGACCATAGTGGGGGGCATTGCCCCTTCACACCCCCTAGTAGGAACTGGGCATTAAAATATGATCAGGGTCCACCATCAAAATTAGAGATGGTTAATGAAGCATAAGTGACCAATACTTGAAATCTTATTATAAAAATTAAGTGCACTAAGTGTACTATCACCTCCCAAAGGCATTTGGAAGTTCTTCAACTGGACATACCAACCAAAAACCCATTGACTAGTTCTACGTGTCTAAAAAGGATATGAAGGAGTAAAATAATTTTAGATAAAATTTGGAATTTTCATAGTATGCCAATCATGGAAATGATTTTAAGTAAGTTGAAGATCCATTCCATGACATCCCATGTTTCACTCTCTCTTATGGGCTGTATAAGTTTGAAACTCTTTTTGCAGTTATTTTCTTGATTTTCAATTAAGAAACTTACAAGATTCAGATAGACTAACATTTATGACATTGAATCTAACACCATAGATGTAGGGATAAAACTAGGACACTTGGACACCTTGAAAACCATGCAACTTTCATATAAGACCCAAAATGACTCAAGTTGATATAAGATTTAATTAACCCATGATCAAGTCACAAATGGCATAAAATTACATCTAATGAACAACAAAACACCCTATGACACTATATTAGACCCGTATGTAAGTTTTTTTTAGTATAGGGGGTTTGAACTATTTTATCTTGTGGTCAAGATGGTCAAAATTCTTGGTGATTTCCAAAGGGCGGTATACTTTCTATGCCAAGACTAGTTTCCTAATCCTATCCATTAGGCCATGAAGTCACCTATATAGAATCTTAACACATAATTGACTTTGAAAACACACCAAACAATAAAAAATTAATAAGAAACAATACACAATATAAGATACAACACGTGTTCTCAAGAACACTTATGGAACAAAAATACAAAAACTAAACTAACTAACTCAAACACTAACTAACCTGAAATGAACACTTCCTCCAAGATCAAAGAGGAAGTTTGAAACCTATCTTGTTTCATGATATGAAGGATTGAGAGAGACATTTAACCTTTTGACCCTTATAATTGATGTTTTTATCTTCTTCATAATGTTTTCCAACTTCATTGGCATGATGTTTAATGAGAACTAAGTAGCTCTAACTAGGTTAACTGTGGAAATGAATTCTTGCATCCAAACAAACTCAACTTTCTCACATGGATTCTTAACTATGACCTCTAGTGGTGGTTCAACAAGACCTAACTTTTTAGTTTTAATTATTCTCTCAATGAGTTTGGGTTTATTCTCAGCTATAAGTTCTTTAATCTCATCAAGGATCTTTTCATATTATACCCAATCTTTGTCATTTTCCTCCATGGAAGATTCTTTCACCACCTTCTCAAGAACTTGACCCTCAAGTTAGAAAAGATCCTTAATCTCTTGAAAGAGTTTCATTTATAGCTACCAATCATCTTTCTCCTCCTTTTCATCTAGAGCCACTACTTCTTCAATCTTCTCTTCTTGATGTATGAGGTCATCAAGCTGGTGTTATTCATGCTCTAATACATTTGAGGGTGATTTAAAATCAGATATAGGTATTGAGTCATCTCAAAGAACTATGTATTATACCTTGGTCTCATGATACTTTTTTAAGACTAAAACTTCTTGAGGAGTTGCTTGACCTTAATCCTTAATAGTAGACTCTACTTCTTGCTTGAGATGGTCATCCACAATTTCATGATCAAACATGGAGTGTTCTTAAAATACCTCTTTCTTCAAGTCTTGGTCACATTCCTCATGGATAGCTACAAAAGAGTCTTCAATATGTTTATATTTGGTCAAGAATGTAAGATTACTATGAATTGGGCTCCTTTCTCTTCACTTACTTCCCTTAAGATGGGTTGTTTTTCAAGAAAGGGTGAGATAGAATGTTGATGAATAGGCTCATGTGAGGGAGATGTAATATGAGGTGTAGTGGAAGGTTTATGAGTTGGAGATGGAGTATGAGGGGTATTAGAGGGATTATTAGTGGATATAGGAAGGAAGAATACACTAGTAAGCTCATGGGTAAATGATTTATTGGGCTCGTTAGAAGGGAAAACACCTACACAAATAGGTCTAGTTGAATCTTGCCAATAGTTTCCTTGAAATTATTCAACATTAACATGTTTATTTTTGATCTCTTAATCATCTCACATACTCAGCCTATCTATTGAGCATTGAAGGAACTTATTTTCCAAGTCCATTTGTTATTTGACACCCCATAAAATTTCATCTTCAACCACTTCCCATGTACTCATCCATATTTGGACAAAAATTCTTAACCATTCCATGAGATGATTACAAAGCATATCAAACTTGTCATCCCAAGTTTCCATATTGTCTTCACTATCTATCAGCTCTGGTAGGAGTGCTAAGAAGGATTAGACATGAGATGGGGCTGATAGAGGAGGATGAAGGTAATTATTGGGATCAAGACCAATCTCATCTTGTTGCATTATAGCCTAAAATAATCCACATCTTACCTTGTAATATCTTTGTGTACAATCCATGGAAACATTTGATTCCTCATAACAAGACTCATAATAATCCTCTTGGGATTGATAGGGATCATAGTATGAATGATAGGGATCATATTGGGATTGATAGGGAGGTATTTATTGATAGGTTTCTTGCTAGCCTTCCTCATAATGCTGCACAAAAACATGGTGTCCATATGGAGAAGTAAGTAGAGGACTATAGGGCTGTCATGGATGATAGGATTGGTAGCCATTATGATAGGATTGTTAAGGAATAAAATGTGGTTTATAGAAAGGTTGATAGACATGTTCATGATAGGGGTGTTGAACATAGCTATTCATATCAAACTCATATGTCATATGAGATACAAAAATTGATAAAAATATTCAATGAGATATACCTAGGCTACTTACAAATATAAATTATCATTCAGAGTCTCCATTGGTGCTAACTTGATTGCTTCCAAAATTTAATTAGAGGAAAGACACACCAACAATATTTACACTCTCTTAGACTTTGGTACCACTTGGCATGACAAAAATATTATCACTAAATATTGCACCCTAGAAGAGGGTGTTAAATTTTATTCTATATTTGGGAAACGTGGGAACACTTCTAGGAATGTGGTGTACCTATAATGGAAGTGATTCTCTAGATCTAAGGGCTATATCCCTCAATGTGTCTTGGAATGCTTACCACCTAACTGGTGCTTACTTATGGGAAAAGAGTTAGAAGTTTCATGAAATTAACTTATTATAAGGGGGTGATACACCAAGATGTTTTTTTGATGACCATCATACTCCATTCACTAATAAATAAAGTATACAAACTAGTCTAAAAGTCCTAAAGGAGTTTAACATGAGTATTTAAATATAGAGGTGAGATGTGTGAAACAACACAAGAAAAATGAACCAGAGGGAAAATTGCACACTCCAAGGATAATCATACACTTTAAATGATCCTAACACACTTGAATACACTATATATGACTTGTTAGAATAACAACTCTTACATAAACATGAGAGGATAAGGGAAGAAATGACAGAGGATTATCACTTTGCTGCACCATACATCACTTTGCATATTTAGACAACTATTCATTAACTTAAAACCAGACTTGCATTAATGTTCAAAGGAAAAATATGATGTCATTCAAGTAGGGATTCACCATACATGGTGTCTTATTAGATTATAAAGGCTAAAATGGTAGCAACTTATAGAAATAGAAAGAGAGAAGAAGAGATTGAAGTCCAAGAGACACTAGGACATGTGTCATGATAATAAAATGAGTTATACATGTAGGATAATTACTGTGAGATAGACCATGAAAGGTATAATATTAAAAATGGCCCTCTAAGGCATGAAACTCATAAAATGTGGCATAAGACTCTTCATTTTCTGCTAAAAAAACTACTTTCATCATTAGCCCCTTTTGAAAAATCCCACAACTAACTAGGGATAAATGTAATTATTGTAATAAGAGGGAGGGTTTATATGCATGCTTCAACAAGAATTGGTTGTATCCCTACTCATCTAGATTCTTTTTCATATGAGTTACCATTACCTACATTTTAAGTCACTCCTTCACATACCCTTCACACTTGGCCTTACACTTGGCTTCAGTTTTCCATGAAAATCCATATAAGGGAGGGGATGACACATTTCAAGGCCTCTTATAGCCTTATATTCCTCATTTACACCTTAAAATCTCTCCCAATTTAAGTTCTCACCTTTCTCACTATGTTGCTTATTTTTCTAGTTTTAATTGGTTGAGATGGAGGTAATTGCAAAAGTAATTAGGAGTTTTTATGAATCATAAAATGGTCATAGTTAACTATAATAAGTCTCAATATCTCTCCTAAATTTTATTGTATCTATTGAAACCTCTTAGAACCTATAAGACATCAAAAACATTCAAAGAGAGTTAGATTACCCCTTGTACATATAAGTAGGGTAACAATAAAGTTGATGAGGAGTCTTGGAGAGTCCTCTACAACCTCCAACCACTTCCCATGTCATTCTAGTCCATTAGGGTAGCTTCATCTTCATTTTCCCAATCAGGTCATTTCCAAGGGTTTGTAAGGGTTTTAGACCATTTCCACCCTTAAGGATTATTCATGAATATTTGATATTGGACAAAAAAACTAGTGCTATAAATTTTTTATTCATTACCTTCCTCAACTCATATTATCTCCTTCAGTATCCATGCAAGGTGTCAAAGGAGATGTGATCACCCTAAATTGCGTAATCAAACCTTTCCTTCCATTTACATAGGCCTGATGTGGCCCTAAGTCAAAATTGGCTCTCTTTATGACCTATTATGCAATGTGGAAGATTGAACATAATTATTATACCCAAAAAAACATGTTACAATAGGTTAAAATTCCAATGTAAGTCTTTAATCAATATTGACCCCCCCATTTGGTCTTTAGGTCTATTCAAGGCTATGTAGGCTTGTCTGCATATTTAAGGGTTTATAACACCCTGTTAAGTTTCTTAATTTTTATCAAGGTTTTTTTAATTTTTTATTAGGTTTAATTCAACTTTACACATCTCCTTTCAATGTCTAATAAATACTTAACTCATACCCTAATCTCCATTCACCAAGGCTGCAAAGTTTGTGTCCTAGGGAAGTACCCTCTGTTTAAGACAAAACATAGGGTACTTACATTATTTCCTTAGATAAAATAATTATTGGAGGATATTTTCCAAGTGACATTGATAATTTATACCAATTTCCAACCCTTTTTCACATGATTATACCCTTTAACTCTCTCAAGACCCAAGACAAACTGTTGGGAAAGTGACTGTATGCAAGGTTTCATCATATGGATTATGGACTACTTTGTTGGAATCTCTCCTCCCCTATTTAAACATCATGAGAGTTTAAAATTATATTCACTATCATTATATAGGTTTTAAATATTATTAAAAACTTGTATCACCCATGATTTCACCTTGAACCATGCTCTTACTCAGTTAGGCCTGACTGATAAGTTGACCATGCGTACTCAGAAAAAATGAACTTGTTAGTAATGCTTATGTGTTTAAGACCTTGGTATAAATTGATTTGGCCTTCCTTTAAGATTTATAAAAATAATTTCATCTATACTCTTGTACATCTCACATCTTGAGGCTGGATTATTCTCAAGACCAATCATAGGTAGCTGACTATGTTGTCCTACCTTCTTGGTCAAAAGATGACTCCTGTAGGTGCATTTTCATGTGTAGGCAATGAGTATAAGTGTGGACACTATGAATTTTATTTGAATTTAAATGAGTTTTAATCTTGTCTAAAAATTTAAAAATAGACTCTTTTCATTATCAAGAACCTTTCTCAGCTCAAATACTCCCTCTCAACATGGTTGATCCTCATGAGTTACTAGTAGGCATACATGAGTTGTAAATAGGTAGTGAATAGAAGATTTGGCCAATATGTTAAAGGAATATGGCCTCATATCCAATTTATTTTCCCTCAAAGTATTAAAAATAGGGTTTACAAAATTTTAGGCTTGGATTAAGTTCAAACACCCATTTTCAATGTGGAAGTTCTTTGAAATCACTTGTAGAGATGCATATTCAATGGGTTGACTATGTATGCATATGGTATTGAATATCATAATCCATTTATACACTCTTTTGAGGATAAAAATTGATTTTTATTAATTATAAATACATTTTCATCATCTTGATACCTTAACTACACCTCCATGAACATGATAGATAGGCTCCATACACGTGTTTCAACATGGTTATAAGTGAAAGTGGGTAAAGAGCTGACTGAGTATGATATGATTGAATATATTATTAAGGGATTATGTTATAAGGTTAAACATGGAAAGGAGGTGATTATTATGCCATTAAAACATGGAAAACATCATATCCCATTCTCATGAAACCCTTATAGAGAATCTAACTTTCTACAAGTAGTGAACTTGACTATCATTTCACTTGGAATATCAACTTGAAAACTATACTAATTAACCCATGATATATTTTAAAAACATGAAAATAAGTATGGAAATCATGAGAGGAGAGATTCAAAATAATATGGAATAAAGATTACCAATTGGATTATACATATTATCTCAAACAAGAGCAAAACTTACATGGTATGGGGTTTGGCAAGCAAAAAAATATAGTCAACTTGTTAGAGATGGTTCATGAAGAAAAAATTATCAATAATTTAAATATTTTTATTAAAATTAAGTGAATTTAGTTTACTAACACATACCAAATGCATTTTACTTAGAAGTTCTTCAACTGGTCATATGAACCCCAAACCCATTAACTAGTTCTACATGTCTAGAAAGGAAATGAAAGAACATAATGGTTTTAGCTCAAATTTTAAAATTATAGAGTATTTAAAGCATGGAAATGTGTTAAATTAATCTAAAGAGCCATTATACTACTTTTTCCCATGTTTCACTCTCTCTCATGGGCCATATAAGTTTGAAACTCCTTCTTTTGTAGTTGTTTTCTTGATTTTCAATTAAAAAACCTACAAGATTTAGATGGACTAAAATTTATGACATATAATCTGACACCTTGGATGTTGGGAAGAAAACTAGGACACTTGGATACCTTAAAAACCATGCCACTTTCATATAAGACCTCAAAATGACTCAAGTTGACATAAGACTTAATTAAACCATGATCAAGGCAAAAAAGACATAAAATTACATATAATGAACAAAAAAAACCCTATGACACTATATTAAACCCTAAATAAGTTCTTTTACTATAGGGAGTTTGACCCATTTTGACTTGTGGTCAAAATGGTCAACATTACCCTAAACCACTTAGAGCGAGTTTAGGCTAGCATGATTGTGAGACTACATCCCATAATTTCTCATGAATAATAAACCAAGCATATTAAATTATTTTATAACATTAGAACCTCCATGATACTATGGTTTGGGTACAATGTATACTTTCATATGAAGTTTACCAAAATCATATAAAGTGATATATTACAATGCTTTATAATGATAAGAAGTATAGAGAGATCGAAAGAAACACACAACCTACATGGCTATTAGAAGTGAATTTTTTATGCACACTCCCCCTCAATGAAATTTTTTATAGACCCAACATTGAATGAACTTCAATAGGCTTTACTTCATTAGTGATACATTATATTTTTCACCAAAGCTATACAACTTCAACTATCACCAAGAAGGTTGGTACAATGAAGAACTACTACACAACATTATTATATCATCCTTCATGGTATATTATTATTTAACCAATATAATATAATGTATTATGGGTACATATATAATGAAATTCATGAATAAAGGCTCCAAAAAACACTTGTGAATGTGCCACAAGTTATACACATGGATTTTTTAGCGAACATGAGCATGAACACAACTCAATAAGCTTGATATACAACCTTGCCACTTGATCAACACATCATAAGATCTAATACCATGATAAACTAAGAAAAATAATACATACTAGTAATGGATCTAGATATGAGATCAATAATAAAGGCATACATGAAACCAACATAAGATATATGTGATAAAACCTCCAAGAGGTAAAAACCCACAAAGATTATTCATATTATGAGAAACTAACAAGTACTCAATACAGTCTTTTTTTCTCTCACTTCTTGATCAATCTTCACATAACTTTGGATTTATTTCAACTCTCCTTTTTTTCATTACATATTAAAATATAAACTATTTATTATATAGGTAAGGTAATCTAGCCATTATAATTTGACCTTTTCCAACCACCACATTAATGGGTCTAACCTCTGCAAAGGTCATTTAATATATTTTATTATTTATATACATTAGAATAAAATCATGATAAATAATAAAATATATTAAAATTTAACCAATATAATTTAATGTATTAAGTGGTTTTATTTATGTACCCTTAATACATTAAATTACAATGGTTAAATAATAATATATATATTTTATTTATCATGAGTTTATTCTCCTATAAATAAATAATAAAATATATTAAATGATCTTTAGAGAGGTTGGACCCATTAATGTGATGGTTGAAAAGGTCACAATATAATGCTCATATTACCTTGTATATTTAATAAATAATTTATATTATAAGATGTAATAAAAAAATGAGAGTTAAGACATATAAAAAAATGTGGAGAACACATTTCCAAGTTATGTGAAGATTGATCAAGAATAAGTGAGAAAAATAAAGACTATATTGAGTACTTGTTAATTTATCATAAATAATCAACCAAGTATATTGGAGTATTTTATAAGATAAGGACCTCCATGATACTATGTGTTGGGTGCAATGTATATTTTTGATGTAAAAAAATGAAAAGATTAAGCAGGGATTCTATTCAGAATATGTACAGTATTATTCATTTATTTTGATAGAACTATTTTATTTTTACTTTAGAGATACTAACTATACTGATAGTGTCTAACCTAAATTGTTGTAAATAAGTCACACCCAGACTAACAATGGACTTTCCATAGATGGGTCAGTAGTTTAGTTGTTAGAGCACTCTAGTAACAATGGAAGGTCTTAGGTTTGAGTCCTAACTATTCTATGTGAGTTGTACCTCAACTTGTGGTATCAGAGCTAGGCTAGGAGACCCAAACACTTATGATGTGGCTTAAGAGGGGATGTTAAAAATAAGCTACACTCAAAATAATGATGGACTGGTGATAAAGAGGTTAGTAGCTCAGTTTGTACAACACTCTAATAGTAATAGAATGTCCTAGGTTTGAGTCCTACCTGATCTATATGAGCTGTATCTCAACAAGGGTACATAAATAATACCATTTAACTATTAATTTTTATAATAAAAAATCATGGATATGATATTCAATAAATTGAGAAATTCTGCACCTTAATACAAAGCCTTCCCTTCTCAGTTATTCACATAGACCTTCACAAAAACTTTATAAATATTTGCCACACACCAATATCAAATTCACTGAGTGTGTTCATAGTGAATAATATAATAGGGGTAAAACATTATTTAAAATAAAAGTGAGGGGAGATGACCATTGTAATCAATGGGTCCATCCTTCCTAAGAATCATTTAATTTAATTGGTTAATAAGAAATCATAATATGTTATTATTTATTTACATGAGGATTTCATCTCATGTTTAATAAATAATAAATTATTATTATTTAATAATAAATTAAAGTATACTAAGGGTCTAAATTAGTCCACTTAGACATTAAATATTCTAACACTCTCCCTTAATGTTAAGAGGGGATAAATGTCATGATCACCTTAATATAGGAATTATACTATGTACACAATTGAAGGATTTTAAAACCTTCATCATGCCAAACATCACCTTTTAAAACAAGAAAAATTATAATTCATAAACTACTATAAATTAAGTCTAGGTTAGCATGATCATGAGACTACATCTCATATTTTCTCATAAATAATCATCTAAGCATATTTGAATCCTTTTATAAGGACCCCCATTATGCTTTTATGTATTGGGGTATAAAATTAAAATTTCTACATGATTTTTACTTAAATCACATAAATTTACACAAAATTTTCAATACTTTAAAATGATAATAAGTATAGAGAAGAAGAAGGAACACATATCCATTAGTAAGTGGCATTGTCATACACAATCTCCCTCAATGGCAACTCTAAGAGGACTAACATTGCACAAAACTAACAAAACTTGGTAGCACCAAGTGGTTTTTTGAAGATATCTATCACTTATTCATATGTAGGATAGAACTACATATCAATATCACCATGGAGAAATTTATCTTTAGTTCTTTGGTGTTTCAATGGATTTTTCATTAGAGATATACAAGCTTGGTTATTTCAATGAAGAATGGTACTATGAGAAACATATAAATGAAGTTCTCATAATAATATTCATAGTCACATGGATTCTTTGGTAGTATCCATAACACTTCTATACTCTACTTCAGTAGAAGAGATAGAAATATTATGTTGCTTCTTGCTACTCCAATTAATAGCACCCACATCAAACATAAACACATATCTATAAGTAGATTTATGATCTATGGTATCACCAGCATGGTCAACATCATAATAAAAATATAATTTAACATTATAAATGGAAGAATAAAATAAATCAAAATTTATTATTCCTTTGATATAATGAAGAATTTATTTAACTAATTTCCAATGATATAAATATGGATCATGTATAAATCTAGAAGTAACACCAACAAGATATAAAATATTTGGCCTAGTAATGGTTAGATAAATTAAACTACCAATAAGTTATCTATATAAAGTAGGGTTATCTTTTTCACATGCACATTTAGGATCAAGTTTAATACCAACTTCAATAAGAGTAGAAGTAGATTTGCAATCAAGCATGTTAAACTTAATAATAAGATTATGTGCATCTTGAGATATAATAATTGAATTTTTATTCTGAAATATAGCCATTCCTAAAAATTGATGTAGAATACTTAAATTAGTCATTTCAAATATTTGACTTAGTTTATCCTTATATTTATGAATTAAATTAGATAGATCTCCAGTAATCAACTAATAATCAACATATAGTATAATTAGAATCAAATGACCATTTTCAACTTTAACAAAAAGATCATTGTCTAAATAGTAATTAGTAAAACTTAACTATTTGAAAAAAAAATTAAAATACCAAGCTCAAGGAGTTTGTTTTAAATCATACCTTTTTTTTTTAACTTGCATACATAATGTTCTCTGTTAAGATCAATGAAACCTTTAAGCTAATTCATGTAGATTTATTATTTTAAATCACTATTTATAAATGCATTCTTGACATCCATTTGGTAGATAACCCAACCATATTGGGCTGTGAGAGCAATAAGAAGTCTAAAAATACTCTTTTTTTACAAGAGTAAAGGTTCCAACATAGTCAATATTGATTTTTTGATTAAACCTATGAACAACTAATCTAAATTTTTAAACTTATCAATTTTACCAATTTAATTATATTTGATTTTATAAAGCTGCCTACAACTAACAATATGCCTTTTAGGTGGAGGAAGGATAAGATCCTAAGTTTGATTTTTAATTAAAGAATTATATTTATCTTGCATAACAACATTTCATCTATCATTTTTAGTGGATTATTTAAATTATTGAGATTCACATTCATACATAATTATTAATGCATGATAAAAATGTTGACTTCTAGTTAATTTATTAAAGTTATCAATATTAGAAGATTGAATTAGGGATTCTATCCATTTAGGTCTTTTAGATTGAATATGAAACTTAAGATTTTCCTTAAACTCTAAGTTATCTAAAACTGTATCAACTTCTTCAAGGACATCTGTTTCATCAGTAAGAGAAACATGAAAGATAGGTTCATCAATAAAATAACATTGAGGAGGTTCCACAGAGGGCTCACAAAATATTTTTAAATAATAAGAAAATTATTATTAATAATAATATAATATTTATAATGATAATACACTCTTAAACCTTTTTTCTTACCTCTATATCCTACAAAAATACAAGAATAGGAAGTAGGGTCAAGCTTATTCCTTTTAGCTTTAGGGACAAAGATAGAAGCAAGACAGTCAAAAATCATTAGATGAGCGACAATAGGTTTATTTTTATTCCACATTTATAAAGGGGTAGAAAAATGGAAGGATTTAGTAGGGAATCTATTTATAATATGCAAAGTAATAGTCATGGCTTCAGCCCATAAAAACTTAAGAATATTTAAAGATTGCAACATTATTCTAGCTATTTCTATGATGGTGCAGTTTTTCCTTTCAACAATGCCATTTTGATAAGAGAAATATGGAGTTATTAGTTCCCTTTAAATACCTAAACTAATGTAAAAATAATATAACTCTTTACTAACATATTCAACACCATTATTAGTTCTTAATATTTTAATAAAAAATCAGATACATTTTCTACACTAACTTTAATTTTATTGAATTTAGACAACACATCAATTTTTTTTAATGAAAAAAGACTAGATCATTATAGTGTAAAAATTAATAGTATAAGAAGAACCATTAAAATATACAACTTAAATAGGTCCTACAACATCACTATAAATAAATTTTAAAGGATATGAGGAATTCACATCATGATTCTTGTGAAAGGGTTTAGTATGTTGCTTACCATATAAGCAACCCTCAAAAGTTTCATGATGAGAGGGCATAGAAGGAAGTATAACAAAAATATTATTTGAATATATATCACATAAAATTTTAAAATTAATATTTATTAATCTTTCATACCGTAATTGAGATTCATTCGTATTATGTGATGAAAAAAAATATGCAGAAAAAGGAGAAAAGTTATATAAACTATTATTTTGAACACCTTCAACAATCAAGAAATCAGATTGATTTATAATGGACTAGATATATTTAAGTAATGTTATAATGAAATTATCATTTATAATTTGATAACAAGATAACAAATTATTTATAATCTTAGTTACATAAAAACATCATTTATAGTAACATTTGAAAACATTGATTTTCCCTATTTAGTTGAATCTAAAAAAATATTATCCCCTACATAGATTCCTTAAAATATATCTATAGAATTAAATTTAATATTAGATAAGCACGTCATATTTTGAGATGCACCGCTGTTTAAAATCCACTCATTTTCATTTGAAGCAAATAAAGTAGCATATAAAACATTAACATTTGAATCATGTTATTTTGATTAGAATTTTGATTCTTCTACTTGTTTTGATTATATTTATTCAATTTATTATTTTTATATGATTAATTTTTAATTATATCTTTTTTATTACATTTTTCTCTTATATGATCAAATTTATCACACAAATTACAATTTATATTAAACTTAGGTGCATGAATCTTATTACCAGATTTTTTATTCCTATATTTGCCTTTAGCAGCATCAAAGTTAGATTTATTTTTTTTAGTGTTATCATAAATATTAGTTAAAGTGATAAGTGCTTTAGTGGAATTCTCTTTATAATAAAAATTGGTCATAACTTGCTCTTCTTGAATAAGGAGAGCAGACAAAGTGGTAATATTAGGGATATCATGCTTAGTTTAATACTTAGAATTCAAAATTGAAATAAATTTCTAAAATTTTCATGAATATTTAAATAAATTATTAAATAAAGAAATTGATCCTGAATCAGATTAGAATTACATCCATCTAATTGATATTTAATTTTAGCAAGAAAATTCACAAATTTTTCATTAACTTTTATAGATATAGTTAGCAATTCAAGGATTAACTTAATAATATTCAAGATATGAGTGACATCATGCATGGATTCAAGGAGTTTTCAAACATCATTATAGGACTCTTGATTACTAGTGTGGAGAAAGAATTCATTCTTAATACTTTGTAAGATAATGGACATAGCTCCTGTAATTTTTGTTGAAATGCATTGGTAAGCTTAGGGGTCACATGTCATTCAGAAGGAGACTTTTTAGTCCCATTGATAATATTCCACAACTTACAAGCCATAAAGTTGGATTTAATACAATTTTTCCATATATTATAGTTATTTCTATTAAGCATTTGAGATTTATCTAATGAAAAATGAGGTGAAGCCATAACTTCCCTTTAAATAGGATAGTAAATAAGTGCTTAAAAAGAAATTATTTTAAATAATTTTTTTTAAATTATTTTCAAAATAAAGTGAATTTCACATGTAAATATACTTTATTTCACAATTTAGATGCCAAATAATGTAAAAAATTGATTTAGAATTATACAAAACTAGGTGTCAAAAGAGTCACACTTAGAACAACCACCTAAACACTATTATTAAAAAGTTATAAAATTAATAATAGGAAGTTTCAAAACACAAAATTTACCACATAAATATGTCTGAAAGGTACTAAAACCTATATATCAACTAGTTACATGATTATGTTTATCAAAATATTCACTAGATCAAAAGTTGAAACAAGTTTGATAGGTCAACTAGAGTTTTAGATACATGAAACATTGAAATGCAAATCTAAAAATGGAATTCAATTTAATTTAAATTAAATTGTAATTAATTTTACCAAGACAACCAAGAAAATTTAAAAAAAAAAAAGTTTTTAAGGGGTTTTAAACTTGAGGTCTTCTTAGTTGTAAGTTTTGGTAAAATTAGGATCACCAACTCATCTATGAGTTTAATTGAATTTTTACATGCATTAATTGATATTTATTTTTTTATTTTATTTTTAATAATAAAAAATATAAATAAATATTTATTGTGTATGTAAAATTACCAATAAATAACAATTACTTTATTTTAATTTTTACAGTAAAAGATAATGAAAGTGGGGGCCACAAGTCTACGTATATAATTTGATGTTTAAATAAAAAATATTTAATATTTTTTTTTAAAAATTGTATAACATAAGCTACATACCTGTAGCCTCATAATGACTCCCTTATAGAATTTCAAGAGCTAAAATTTCCTTGTACAGGTCTTGGATTCACTTGAAAATTTAGTAACCCTCTTATTTTTATTTGATAAACACAACTGGACCCTCAAAATGGAATTTTTGATAAAGAATTCAATATTTTAAATTGCCTAGGCTGAAGTATGGAGCCCTTGTAAATGCTTATGAGAGCCTATAAACTTGTACAGACACCTAAAAACCTTGAATTTTTTTCCAATCTTCTAGAATTTTTTTAAAACAAAGGTGTGGATCAAAATCCACATTTTCTCATTTTGGAGCAGTCAGCCCTTTTTTCTCAGGCTTGATCGACACCTTACATGGTTCTTTCTTTAACCTATATTTTTTGGAGATCCTTTTTGAAAAAAATTCCTAAGTGTCAACCTCCTTCCACTTCCCCCCACATGTAAGCTTGACATTTCTTCAACTTAAAGAATATCTCATTTCCCTTTGTTGTAGCATCAGCTCAATACGTGGTAGCCCAGTGCTCATCTGAGGTTGGTTTATTTTATTTAGACCTTTACATAGCACCATTAGATAGTGAATGAATATATGGATCAAACCAAATTGTTTATTAGTGAATGTGGTTCTAGCACGTGTTTCCCTTGTGCTCAATTTTGTAGAAAAATACTCAACTTCCCCCTAGAGGAGCATCTACTTTACACATGTCACCCCCATGCTTAACCTTGCCAAAGATGTGCCTAATTTTTGGAGAAACACTAGCTCAACACATGTCATCCTTATGTTTATTCATGAACATTTTTTTATTAGACCTTGGAGTTATGCCATTGGCCAATATGAAAAAGAGAGGGACCCACTATTCGATTATAACAAGGAGATAATCCTTTCCACGTGACACTATGATGATTTTTGAAGTTAAAGGGTTTCTTATTAGAGCTTGGAGAATCACCATTGGATGATAATGTGGGCCGCTCCCTCTCTCAATAAATCTTTTGGAACACTTTAAGCTAGCTTAAAGTGTTATCTATCAAATTTGAAGGACCTAGGTCAAGGGGTTACATCATAACAAAGTAGCTCTATAGATAGACACATGGCATCACTTTTCTTCTCATAAGCATCATGGTCATAATTGAATGATGTGATTATGTCATATTCAATATCCATAGGCTAGCTACACTCATAAACTTAAGTCCCTCATTCAATTGTAATGACATCATCATGGGCATGAGTGTTAGGATTTCCTGGTGTCATTCCCATGAGAGGCCATCTCACCTATATATTCTAGGCTCACCCCTTTTGGAAGGGGATAGTTATCATTTTAGTAGTATTTACTAATTTGTAAACAACTATTTGTAATAGAATAAAAGTAATAATAGTTAGCATTTTCTCATTCTTTGACATTAATAGGTTTTACTCATGAGTGTGATTGGATGTTTTATATGTGCCCTTGATGGCCTTCTGCATTCTATTATCTAAATAACAATGAAGAGGATGTGGTATTATTTATTAATTTGAGTAGAAAGGTATCTCTACTTGTCATTTCTTTGATTTTCTTCTATGGTTTTGATCTTTTCTTGCCTTATAGATCTTAATTCATGTTTCATGCTCCTTTATGGTCTATACTGCTCAAGGATTCAATCTATTTTATGCAATAATAGGTTAATGCTTTAAATATCTTAGTGTATTGCCTTAGTTAATTTTATTTTAATATTAGTTACATTTATTTCCTTCTCCCTTTTCACCCCCAACTTGGAATGAAGAGCCAAATTTTAAAATTTTGAAGGTTACTTTATAGACTACAATTTAGTTCCATGCCTTTAAAGCTTGACATAGGAGGTTTTTAAACTTGAAGTGATATTTTTAGGCATCAACAGTTTTCTTTTTTGGCATACATAATGGGATAAATATATTAGTTTGATTAGAAGTTAGAAGCATGCATTTATGAGGCATAGGCCCATAACAATGTCACAGATAGTGAAGAATCCAAGCCTTCTAACCCCACCTCTAAGATCTCCAACTCACCAATGCACCATAGGCCTCAAACTACTCAATAAAAAAATAAAAAATGGATTTTCTAGGCCCACCAAGAAACTTCATATCATGGGATAACAATAACCTAATTATCCCTATGACAGTTGTAGCTACATGGCATCCCATTCCTATGAATTCCCTAAATTCTTGGGAGAAGATTTAAAGATCATGGTATAACATCTCCAAGATGTTGCAAAAATGTGCACTGTACACTACATCAATACATATATTGTAGCCTTAAGGCTACTAGCAACATCTTTCAAATGACAGAATCTTGATTGGTATCAATATTTTTTGGCCAACTCCATCAACACTTGGGATGACCTAGGTGAAAAATTCTGTGAGATATTCAATGAAAAATTAAATCAATTGTCCCTCCTATAACAACTAATAACCATCAAAAAAGGCCCATAAGAAGCCATTATCAATTTCAATACTAGGTTTGAAAATCCCTCGCAAAGGATCCCAATAGTGGCTTGACCACATGTAGGCATGGCTATTATTTTATACCTCAAGGCATTTAACTAAAATATTATGGTTAGGATTTAATCACTTGGAGGCCAAATGTTGTCAAATGCCTATGATCTAGTAGTAAGGGCTAAAAATAATTTGATAGATATGATAAAGCTACCTTTTAGAGATATCAATGCCTTTATAAGAAGAAGATTTGAATACCTCAGGAGATCTACCTTATATGTATGTATATCCACCCACACAAGTAAGCACATGTGCTCAATCCTCCCTATCCATGGAGATGAATGATATGAAGAGTATCTTGTGGAACATCTCCAATGAGATAATTAGTCTTAAAAGGCATCAGGCTATGCCTCTGAAGCCCCCTTTTAATAAATACCAAGAAAGGAGAGCATGATACCAATAGAACTAGTACAAAGAGAGATAAAGGCCAAACCACCAAGCATCAAACCATTAGGCACAACCCATAAACCAAATGGTTGTGATACCTAATACCTTACATACAATATCACTTAATATGAATAGAGCACTAGTTGACAGCTAAAATAACTTGGCAGATGCCTCTAATTCATGGTTATTTCCTTAAAATTATTATCATAGACCCAAACTATATAAGGGGTAACCTACAATAGAAGGTTGCCAAACAATGATGACAATGAAATGCCCCTGATTTGGCCTACACATACTAGTGTCCAAGGATTGAGAATGCGGTCTTGATGGTGCAAATGCAGGGGATGTCCATAGAATAAGAATAAGAATTATCCCTAGAGCACACACTATTATCTTTGGTTTAAGGAAAAGATGTATTTTACATGAGTGAAGTTCCCATGTATAGAGCCTTGTAAGTCCAATTAGACTACTACACTCGCTCAAAGAAAATATTGGCCAAAAGCTCCAAAATTTTTGTAAGTTCCAAAGTGACCTTTGAGAAAGGTCCAACACCTCAACCCTTACCTTTGACATATCCAAAGTGGAGTGAGGTAGTGTAGAACAAAGTGAAACATCTTGAGGTCTCACCTCAAGGGTCATACAATGTGGTGGAATAAATGAAGAGGAATCTAGCCAACGTCTCCCTCTAGGATGTCCTATTTATCCTTGAGTAGAAGTCTTTATTGAAAGAATCCTTGGAGAAGTAATAAAATCCCATGTAAGTAAAACTTACCATATAACATGAAAGGACAAAGGGGGAGGAAACTAGCATAAGCACACAACCCCAAATGCCCTCTGCATTCATCAATACCAAAGAAGGGGTAATCAAAATAAAACCTACCCTATTATATTTGATACTAATTATGGGGAATAAATTATTTCAAAACTCCATGATAAATTTAAGTGTGAGCATGAAAATGATGCCTAAATACATAACAGATGTACTACAATTGAAGTATGAGCCATTGAAAAAAGGAGTGATGCAACTAGATGGGAAAAAGGTTAAAACCTTAAGGATCATCAAGTATCTTCCCCTCATGTTATATTCTTGTCCTAGAGTTATTGTACCACAATAAATTTTATTTATAGACATCCTACTTGTTTTCAAGCTATGTTTTTCAAGAGACTTCACCACTAAGATAGGTGGGTACTTATCATTAGACTAGTCCCATCTAATCCTAAGGACCAAGTATGGTTCAAAGTTGAAAGTGTCGTCTAACCCACTTCATCTGGAACACATAGTGGACAAATTTATGAAAAAATTCAAAGTAACACACACCTCTTTCTCAATAATGGAGATGCAATATGTGGAGATGCTCAAAGGAGAAAAGGTTATGGACATTGAAAGTCTAGAGGAAGAAGCCCTTGTTAATGAATTCATTGAGAATGACCCATTCATAAACTTTGATGCCACTGGCCTTATAACCTACATGATATGTGATGAAGAATAGGCCATTCCCAAGGTTATAAAAAAGAAAAGAGATCATAGTGAAGTGCTTGAAGATGAGTCCGTATTCTAGACTCTACATTTCAATGGTGAAAAATGCAAGACTGGATGTGGAACTAGAATTTAATTAACATCTCCTTCTAGAAAAGAGACCCTCTAAGCCTTCCACTTTTAGTTTACTTACATAAAAAATGAGGCCAAATATGAGGTACTAGTTCATGGCCTTAGCCTTTCCAAGTGGATGGGCATCAAACAACTAAAGGTATTTGATGATTGGTAAGGGGGTATAGGCTACAAAGATCATGTGCATGAGATATTACCATCACTATATATGGGATCTGATTGAAGCCTTCAAATCCTTCAACATTTATATTATCCTAAGGGATAAAAAATTGAAGGTTGATAGAATGGTAATTATTGATTTCTAATTTGACCCAATAATAGACTTATTCACCAATGAGCGAGCTGTGTGGGTAATCATCAAGCCCACTATCTTAGACAATGACCAAAACTAGTAAGTATTTGAAAATGATGCTCAAATTACCATGTTCCTCCAAAAATCATGAAAATTCATGGAATAACTACAACCAAAAATTAAAGAGGCCTATGGGGACCAAATCATTTAGTTAAAGACCAATAATTTGTTGAATAACCTCATTACCCTAGAAAATCTTTTTAACTCTGATGATGCAAGGAATGATAAATGAAATTTTATCATAGATAAGGGTGATTAATCTAAGCTTAATTTTAGAGGTGGGATGAAGCTAAAGGTTGAAAAGGAAGATCCCTATAAAGATAAAGAGTGGTTGGTTTATTTATACAAGAAATATGAAGGGGTCATTGCATGGACTTATGATGACTTGAAGTGATATGACTGCAAGGTCATTTAGCACACCATATATTTGGTGGAAAGAGCCAAACCATTTTGATAGAAAAAAATGTTAGTAAACCTAAATATTGAATCCTTGATGGCCTATGAGCTCAAAAAATTAATTGAATTAAAGATTATATACCTAATCAAACATTCAACTTGGGTGTCGAATCTAGTTCCTATACAAAAGAAGAGTGGAGAGATATGACTGTACATGGATTTTTGAGATTTGAATAAGGCATATTTAAAGGACCATTACCAATTCCCTCTATGGAGTAGATCCTCCAAATATTAGTAAGTGTAGATATGTTTTCTCTACTAAATGGATTTTTGGGTATAATCAGTTGTGGGTGAATGAAGAAGACCAACATAAGATCACCTTCACCATGAAGTGGGGAACCTTGGCATATGTGAATATTCATTTCATCATTTATAATGCTGAGGTGACATTATAGTGAGAAATGGAAGTATATTTCAAAGGCGTAATCAATAATATCATCCCCATATACTTAAATAACCTCACCATTTTTTCTAAGGAAAATCAAGATCACTTTGACCATCTAAATAATGTTTTCCAAAGGTGCCAAAAATTTGGGGTATCTCTTAACCCTAATAAATATGTCTTTGAAATACCATAAGCCAAGTTTATTGGATATGTAATATTCAAAAAAGGGATCACCATTGATCTAGATAGAATAAAGGCTATTAGAGATTTAACCTTGTTGATAAACAAGAAAGGAGTGAAATATTTCCTTGGTAAGTTAATTTCATCAGTAGGTTTATATCTGACTTTGTAGGATTGGTGAGACCAATCACCCTAATTCTAAATAAGGAAGAGTAACATTTGATGAAATCAAGGATGCAATATCTATGATGCTTATACTGGTTAACCTTAACCTTTCCAAAGATTTCATTATGTACATCTATGCGAGTGAGCATAATCTAACAACTATGTCAAATCAAAAGAAAGAGTAAGGAGACAGTGAGCACATGATCACATTCTACTCAAGAAAATTGTGAGGGTATGAATTCAAATACAATTTCATAGAGAGATAAGCTTTCTCCATAGTTAAGGGCCTCAAGAAGTTAAGGCACCTTGTGGAAAGCAATAAAGTAATGGTGTATATGGCCCACTCTAATGTCTATGAATACATAATGGAAGGAGAAATCACCAAAAAATGGGCCAATTGAATCACCAAGATCCTAGAGTATGACATTAAAGTTAGGCTGACTAAGGTGATTAGAGGAAGGGGAAGCTGTGAGTACCTAGCCCAATGTGCAAATGCCTTATTGGAAGAATAAGGCACACCAAAAGCAATCCTTCTAAACCAATTCAAATATGATGGATCTCGAGTGGTCAACTAAAACCACTTCATATAAATTGATTAGTATCTTGATGGCCTCCCCATGCTTAAAAGGCATTTCTATAGGCTATAGGGGTCTAGTTATATGCTAATCCAAGGAGTTTTGTTCAAAAATAACTTTGATATAGATTTACTCTGGTGTGTTGAAGAACATTAAGATGAAAATATCCTATAAGATATGTACTTCACTCTCCTAGGCAACCACTTCTCAAGTAAAACCACCACTACTAAGATTATACACATGGGGTATTACTATCTGACCATGTTTGCAGACTACCACTAGGTAGTCAAAAAATGCCAAAAATGTCAGTTCTTCATGGGGAAAAGAAAAAATTCAGCCATGCCTCTAAACCCAATTGTGACAAATGAACCCTTCATATAATGGGGCTTAAAATTCATCAGGATGATCAATCCTATCTCAAGCACCAGTCATAGATGGATATTGATGGCTACCAACTATTTCACCAATTAGATCGAAGTAGTCATGCTGAAAGAGGTTATCAAGAATATGATTATTGGTTTCCTAAAATAGCTCATAGTAAGATTTAGCCCATTCAAGACAATAATATTAGATAATTAAAAGGCTTCTTTAGGTCTAAGATTTATGATTTTGCACTCTAGAATGGTATCTTATTAAAAACTTCATCTAATTACTACCCTCAAGGGAACAGGGTGGTAAAGTTGACAAATAAAAATTTGATAATGCTGATCAAAAGGATGGGCACTAATCAACAAAGGGAGTGGCACATGCTTGAGAGAATAGATCTATGGGTAGACTACATCAATCCAAAGTAAATCCTAAAAACCTCCTTATATAAGCTTATATATGGGAAAGAGGTAGTCTAGTGTCATTGAAAATCCCCACCTTACAGCTTCTGAAAGCTATTGAAATTATGGAAAATGGAGTGATGGAAGTTAGACTTGTAGATCTACTTGGCCTTCAAGAAGTAAGAGAACAAGAAATCAATGTCAAAATCACCTGGTAGTAATAAGTCAAGTGATTATTTGATAAGAAGTTGTTGAACCTAGGATTTAAACCCAGTAATTTAGTTCTCAAGTATGATCAAAGGGCTACAAAGCTAGGCTAGTATACAAAGTTTCACTCTCTGTGGAGGGGACCATTTTGTATCATCAGAAATAGGTAGGGAAATAATTTTGAATTAGAAGACAAAGAGGGAAATGCATTGGATATCTTGGTTAACAAGATTGATTTAAAGAATTTTAATTAGCTTACCTTCCTTTCCCTTATACATAATTAGTTAATTTCCAAATTTGTTTGTCTGTTTCCTTTCCTTTACTATTATTTCCTTTTCCTTTTTTTCTCTTTCCATCATTATTTCCTTTGAATAAGTGCCATTGGCATAAGTGGCTTGTTAGGTTATGGAGCTAAAAGCTTCACCAAGATGTGAACAGGAGGAGTTTCTGAAGTGTCACAGTAACCGGCGTCGGTTAGGACAACTGACATTGGCCAGGAGTGGACAAGAAGCTGCCGACATCAGTCAAGGATCGGCCGATGTTGGTCACCTCTAGATAGATAGGGACTGGCGTCGATCACCTATACGGTTCCAAAACTACGAGTTGATGAACTATTAGTTTAACGAACCCATTTTTTGCATGTAAAAGACTATTTTTGGTCTTGAGTTGTGTGTCTAATTATTGTAATTAGGGTCTAATTATTGTATGCATGAGATATATATAATAGAGTCATGGGTTGTATTGTAAAGTGTGCTAAATAGCCATTGTGCTTGTAGAGAGAGCAAGAGTAGTTCCTAGTTCCAAAGGGGTGTTGAGTGTGTGTGATCAAGGAGAGTTACAGGTTGTGCAAGTTCTAGTAGAAGATCCACCAGAGTACTAGTTGAAGAATCATAAGGACTTGGTGAAGCAAGGACAAGGGTTCTTCAGGGTGTAGAGATATCTACATGGTAAGTAAGGTCTGTTGATTTGCAGGTTGTTGCAAGAGAAGGGAGATCTACTTAGAGTACGGTTGTGTACTTGGTGTACTGGTAACATTGTTACTGACTGGTGGAGGTGAACAACAACTCTATGTTTGAGTTGATTGTTGTGACCGTAATTGAGAGAGTGAACTATTGAAGGAGAATTACTGGTGAGCCCTAGAAGTGTGAGAGCTCTAGAGGTGTGGGAAGAAGAAGTGTGGCATCTTCCTTATTTTATTTTCTTTTGAATGAGTATTAATACAATTGGGTATTGTCTCTCATATTCTATGTTGTTTCATATTTCTAGTTACTTATCATTCTGGTTAAATTCCATGTTTAGTTGCTTATACAAAGGTAATAATGTGTGCCCTTAGTGGGCAGTAGATCCTGACAAATTGGTATCAGAGCAAGTGGACCAGGTTGGTACCAATCTTGACAAGTTGGTATCAGAGGGTGGTTAAGTACACTAACAGGTGGTCAAAGTGTGTTAAGTGTTTTGTTGATTATAGGTCACTCTCAAGGGTTTCAGATTGAGTAGGAGTATAGCAATGGCAGAAGAAAGTAAGCTATGAATGGAGAAACTGAATAGCATGAACGGTCAATTATTGTTTGATGGAAAGAAAGATTAGGTAAAGAAAGATTATTGGTTGGTAGAAGATCAGCATGAAGAAAATGAAGAAGTAGATGTTGCAGGTGTTGTTACACAGGATGCTCTGGATAAAGTAGAATCTTGGTCTATAGATTTTATTGCCTCTTTCCATGCAGCCTAAAATAGAGCATCTTTTCATGAGTATGTCTAGGGAGACTTTGAAGAAATTTATTTAGGGGTTGGTGAGCCTTGTCACATGGTTGGCAAAGGGGAAGTGAAGCTGAAATTGTAGACAGGTAACACACGGGTGTTGAATGAGGTCATGCAGGTACCAGTCTTGGAGATGAGTCTAATTTCTTTAGGAAAGTTGGGTGATGAGAGATGCACAGTAACTCTCACAGCAGATGCACTTGAATTAGATGGTGGTAAGAAAGTAGGTATCCTTTATCTATCTACTTATATTACTGATTCACCTTTTATTGCAGAGATGTGGCTTTGTAGGCTTGGTCACACATGTAAGAAGGGAATGCATGTTCTTAAGTGGAAGATAGATATCTTTGACAAACTTAAGAACTGGAAAGCCTTGGTGTTCATGGAGGAGATGACAGACAGAGATCAGCTGAGGGGATTGAATTATTTTGAGCAGGGCTATGTTAATTTGGATAGGGTTTTGATCCAAGGTGAGCTTGTGGGTAAAAATTCATCACTCACAGGAAAACATAGTTATCGATGTTGGTCATGGGAAATCGACATCAAATAGACAGGTACCGACATCAGTCATGTGTAGATCAGTAGAGTTAGTGGTGTCAGGCAGGTGGAACCAACATCAGTCAAGTAGGAATTGACGTCGGTAAACAGGTCAGTTGCATGGAACTGATGTCGATCGAGTGCAGACTGAGAGATGGCCGAGATCAGTCACTGAAACGGATGTTAGGCAGACAACAAGCTGTCAAGGAGTCTCAAATGCCCATGTGGAGGACTGAAAGGGTAAGTGAGCCTCATATTTGTTGTTCACCTTCTTTATACTACTTGTTGCTCACCGATGGTCAAGAACCAGGAAGACGTGAAGAGGCAAAGCAGGTAGAATCCAAGAAATAGTGGGAGCATGGCATGAATTCTTTAGAAGAGAACCAAGTGGGAGATTTGGTAGACTTACCAGCTGGGATGAAAGCATTGAAAGATGAATGGATTCCCAAGTTAAAGAAGAGAGTGGATGGATACGTGAGATGGAAGGCCAGGGTATATGGTCTTGAGCAAGCTGTAGGACAGTGGTACAGGTTTGACAAGTGTGTGACAAAGCATGGATTTAGTCAAGGTCAATGTTTCCATTGTGCTTTCTTTACCAGGATGGATGATGATTGCAACATTATCTTGTTACTGTTGTTTAGTTTCTTTTTGTAGGGTTACACATGCAGGGAGTTTCTGAGCTAAAGATAAAGTTAGTTCAGAGGTATGTCATGAAGAATTTGGGAGCAGCAAAATTCTTTGGCATGAGAGACATGGAAGATCACAGGTTGATTTTGTCTCTAGTGGGAGCTGATGTGAAGAAGGTGTTGGTGGGGTTCAATACGCAGGATGTAGAACTGGTAAGCACACCAAGGGCTAGACAGTTCAAGTTGAGCTTAGAATAGTGTTCAAAATCAAATGAGGTCTGGTGTAGACCTGAGTTTTCCCAAGCAGTGGGAGTTGTCAGAGATTTTGGAGCCAATTCAAGGAAGGTGGATTCTCGGGTATCTGAGAGGGACTAGCAGCAGGTTAACATGTTATGTAGGGTCAAGGTCTTCACTACATGGAGTTGTAGGTTTAGATGTGGCAGGTTACTTAGATGACAAGAGATGCACCACAAGTTGTGTGGTGGTTGGTCTTCAAGATTGAACTTGAAGAGGGATACAAGATAGGAAACAAATTAGATGAAGGTACAGGTGCAGATATTTATCTCCAAGTGGGAGATTGTTAGGTTGTGGAGCTAAAAGCTTCACCAGGATGCGAACAGGAGGAGTTGCTGAAGTGTCACAGTAATTGGTGTCAGTCAGGACAACCAATGTCAGTCAGGAGTGGATAGGAAGCTACTGACATTGGCCAAGGATCGACCAACGTTGGTCACCTCCAGACAGACAGGGATTGACGTCGATCGCCTGTGCGGTTCCAGAACTGCGAGTTGACAAACTATTAGTTTAACGAACCAGTTGTTTGCATGTAAAAGACTATTTTTGGTCTTGAGTTACATGTTTAATTATTGTAATTAGGGTCTAATTATTGTATGCATGAGATCTATATAATAGACTCATGGGCTGTATTGTAAATTGTGCTAGATAGCCATTGTGCTTGTAGAGAGAGCAAGAGTAGCTCCTCTTAGTTCTAAAGGGGTGTTGAGTGTGTATGATCATGGAGAGTTGTAGGTTGTGCAAGTTTTGGTAGAAGATCCACCAGGGTACTGGTTGAAGAATCATAAGGACTTGGTGAGGCAAGGACAAGGGTTCTTCAGGGTGTAGAGATATCTACATGGTAAGTAAGGTCTATTGATTTGCATGTTGTTGTAAGAGAAGGGAGATCTACTTGGAGTATGGTTGTGTACTTGGTGTACTGGCAACGTTGTTACTGACTGGTGGAGGTGAACAACAACTCTGTGTTTGAGTTGATTGTTGTGACCATAGTTGAGAGAGTGAACTGTTGAAGGAGAATTACTGGTGAGCCCTAGAAGTGTGGGAGCTCTAGAGGTGTGGGAAGAAGAAGTGTGGCATCATCCTTATTGTATTTTGTTTTGAATGAGTATTAATATAATTGGGTATTGTCTCTCATATCCTGTGTTGTTTCATATTTGTAGTTACTTATCATTCTGGTTAAATTCTGTGCTTAGTTTCTTATACAAAGGTAATCATGTGTGCCCTTAGTGGGCAGTAGATCCTGACATGGCTTATCTAGTTACCATGTGTCCTCTCCCTAGCTCTCCTAAATCTTAAAAAAAATAATCATATAATGTCAGATGTTCCATATTACATGATTTCCTATAATGATCATTGTAAATCTCTTATGAGTGGCTCTTTGAGCATGTGTGCCACCCTTATCATTTATGGGGGCACATGTTTTCAAATTTTCCATAATGAGTATGCCTATTAAATTAGTGTATAAATAACCTTGCCTCATACAAGCCAAACACTTATACACATTAGAGATTTTGAAGATCATTGTGCAATTGAGTAGAGCATAAAAGAGAAGAGAGAGATAAGCCTAAAATTGAGAAATTTGTGAGTAGATTTGCTAACTCAGTATCTTGTTCATGATAGAGAGTTATTTTTGAGAAAAATCTATGAGATGAAGCTTTCCACATATTTAGGGGGAGAGAATCATACCACAAGACAAATGACCTATGACTCAAGTAGCTAGGGAGACCTTCCCCACAAATATGTGATGAGTAAATCCTATGTTTTCGCTCCTACTTAGATAAAGGAGAAAGTGTTGAATGTCAAGAAGGCAACCAAAGGGGACTATAAAGACCAAACTTTGGTCACTAATTTCACAGATGAAATCTTTAATCCTAATCTAGCTAAGAATCCCAAAATTTTTAGAAAGGGTGCTCATGTTTGAATACTAAAAAGGGCCTATAGGTTAAATTATGACTCATTCAGATGTAGAATGTGGGACTACACACTTGTATAGTTCATGGTGCCTTATGTTCATCTGTGCTAAAAAAATGTTACCCTCTACATGGAGAGGTATGATTCTAATACTAACATAATTACTATCAATGGCCACTTAAGGGTGAAAATTAGTGTGGATGATATCAAAGAGATGATATAGCTCCCAAGTGACCCCAAGGATGATATCTATAGCATGGAAAGCCTTCAGGATGTTTGGGAATTTTGAGTCCATGAGAAGGCACACTTCCTTAGCTTTCTCCTTAAGAGCAACATCATGTAGATGGCTCCTCTACCCATCCCCATGGAAAACCTACCTATGCACTACTTGAAGGATACCCTATCTATGTTTTCCTTCATCTTTTGGATGGACTCTAACACCAACATCAATCACTTTCAGTTGGGGGTACTCTTCCTCCTGAACACAGTAGAAAAGGGGAAGGTTTATAGGATGGATTTTGTAGATTCCATTGCCATCACCATGAAGGATGATTTGGAATTTTTTTTGACATGGGGAACCTTTCATTACTCTTCCTTCCTCCTACACCTCATCCTGTACCAGCACTCCCAATTCTTCTCCATGTATCTCAATCTCAACTCCTTTGAGATGGGTATCTTCCCCAACATAAAATATTATAATTTGGAAAATAAATAACTATATGAATAAAAATTATAGTCACAACAACTAAAAATGTCTAAATTATACTATTTTTTTACAACTCAACTATAAATGAGTAAATAAATGACTAATTTGGTCATTGACTAAAAAATTATTTAGTTATACAAATAAAAATGACTATATAGTTACGTAAATACAAACTAGATGAAATAAAAAAATATTTCTAGTGGGAGTGTATTGCACATGATTCATTATTCATTAAATATTTCCTTGTTTTGTTAGTTGGTAATTAGCTAGCAATAAGGCATTTTGGGTTATAACAGTTACTTGCATGGGAAATAAAGCTTGTTTGGATAGGACTTAAAGACTTCTAAAAAGGTGGGTAAGGAATTTGGAGTTTTTTTCAAAGAATTTGAAGTCAGTGAGGCCCTCTATAGCAAATTCAGATTTGGGGATGCCCTCTGCAGTGAATTCAGAGGTAATTTGAAACCTTCATTACATTAAACACAAAATCTATAGATTTTTGATTGGCAAGTTATAGTAGTTACATAGGCAATTGAGTACCATAACTATACAGGTAGTTTAGGGGACTAGTTTTTCATTATTTTCCTCTATAAATTTTGGAGCATATGGGAATTAAATTTTTAACTCAAGTGAAACACCACCTTCTTCTAGTGGTTGGAATAATTCCATATCCTTAAATCATACAAAAAAAACTATGAAATTGGTACTAGGGCTTTTAATTATGAATTCAACCTAAATGCCATTTCCAAATGCCTCCATAAAAGTTTGTTGAGCCAACTCTAGTTCATCACACTCAACATGAAAAACCCCAATGTTGTTTAATAATTCAATGGGTACTTCTTTGCTCTTCTTTAGAAGATACTTTGTTATCTTAAGAGAATTTAAGGCTGCATTAGGGTCTGAATATATTAACAACTCACCCATACTGATAAATGCATGGGAATCACATGGATCTATGTGAGTTACCTTAAAATCTCTAAAGCTTTCTCTACCTACCCTTGTTGAGCATATATATGGCATATAACTTTTAATTTCTCACATTTCTTAGGGTGAACCTCCAGAACCTTTTCAAAATTTGATAGAGAACTCTTAAGATCTCCCATCTTCAATTGAACCTATCCATAAAATCCTATGGCCTCTATATTTCCTTGAATGATGCCATGTAGTAGTGGTTAGTGATATCATAATCACCTTTACTATGATAAGATCATGCAAGATTATAATATGAATGAGATTTCATGAGAAAATTTGGTCAGCTGAAACAAGAGATATCTTAGTCAACTATTCCACAATAAAATGCTACCCTATAAATAAAAATGGTTTGCTAAATGATTCAATGCCATTGCATAATATAGGTATAATTCAAAGGCTATATGCATCTTTTCCATTCCTTCATGAACACTACCTTTTTCACTAACTATGAGAATCAGACAAGTAAAAAATGCACAAAACTGATAATAGAGATTTATGTAGAGCCAAAACATCATCTCTTAATGCCTCCATATAAGTTTGTTGAGACAAATCTAGTTCATCACACTCAAAATGAAGAAAACTAATGTTGTTTAACAATTTAATGGGTACTTCTTCTTTGCTCTTCTTCAAAAGAGACTTTGGCATCTTAAGAGAATCTAAGGCTGCACTGGGGTTTGATGATATTAATAACTCACCCATCTTGATAAATTAATGGGAATCACATGGATCTATGTGAGTCGCCTTTCTTAAAATTTCCAAAGCCTTCTATTGGTTCTCAAATTTGTAGTATGCAAAACCTTAAAAGGATGCCAAGCTTTATGATTAGGTTATACAACCAATTTGGCCAACTAATAGAATCAACCTAAGTGGTTAGGATTCTCTACACTTTAGGCTCTACTTTGTCCATGTGCATTTTACCTTATATTAACCAATGATTAATTACTCCCAAAATTTATTGGTGACTTCAGAGAAGATTAAGGTATTTATCTAATTTTTTCAATTGAATCATCCAATTCACCTAATCCAAACTGGCATATGATTTGAATTAGATTTTTTTTTTAAAATTTTCTATTCTATTATTACTCCTAATTCTACAAAATAGAAATTTTAAATTGGAATTTTTGAAAATGATATAAGGAAATGATTCTATAAAATAATTGATCGGTGCCTTTCTCAATAACTAGGTAATGGAGTCTACTCACAAAAATATTTGTGCTTTCTATCTAGACACAAATCAAATTACTTGGCATGGGATTGTCTATGACTAGAATATACATGCAAGATTATTATTACTTGGCTCTTATTAATTATCCAAATTAAATCCTCCAAGTTACAGTGATCAATTCAATGGAATTTAATCCATACTTAAGGAAACCCAATTAGATAAACCACCCAAAAATAACAAATGTGTTTTGAAGAACTAAACATATACTTGATATCTTAATTCAAATAACAATGAAAAAAAAAATGGAGACAACCAGACAAAGTATAACATGAATATTCAACAAGCAATTGAGAACTATATATATGGCTCTAGAGAAATGTGGTTTGCTTTTATTGATATATCTTTGAAGATCAGGCCTTACAATGTCTTTTTCCAAAATCAAATTCCTAGAGATCTTTCCTAAGGTATTGGTTTCCTTATTATAGTGGTGAAGGAAGATACAAGCTTCAAACATTTCACATTCCAAAAAATGACTTTTCATACACCCACCTATTAATATGACCTATTACAACATATACTTTTTGACAAGTCTTAAAAAGACCACCAAATATATTTTGAATATATATTGGAAAACACAAAAAAAAAAAAAAGACAAAATAGGAGGACATCCAAGATTTATTGGTGCCATGTTGACACTATCTTGATGCTCATTACTCCTCTACATACTTGGCCTGCTTATTATTCAATTATCAAATACTGATTTTCCCATTGGTACATTGTGAAATCATTAGGCCACTTATATTCTTAGATCTAGAGTAGGTTGGCCTGGTGATCTTTCTATCTTTTGTCTAATATCACTTTGACATCAATGATGAACTTTACATATCTAGCATCTAGAGAAATTACTCTATTCCAAATGACATTAAACTGTGAATATTCATGTTTTGATATTTTTTCAAGAAATCAATGACTTGAGAAACTATTTGACCATATTAACTTTTCCATGCATCAAAAACTTTGACATGTTTATATTTTATCAAATTGAAAGGGATAAATTAGTTTTTGAAGGAATCGAAAGAATCAATCTTTGCCTGTGTTTTCTATATCTCACCATTCACATACTAAAATTCATCTAAGATTATTTTCACTATCTTCTCTATTGGCTTGAGTGAGGCCAAAGCTCTTGGATCTCTTTGTATAAATTTTAAAAAGGTTAGTAATGTAAGGTATGTAGGTTACCATTTCTTTTATATTGGATCTAAAATAGAAATATTTACCTTCAACTGATAAATGGCCTGAGACAAGGAAGAATAGAATTCATGCACATCTCCCAACTTGTCAACAACAAATTTTACTCTATATTCCAAAATCTTCACAAGCACCTCAAGGATTTTCAATTTGGCCTCATCCTATGTCTTCTCATTTTGATTTTTCAAATCTTCAATTTCTTTCTCCAACTTCAACTTTAATGCATTCAAATAATCAATTGGGACTGTATTATCATTGGTTATTTGTGGCACAGGGGCTTAGTATGGCACAATTTCTTGAATTTGAGAATAAACACCCTTTAATTGATACTTTAGTTTGATATTTTACAAATATAGCCTATTCAATTCATCATTAATTTCAATTTGAGTTTTTTCATAATTGATAAATCTTTGCTCCATTTTCTTGACAATAACTTGTGTGAACATTGTAGAGTGCATAGTAAGGGTGGAAACTTCAATCACTGATGTATCCTAAAATGTTTTCACCACATATATTCCCCTAAAAACCTAGACTACATCAAGTGATCTTGGATTTTTTATGTTATTATATGTGTTCCATATTGCTAGAGTCTCTATCTTTGGGTTAAACCCACAACCACTAACACCATCCTCATAATCAAACTTAAAAACCATCATGGGGTCATCTTGATTTCTCACTTGGTCTAAAAAAACATTTTATTCAATTCAAGGCTAGGGATGATTAGCATATTACTCTTCAAAATCATTTTTCTTGCCTCCTTAGGGATAATATTTATTTCATCAATTTTCAAATCCTTGAAAGTCTGTGTCATAATTTGATCATGCTGAGATTCCATTAGCACTGATTTTATTTATTTCCATATTTTATTCAAATTATTTCATCTTCATTTTGAGCCAAAAATATTTTAATTATGGGGTATTGATGAAATCATCATCCTTAATGAACCTCATAGAAGCCACAACCCTTTCATCTTCTTATAGTTTAGGCTCACCTTGTGCTTGTTCATCCATTCTTGCTTCTTGTTTGTGTGATTTTGTTTCTTGACCAACAAGGGGTTGATCAACTTCCTTTTCCTCTCCCATATGTCTCAAAATATTAGCCACCTCAAATTCACTAACGCCTTCAGTCATTTCATAAGGAACTATTGGAGAAACATCATCAGTCTTTTACCTTTTGATAGGTGGTGAATCAGGAATAGCTAGATCTTACATTGACATTACATTTGGACTAGGTTCTTGAATCAAAAATCCTATTGGATTTTTGATAAGGAGGTTGGTATCCTTTGTAGGCTATTTCTCATACTTGTCATAAATATCTTTTTTAATTATTAATTATCAAATCTATTCTTTTTAAAGGGTCCTTCTCTTCAACAAAAAATCTTGAAAAATTAGGGTTTTGTTTTCTTTTATCATCCTCAATCTTCTTCAAATTTTCCCATTCTCTTTTCCTATTATATACCTCTTCAAAAGTAACATAATTTATAATCACATCCTCATCATAATTGATTTGATGGGATATCCCCATCCTAGTAAGGATGGCTTATCTAATAAAGTTCATGTGACCCTCTGGATCACAAACCCTTTCTATCCCTAATTTCAAAGAATATTTTGCCTTTAAATAGGCTTGTAACTCCTCCAAGGTATCTATACCAATGTACCATTCACTAAAAATAGTGAAATATGGAATAAATGTGCCCTTATTTTATTTTTTCATCACATCTTTCTCCATCTAGAGCATCTACCACATGAATTAAAGAAAATTAATTCTACTTGGCATAAATTTTGGAAACACATGGGGTGGCTGAGTGCACCCATATAATATGATTATAATATGGTCAAGTAAGAAATACCAATCAGTAAAGTTATGTTTATGACCCTATTCTAGCCTATGAGCAAGAGGCCTCAACATTTCTCTAACCTCTTTGGTCAATCTAGGAAAAAATCTACCAAGGGAATTCATTATTATGAATGAGAAATCATCATGGAATATAACATAGTTACATTTTTGACAATGAGTGTCCCATTTTTAACACCAACACTATGTAGGTAATCTTTGTCTCTTTTGATCAACCATGCTCAAGTGCATTATATTGGGCCAATTCCTTCTATTCTGATGCAAAATTAAATGGCACAAAAAATAATAATATTTTAACTCCATAGGTGTCTTGTTCTCCCTTATTTGCAAAAATCCATAATGTAATTTCTTTTCAATAAAGGATGAAAAATAATACACAACATTAACATCTAGGTTTTGTATTCTCATGGCCATCACCATCATGCCAAATATCATTCTATCTTGGGCATCAATTCCTATCACTTGACATAAAGCAAAATATGTCCTTTTGAAATACACAACAAATTCATCAACTAGAAAAGGTTCAACTTTAGTGGTTGGGATTGAAATCCTTCTATTTTTGGCCCCTTTCCTCATGTACATGGGAAACTCATCACTCCTATGTGTATTTATCAGATGGGTATATTCTTGTTCACTCTTCTTCAAGTTAATTTCTTTTGTGGGATTGCTTGTTGAGAATGAAGAAATCAATTATTGCATTTTTGCCCACATCCACTAGTGGTGACCCATTTGACAACCTAATAGTTTTGGTGGCTAGATGATAGTGCAGTGCCAATATCCTAATCAAATCCACATAAATGAATACATTTGGAACCATAAGCTTAGACCAATTAAAATTCCATGGGTTTGTAATTGATCTTTGTCTATCTTTCTTTTCAAAAAAATACCAAAAAAAGTTCCATCCTAAGATAGGGAGTTGAACATCTCGACACCCCTCTGCTACATCCTTGAATAGTTTTTTATACACTTTGTCAATTGAATTTGGAAAAATTTCCAATAGTGACTATTAAAGTGATCTCTTTTTGGGAATATTGGGTTTAGTGCTCTTACTTGAAAATTCAAATTTCTTAGGTGCCATAGTTTGATGTTTTTATGAACTAGGGTTTTGATAGTCACTTGCTCTACCAAACTAGTTGAAAATAAAGCACAAACTAAATGCCAAATTTTATGAAGGGTGTGATGAGGCAAACTTACCCAATTGGAAGATGGTTGAAGTGCACACATAAAGATTGAATTTTCCATCTACAATCACCACTGAATTTGATTGAATGATGAAATACAAATAAATTCCAAATTTTATTCTGCTATAGAGCTATTCATTTCACCATTACTCTGGTTCATGCCATGAAATTGAAAAATCTTAGCATTCAAGTCTTTCAAACATAGACCATTTATTTGGTATAATCTAATGGTTAGGTGACAAATTTAATTATAGGCATTAATGATAACCACTATGAGGTGGTGATATAGTCATTTCAACATTTAATACTTTACCACATCACCACAAGACCTAATTATATTTATCATGGGACTGGGGGAACTTTTAAATGGTTCTACCACACCTTTCATTGCTTACAGCCACCCCGTAAGAATTGATACACATCATCACAAGATGGTGGGATATATGTTACCCTTTTATACAAATATTTTGCTACCACCAACCTTTGATTTGACCATCACGAGACTACAATATCCTTTGGCATCCCTTCACTATTTACCATATTATCGTAAGTATTGGATTTGACTATGGCGAGAGCATGGGACATAATTTATATATATTTTACCACTTATTTATATCCCAAAAGACCTTCTCTGAATTGTCATGAGGCTATGATATGTGTTATCTATCAACTTAGCCCTGACTACCATACCACCATTTATCTTCTTATCCACCATGGGATACAATGAACATTTACTATTTTCTCTTACCACATCACCAAAAGTAAATATTTTTTTTGTTGCAAGGTCACGATCAAATATTATATGGTCCTCAAACTCCCTTTACCATCTCACCTATTACTTTTGAGACCTCTACAAGGCCATAGTAACTAGTCTTTATATGCCACAACATCGTAAGTGAAGTCCCTGCATGTTGTAGGGAATTGGTAACTGACTTTTCACTTCCTTTGGTTCTTGCATGCCCATGAAAGCTATTTAAATGTACCATGGGGCTATGGTAAGAGACAAAAAACATATCAATTATCAAAATAAAAATGTCTTTCACATGGAAATGATATGGGATGATTATGAATGACTCCTGGAATAATTATAAAAAGAATATGGACTCCTAGGATAAATTTTATGAATTTTGGAAAAAATTACTCAAAGAAATTTGGTCTCATGGTGATGGAATTCCATGATGAATGCCATGACAAGTGAATTTTTGTGTATTATCATGGCATTCCATCACCATGAGACCACATTATTTGAGGCATTTTTTCAACTAGTTCAATAACTTATTATGCTATTGCTTACTATTATACTTTCATAGATTTTTTCCAAGCATCCTTAGATTATTTGAAAGAGCTTATTATAGGATTTTAGCCATAGCAATAAGGTAATGAACTGTTTGATAAAATGCTTTGGTAGACATGTATGAAAAATGTGGTAGCATAGACAAGTCAATGAACTATTTTTAAAAATGCCTCAAAGAAATGTGGTCTCATGGAATGCCATGACAACCAAAAGTAATTGGTAGTTACATATAGTTATTAGTTATAAAATGTGAATTAATTGCATAAATTCTTAGGTTGACTTTTTAAAAACTATATTGTAATTAAAATTTTGTCATATATCAACATCTAGTTATTAGTTATGCAATGTGAAGTAATGCTTTGAGCTTGAAAGATGTGCAATGCAATGTAATCAACAATTTGAATATAAACTACAAAAATATTTTTTTTACAATTCATTAGTTAAACTCTATTTTATTTACTCTCTATAAATTTATTGCTATGGAAATGCCTTTTAATTAAAAAAATGGTTTTTGTCTCTTAGTCTACAATTTTTTACATTTTTTTTAAAATTTGATTTTTGCCAAATTTTTTCCCCAAAATATTTTTGTTGCTATGTGTAGAACATTCTGGATGGATCAACATCAAAGGTTGACTAAGGATCAATACCATGGATTTGATGAGAGAGTAGCTAATTAGAGGGACATGTAAAAATATCCATGTCCATTTAATGACTATCTTGGTAGAAAGGGGAGAAAAATAATTTGATTTATCAACATATTATAAGATATGGGCATAGTGGTATAAGATCTTGGGATTATAATTATTATGAATATATGATAGAATTGTAGAGTGTGAGAGATGAAGAACAAACAAACATAGATGAAGAGGCAACAATGTTAGATTAATGGTTTGAAGATGATAGAATGTTAAATGAGGGTCTAAATGATGATTGGGCCAAGTTGATGGAGGATGTTTTTAAGCCTATGTATGCTAATTGCAAGTTAAGTCATTTGACAATAATCCTTCAAATTCTTAACTTGAAAATGGTGTTTGGTTAGACAAATGAGAATGTAGATCAGTTATTGGCATTATTAAGTTCATTGTTACCACCTGAAACCTCATTGGCAACAAAATGAAGTCAATGTAAAAAGTAAATCACTAAGCTAGGCTTAGGGTATGAAAACATCTACACATGTGTGAATGGTTGTGTATTATTTCACAATAATGTTATAATTGAGAGTGAATGTCTAAAATGTCATGAAGTGAGGTATAAATAAGGGTTGAAATCAGTTGTGGTTCCTAGAAAGGTTCTTCACCACTTTTTGATAATCCCATGATTATTTCAAATGTATAGGTGTAGAGACATTGCTAAACTTATGTAATGGCATGCCCAAAATAAGAGTACTGATGTAAAATAATGACATGTGCTTGATTTTAATATGTGGATGGAATTTTATAATAGATGGCTTGATTTTTATCAAGATCCTCGTAATATAAAGTTGGTTTGGCTCTAGATGGGGTGAACCCATTCTAAAATCAAAGTACTAAATGGTCAATTTGGCCAGTGTTTAAAAAAATTATAACTTACCTCCATGGTTATCAATTAAATCATTTTTATCAATGCTATCATTGATTATACTAGGAAAGAAAAGTGTGACTTAAGATACAATCAATGCTTATATAGATTCATTATATGATGAGCTAATGGAATTGTGGAAAGGAATTGAAGTAATTAAATCTTTAAGGGATGGTCATTAAATCAAATTCACTTTAAGAGCTTCCTTATTGTGTATGATTTATGATCTTCTTACATATGACACATTGTTTGGTCTTGGTATTCATGAATACCATGGATGTCCTACTTACAACTTTAAGGATTTTGTAAGGCACTAAATAATTTTGTGTAAGTATATTTATTGTGGACATCATGCTTACCTTAAAATGGATATTCCATATCATCGATAAAAATCATGTTTTAATAGTCAAGAAGAGAATTGAGAAGCACCATTGGTAATAACAAGTGATTACATTATTGAAAATGGAAAAAAAAGTATGTCATTTATTGAAAACGATGGGATTATTGGTAATAGATATGATCCATGTAATGAAAGTAGTGTAAAATGGTTGTGCATATTCTATACGTTTCCATACTTTAAGGATATAGCCATTAGGCATACTTTGAATTTATGCATACTGAGAAAAATATAGCCTATGATATTATAAAAACTCTTTTTAGTGTTTTTGATACTATTTCATCATGTGAAGACTTTCAACAACTAAAGATTCATCAAAATATTTGGGTTGAAAAATGTGATGACAAAAAGTATAGAAAACCTAGTGCTCTTTATGTCTGGATAAAGGAATAACATGCACAATTCTTACAGTTGATGTCTCAAACTTGATTTCCCATTGGATATGTAAGTAGTAGTATTAGAAGCCAAACTGGCATTAATGGCTTAAGAGGCCTCAAGACCCATGATTATCATGTCATAATCAAGAATATTTTACCTATTATGGTAAATATATCAATTTTGGCAAAGGGGCCAAGATTAAAAATTATAAGGTTGGGAATAATATTAAAGAGAATGAGTTTATATGTATTAGATCCTTCAAACTTTGATAGTTTGAGGGAGGAGGTTGTTGAAGTCCTTTGTCTATTGGAATGGGAATTTCCACCAATAATCTTTAACATTTCTATGCATATTTTGATACATCTAGACTATGAAATAGAGCATTGTGGCCCAGTAAGAATGAGATGGATGTATCCTATAGAATGATATATGAAGGTTTTGAAAACAATTGTTCATACCAGGGAAAAATTGAAAGGTAGCATGTCTAAAGGATATTCAATGCAAGAGGCCATGGGATTTTGCTCAAAATATACGAATGATTTTTAAAATGTCAATCAACATGTATGAGATGATGATGAACATGAGAGAGTTGTAGGTGAAGTATTAGAAGGCAATGGATGTCACTTCAAGCTATCACATCAATAAGTGTGATACATGCCTATATTCTTCAAAACACATGTTCATTTCATAAGTGACATAGGTAAAAAACATTTATATAATAATTTATTTACACAATTATATTTGCACATTTATATTATCAATATTACTATTTATACATTAATATTATATTTATAAAATATGAAGAAGAGAATCAAGCTTGGATGCAACATCAAACTCAAAAGCGTAGATGTCATGATTTGATTGGAGGTTATTCTTTTCCAAAATTTGAAGAATGGATTGCTAATGTAGTCAATGATGCAAAAGAAGAAGGTCAAGATATAAAAATGGAGGAAAGTGATCTTTCACAATCTCCACATTTATGGGCTATGCATTTTAGTGGAACGTGGGCCTATGGTAGTCATTTAAGAGTGGAAGAAAAAGACAAAGGAAAGACAAATTCTGAATGTGTTGTTAGTGCTGAATTTATTCATGAAATAGAGAAGAAATTTTATGTTAGATTCATCTAATAAATTATTCAAGTGGATTTTGGTGAAAATAGTCCTCTATTATTAAAATGTAAGTGGATCTAACCATCCACATTATAATTTGATGAGTATGGATTTACACGTGAAAATATAGGATAATTTTTATCAAAGATGGATGAGTTATATGTTTCCCATCTTCAAATGAACCTGTCCTTTCTAATTGATGATATAAGAAGCCTACGATGGTTGTATGTCATTCAAATAGAGTCTCATTCCAAATGAAAATTCATGGAAGTTATCGATATAATGTCTGAGGGGCAATATGTTAATTTACAAGAAAAATTCAATGAAGTGGATGAAGATGATGATGGAGTGTGTGATGAAGAGATTTTGATTAAAAATGAAGAGATTCATAGAGATAATGTATTGCATGTCATAGATGAGTATGAGGAATAAAATCAAGTATATGTGGATAAGAGTGATCATGATTCATAAGTGTCAATATCTAGTTGAAACAAGGGATAGTCATATTGACAATCTGATACCTATAATTATAAACATCTTCTTAGTTTTTGACTGCAAATTCTTTTTAATCTATAAAATAAATTCTATTTTAAGTTTCCATTTTTAGTTCTCAGTGGATTGGAATGTCAACAGTTATCAACTTATGAACTCAATAAGGTTTTTCTAATTCAAGTTGTTGATTTATACAGTATTGTTTATTTGGACTTCAAGAAATGAGGAAAAGGACTGTAAGGTGAAAATTAGTTAATGATAGAGATCATAATGCTAAAATTTCATTGATAGACTATGAGTACTTTTGTAGAGAAAAAGTGGCCAAGAATAATTAATATTTATCATGTCTTGGTTTGACAAACAGGGAAGCTGTAAATCTACTAAGTAATATATTATTTTTTTAATAGTGTTTAATGAAATTTTATAGGAAAGAGCCTTATGTATATAAGACATAATATGTTATATTTTTTTTATAGGAAAGAAAAAGAGTGCAAAGAAAATGCATATAAAAATAAAAGGAAAGAAAAAATATAGTTTTGCCATCTCGTAGAAGCCAATGCATTTGTGATTCAATAAATGAAGTTGGTGAAAACAATAGTTGTGATGATGTGAAACCTAATATAGTATATGGTGATGTGTAGCCTAATATATCACATGGTGATGTGAAACCTGATATAGCACATGGTGATGTCTAACCTGATATAACACATGTTGATGTGCAACATCATGATGATCTCTTAGCACAAAGTTTAAGAGAGATTATTGAAAAAAATTAGAGAAAAAGAATAATCAGTTTGTAGATAATTTATTCAACATTAAAGGATGTGTTTGGAGTGAAATATGTAGAGACTGGTACTGATCTACCTACTCATGCCATACCTAATGTGGCCAATGTTCTAGTTAATCAAAGTCATGAAAAGAGACCACATCTGTTATGCCTCAGAGTGCACCTATTGCATCTAGAAATTTTGATGGAACTAGTGCATCAACAAGAAATACTAGTAGTGGTTTAATATAAGATGTGTCTACTTTTGTCAAAAGATAAAGATTAAGTCAATATTTGTACATATCTACAAATAAGAAAGCAAAAGAAATAAAATTAGAAAGAAAGAAGCCATTCTTGGTTGAGGTATCGAGAGATGGTGAGCCCATTGGGCCAAATCCTATAAAGTGGGCCTTAAAGTTAGGTGTAATATGTAGGGCCCATTTTGATATTTACAAATCAAGTTTTGCAGAGCAAGATCCATGAACTGTGGAAAATGTTATACAAAAAAGGGAAAATGATTTTGAGACTACTTGTGGAAAAATATCTATAAAATATTACAAGTAAAAGATGAGAATTTTGATGAAAAATTTTAGATACAATTGTCAAAAAATAATCATGGAGGGAAAAGAGAGGTTAGACTCCACTCTATCTTCCAAATAGTGGGAGGCATTGAAATAAATTATGCATTCTGAAGAATATTTGTTAAGGAGTAACAAAGGTGAGAGAGCAAGAGATAATGTGAGGGTTGGATATACATTTTGCCAAGGTAGGTTGAAGACCAAAATGGATAAATTTTTAGTAAGTGTATGGATTTTTGGTTTAATTTACATTGTGTTATTTATTTCAATTTTTTATTGAATTAGCTATATATTGAAATTGACATTATATTTTAGGTGAAAAATAATAATAGAGAAATAGGTGCAGAAGATATTATCAATTATATGGAAACAAGTGGAAATATATTTCATCAATAGATATTTCATATCCATCTATTAAATGCCTAATAGGAGCCTCTCTAGATCATGTCAACTCAAATGAAGGGTACCAACAAGTAATGAGTTACATATTCAGTATCACTTAACAAGTTTTGTAGTTGGTTACCTCTGTTAACCCTATAATTTTTACATGTAATCAACATAAATACATAGATTTAGATGAGGTAAGAGAATTTATTGACCCCATTTCTTCTTTTTTGTCAATTATATATATAAATGCCTCTTAATATGTAGATTATTAAAATCTGAGCATAAGAGAATCTAACCTAGTTTTTTTTATTGTTAGAGTGATCTAGAAAATGTTCTTTTGGACAAATTTATACCTTGCACTCTTTACTTGAATATTGAATACTTTGTATTTTTTTTCATGATGGTTAAACCACATGTAGATAAATTTTATCAAAGCAACAGGCAAAAAAAACACCTTCATGATGTCAATAGAGCTATCAATATTGACAATGATCATGATGAACTGGACAAGAATGTACAACATAATCACCATAATTGTGTTTAATTAGTTGAGGTAATATAATATTTGTCAGTTATCTATCCCAATGTTTTGTCATTCTTCTTTTGGACAAAAATTTATAGATTTTGTATTCTTTAAGTTTTAAGTTAATTTGTCCCAATATTTTGTCATTCTTAATGATTAAAATGTTCTTTTGGACACAAATTTATAGATTTTGCATTCTTTACTTGACCTATATTAATTTTTTCATATGATTAAACCACATGTAGAGTAATTATATGAAAATAAAAAGGCCCTGTCAATAGAGCTCTCTGTAAAACTATACAACTTCATGTCAATGTTGATAGTGATAATTATGATGATGAACTCGATGAGCATGCACATGATATTCATAGTATAAGTAGTCATGCTGAACTCGAGGTGAGTGATATGAAACCACATTTAAGTAACTACTATTCAAGTAAGTAATGGTTGTTTTATTATGTAAATAAGGGTAATCATTACCTATTTGATAGAAGCTGGTTAGAATAGTAATATCCAAATGGCCCCTACATCTTAGAGCTTAGTTAATTATCTAGAATACATAGATTATAGAAATAAGGGAGAACATATAACTTACATATGGAAGCTTAGAGCTTAGTTTCAATAGAGTGCATACATACATTTTGACAATACATTAGTGCATTGTGTTCAGATATGTCATGGTCCTTAGTTGGGGGGAATTCATTTCCAATCCATGTTTCTTTCAAGAGTATAGCTCGTACAGTATAGTACTATTGTAGTCTTTCCCTCCATTTGTTTGTACCTTGCAATGGGTTGGTTTTTTTTTAGATTAAAAATTTGATTCTTTGTTATTCAAGTACAGAGTCAAAAAAAGCACATACAAAAATTGATTTGTTCAAAGATAGAAGACATTACATATAGATATCAAAAACAATATAAAGTGTGTTTTTTTTTTATCGTTAAACCATGAAGTGGGTATTCTATGGATATTAAATAAAAAAATTCTTGTAGTTAGGAATAGCCATGCCCCTAGCATATAATTCTATTACAAAATATTCCCATGGATTACATATTCTTTCCAAAGAGTTTCTTCCTGATACTAAAATATTTACATCAAAATTACATAGCAAAATTCAAAACACTAGTTAAGGAAACCCATAAAAGTCACCATTTTCCACCATATCTATGAAGCATAGCACCCATTCCCAATTTATATCTATGTCAATATCTTAAGAGTGCCTTATAAAATTCTTTCCAATGGTGGCCCAGTGGTAGTGACAGACAAGAGCCATATCTATCATGTTGATAAAAAATAGAAGCTGCAAGGACCTATCTATCATGTTGAGAATAAATAATGATAAGTCTGATAACCATGGAATCCCCACTTCTATATCTACCCAAGAAACATCTCCAAGTCATTACCCCAAAACTTTGGGTAGAAAATTTGTCACAATAGAAGGAAAATTTCCACCTTCTCTCCCCTAAGATCCAGTAGAGACACCAAGAACCAAGGTGTTATGTCTGAATTTACTCTATATTTATTCTTGTCTATTGAAATATCCTACCCTAGCACCATTTTCACTGCTTCCAAATATAGGAAACACAAATGAAAAATTATGTGAGGGTTTGTTATGACCTTCATCCTCGAGTCTATGATGAATCCAAAGAAATCCATTTACCTTTGAGTGCTACGAAGGAAAATTGGCATCTCCATTTTTGTCACTAGATAACTTCACTCTTTGGTGTGCGAAAGCCTTGTTGGGCTCCATTAAATAGAGCCATTTCCTATACATCCAACTCAACTTCATTAATGGTGCTTGAGGGAGCTTAGTTTCCAAGGTTTGGGAGATCTTCCCATGTGTGCCCAAGCATGTTGGGAGCCTTTAATAAAATATTTTAAAACCATTCCACTTAAAGTGAATTTATTAAATCTTTTTCCTCTAAAATAAAAGTGTCCTCAATGTCATTGACTCCTTTATTTGCTAAAAAATCTACCTCACCATTTCCTTCATGGTGAATGTGGTTGGCTATAAAAACATCAAAAATTTCCAACATTTTTTGGGCTTTTTCTAAAAGATCATTTAGCTTCTAATTTAGAGTCTTCCTTGTTATTATAGCATTTATGACAATAGTTGAGTCACCTTCAATTTCCACTTTCTTAACTCTGATAATTTTACATAGAAATAACCCATGTAATAAGGCCTTAAACTCATCCTCATTATTAGTGCCTTATAGAAGTGGTTTAGTAGAAGTGACTAAAGTTCTTTTTTGTGGATTCCTAATTATACATCTTACCCCTGAAACACCCGAATGTCCTCTAGCCAATCCATCAAAATTTAACTTTACCCATCCTACTAGGGGCTCTCTCCAAACTACTTATTGACATTGTTCTTTTCTATTCTAAACTTCTAAGCCCAAATAGGGGGAATTCTCAAACTGCCCTATTAGAGCCTCATACTAGCATCTCAGTCTAAAAAAACTACCTCCTTTAACCTAATAGAGTTTAATTTTTTGTTAACTATTTCCATAATACTTACCTCAATCTTATTTTGGAGGGATTTGAGACTCATTTCCTTGTCTTGGAATAATCTTCTATTCCATTCATTCTAGAGTTCCCAGATTATAATTGTGGGACTTATCAATAATAAACAATGATAAGTAGAATGTCTTTTGATATTGGGCCAGTATTGAAATAAATTCATTATATCATTGGGAAGGGCACTCTTCCATCTTAGCTTCAAGTATAACCACCTCCAACATTCAAAAGAGACTTTACTACCAAGAAGAATGTGATCCACTATCTTTTCTTGGGATCTACATAAAGGACATCGAGAAGGGCCATATAAACCCATATTCATAAATATTTCATCAATTAGAATCCTTTTCTTCAAAGCTACCCAGGCTAATAATCCTACTATAGGAATTATAAACTTATTCCAACAATATTGAAGAGGGATGATGATCCTCATACCTCTTTGTGTCTTTATTATACTTACATAGCCTACCTTAATTTAATAAATCCTAGTCTTTGACCCACACCAAACAATGGAGTCCTCTCCTTATCTAAAAACCAATGTTCTTTTCTTTAGTTCATGTTTAAGACTATCCACCTCCTAGGGGTTAAAATTCAATATTGAAAAATCCCTCCCTTTCCAGCCTATATCTCATTTCTACTAGATTTAGAATTATGTAATCTTTAACCTTGGTCCCCCAAACCCTAGATGGGGTCTCTTTGATATGCATAATGTCTAGAATTTCATCCAATTTTGGATATCCTACCCAAAAATTAGACCAAAATTTAGCATTGTTACCATCATGAACATTTGATGATATTAAATCCATGATGACTAATTTGATATTATTCATGAAGTTCCATATCCTTGATCCTTTTGGGGTGTTTGTGACTATCAAAATACCTTTATAAGAGACTCTACCCAAATATTTCCCATTCAAAATTTGGGCCTATCTACTGTGGGTTCCTTATGCATCCTCTAAATTAGTTTAGCTCCTAATACTTTATTTTGAATTACCTGATTTCTCAAACCAGCCCAAACTTCTATTTTAGATCTAAAAAGCTTGTCCCAAGCCATAAGAGCTATCTTTTCTTGCTCCTCTATGTCGTGCAATAAAAAATTCTACATGAGTTGATCAAGTTTGTTCTCTACCCACTTTTAAAATGCCAAGCAAGACATGATGTAGATTGGCATGGTTGAGATAACTGCTTTGATCATTATTAGTCTCTTAGCCCATGAGAGCCATTTTAATTCTAAGGAAGTAATTTTATCCCACATCTTTTGTATCAAGATATCCTAAAAGGTTGAGGATCTCAAACCTCCAATTAGGGGTTCCATTCATAGGGAAGCCCTCCCTGTTATTGGGATTTGTCTTATGCTTAGGCCCTTGTTTCCTATGGCCAAATTCAATTATGTTTGATCCTATTAAAACATTATCCATTTGAATCACTTTAAATCTACCATATCCTAAATTTCCATCAACACCTTGTGAATCCCCTTTCCTCAGGTCACCATTTTCTTCTCAAAGAACCCAAAATCAATTTGAATTTCCTTTGAAAATCCATATGTGACTGTTACCTTACTCCATTTTTATAATATGATGTGTGTTTCATATCTAAATATAATGTGTATTTTTTTTTGGTTTCTTTAGACATTTATTAATAAACTCCAAGAAGGGGATAAATTCCAGGTGTTGGATTTGTTTGATGGTGTTGTTGTGGGCATTGGGTAGATTCACTCACTATCTATTGTACATGGAGTCAAATTGAAAGGAATAGGAGATGAAAATTTAAATATTTTAAAGGTCAAAAGTAACATACCCCCTGATTATGAAGAAAAAATAGATGGATCTATCCATTTGAAAGAGAAAGAAGGGACCTTCACATGGTGGCCACTAAAATATTTGAAAAAAATGACATAGTTGATGTTTATCATGTACTAGCTATTAGACAACTTAGCCCACTACTTTATGCATAGTTTGAATGTGTTTTTCATGGATATTATTAGTGTTTTTTTATCTATTTTGGATTTGTATAAGCAAAACAAATGCATTATAACTTAGTTTTCTCAGTCACCTCACTGAAAAACACACTTTGTATTAACACAATTTTCAAAGTAAAGACACATATTTCTATCTTGTATCTACTATATGAACACCTTTTATCAATAAAATTTCAGTATTTTACCTTCTTAATAGTTGTTTCATTATGTGAAAATGAATGATTGATTGTGTTTTTCTATGTTTTATGTCATATGTTTTGAAGTCTCATCATTATGTCATATGTTTGGTGACACTTGTATCTAATACCCAAACATTTATTAATTCATCCTGAGTTTTAAATTAGAGTAAGATATATTCCCTAATGTTGTAAATGTTGATTCATGAGAAATATTAATGAATTCATAATATTCATGCTCTACATATTAACTAGAATAATATTTTTGCATTTTTTGTGGTTTGTGAATAAAATTAAGGAATACTACCATACAACATGGGCCATTTAAAAGTCTCATGACCACATGAATCCTAGACTATTGTTAGTTTTATAATTAGAGGTGACATAATTAGTTTCTAGTGAAATTGGAGCTACTTTTCTTGTGCCTAATATTAAGGTACTCTTATTACTTAATTGGAGGTGACTTAAGCAATCTACAGCCTAATTGGAATTACCTTTCTTGTACTTAATATTATGACTTAAATTTTTTCATACTCTTATCAACTATAAATTAATGAAGAAGTTAATGGAGTCTTAATCAGTATGGTATGTGACAAATCTATAATAGGAGTCTAAAATTTGACATCTCTTCACATTTTTTAGATAGTTATATTTAAAATATCTGTAATACTATTACTACTTATGCATCTAATGGAAACTGAAAAGATACCCCCAACTACAGCATGTAACAAGTAAAATAGTGTAAAATAACTTCAATATAGATTACAAATTTATGTGGATCTATCCAATATCTCATTGGATGCCTTTAAACCATGGGAATCCTTCTACAACATGTTCCAAATGTATGACTCATTAAAAGATTAATGAAGGGATTGAGAGCACAACTCACCCGAAAATGTTGGAGTGAAGAAAAAATAACTATCTATACAAAATATAGGAAAGAGATCATTAAACCATACTCTAATTTTTATGATGAAGAGAAAAATGAAACTTTTAAAAATATTTGGGATGAGAATCATGTAGAGTAAAGCCTAGAGGAAGTAGGATTCTCTCTCTAGATAGAGATGAGAGGAGAAGAAGAAGATGAGGAAGAAGAAGATACCCTTGGGTAGGAAGTGAGAAATTTATTATAGTGAAAGGAAGATGAAGTATTAGAGGTTAGAAAGCCTTAAACCTTACCACCTCCCATGTTATCATACCCTATGTCACCATAAAAACAATAAGCCTCTTCTAGGCACCTCATGGCTAGGTCATCCCAGTACAAGTAGCCCAAGGCACTAAAATCTAGCCCTCCATCAAATCTCATGTAGAAGAAGATATGATTCTCACAACCCCTTCTTTCCACTTCCACCTCCCTCATCCTCCATCATGGTATAATCACCATTCACCCTACCCTATAGATCCCCTTTCTCTCCTTCCATCCTCACCCTTCATCCACTTACATCTAAAGGAAAAACATCTACTACTTCACAACAGCAAGTGACCATTCCATTTGCACTATCGTTGGGACTCCCCTTCATAGGGGAAAACATTCAAGCACTAGAGTAATACCATTAGTAGATGGACATGGTAAGAAGGGCTTGGGAGGCCTAGATGGAGAAGAAAAGGGAGAAGTAGGTGAAGACCCCAATAGAGACTCACATGTGGTCATTTTATAACCCTATAAAACAATCCCTCATGATTACTCATCTGGCTCCTCAAGTAGTCAATCCCCAAGAATGGATGTAGTTAAGGGACTATGCCATACAAGTTATCAACCTCAATCTCAGCCAAGCCAAGCCCACTAATAGGGTCAAGATGATGGAGGAAACGTAGAAGTCTATGACTATAAATTACATCAAAGTAACTTGATAGCTAGAGAAGACCAAGATAGAACTCACCAAGGCAAAGGATATGATTGATTACCTTAATGTTGAGGCTAATGCCAAATATGCAAAGCTTAATAAAGTGAGGTTTACCCTTCATAGTTATTTCTTTAGTGAGAGATTATAGGTGGAATCTAATATGCAAGTGGATACCAAGATCATGATATAAGAAAGAGAGATTGAACTGGAATAGACCTATCAAAATCTCTTAGATTCTAATTAGAATTTTCAATAATTATAATATTAGGCATAGAAAGAATCCTTGATCAAGGATCAAGAAATTAAGAAGCTGAATAATGACCTTATACCCACTCATAGACTATGGAAATCTTCCCCATGATCCATCAACTATATAAATCTTAGAAAAGATCAAGGGCATAACTGCAAACCTAAAACCAACCCTCATCTTCATTACATATTTATAAAATATGAGCTCTTAGGTAAGCACAACCATTAACTAGGTCATCACTTTCATCTCCCCCATAGTCTTAGATTCACAGCTCCTCATCCAAAAGATTTATAATGATTTAGATGAAAAACTACAAGCAGTGAGGGTGGCTGACCAAAGGTAGGTGGTGGCAAAGGTGAATGAATTCTTAGGCTATAAAAAGGTAGCTAATAAATGTAAGGAACTCCTTAATGCCTTAAATTAGGTAGTCTAAGATAGGTGGGGGCACATTGAACAAGTCCAATTGGAACTCCCTTCCCCATTCTTGGTAGACTAAATCATCCTACCAAAGGACCAACTTAAAGTTCTACTGGAACAAAAATAGAATGACTAGACCATATTTATGACTATCGATCAATCACCTAGTGTCTTTGAAGTGGAGAAGATATTATAACCACTTTCCCAACTAGAGTTACAAATGATGGTAGTTATTCAAGGCCTAGGGAGCATCTCCCTTAAGGAGATTATTTATTTAGACAAAGCATTCAAGCCTCTTAATAATATGACCTAGTCTAAGGAAGAAGAGTGGGCACCTTTGTACGTAGCTCTTCAAAAGTTGTAATTTTATAAGAACTTCCTCCTCCTTTGAAAGTTTACTTCAGCTAGTTTAAGTAAAAAAGTTTTGGGTACTCTTATCTATAGATAGATGCCCTTGTGATTTGATGAATTATGGATCAAAATCCATATTTTCTCATTTTAGATTAGTTGACCCTTTTTGCCTCAGTCTTGCTTGGAAACATTCGTTGTTCTTCCTTCAACCTCTTCCTTCATAGGATCTTTTTTGAAAATTTTTCCTAAGTGTCAACCTCCTTTCATTCCCCCCCACATGTCATCTTAGTAATTCTTCAGCCTAAATAATCTCTCATTTACCTTTGGTGTAGCGTCGGCTAAACATGTGGTAGCTCAATGCTCATTTGAGGTCAGTTGATTTTGGTCACACCTTTGAATAATGCCATTGGCTAGTGGATGAATAGATGGGGACCACTGAGCTATTTATTTGTGAAAATGGTTATCACATGTGGCAATGTCATACTTAATTTTTTAAATTAATATTGGCTTCCCCCAGAGGAACATCTACTTTACATGTGGCACCCCCATGCTCAACCTTGCCAAAGAAGTGCCCAATTTTCCTAGAGAAGTGCTAGCTCAACATGAGTAGTTTTAATCTATCAGACCTTGGAGTTGTGCCATTGGAAAATATAAATAAGAGGACTCACCATGTAGTTATAACAAGAAGGAGATGAGCCTTTCCACATGGTAAAAAGACACTCTTCTAAGGCAAAGGTTTTCTTTTCAGATCTTAGAATGACACCATTAGATGAGAATTTAGGCCCATCCATATCTAAATAAATATTTTAGAACACTTTAAGATAGATTAAAGTGTTATCTATTGAATTTGAAGGACTAGGGTTAAGGGGTCATGGTATAGAAAAATAAATCTAGGGATAAACACGTGGCATCACTTTTATTATCCTAAGAATCATGGTCATAGGAGAATGATGTGGTTGTGATATGTCCAAGATTTGGAGCTTAATTTCACTCATGAGCCCAAGTATCTTATTCAATTATAATGGCATCATCATGGGCACAAGTTTCAATATTTTTAGGTGTCATTCCCATGAGAGGTGATCTCACCTATATATTATAGGCTCATCCCTTTTGGAAGGGGTTGATTATAATTTTATTGGTATTTAATACATTTGTAAAAAAACCATTTTTAATAGAATAGAAGTAATAGCATTTAACATTTTCTCATTCTTCAACCTTAATAGGTGCCCCTCACAAGTGTGATTGGACAATTTGTATGTGCTCTTGATGGCCTTTTATATTTTGTTCCCCACCTAACAATGAAAAGGATGTGGTATTCTATGTCAATTTTAGTGGAAATTTATCTTTGCTTATCATTTCTTTTCCCTGCTTCTATAGTTTTGTTCTTTGCTTGCCTTATAGATCTTAATTCATGATTCATGCTCCTTTATGGTTTATAGTGTTCAAGGATTTAATCTATTTTATGAAATAATAGGTTAATGATTTAAATATCTAGACATATCACCTCAATTATTGTTATTTTAGTTTTATTTGTATTTCTTTCCTTCTCCCTCTTCACCTCCTAACTTGGAATGAAGAGCCATCTTCTAAAATCTCAGAGGTTACATTACATATTGAAATTTGGTCCCACACCTATAAATCTTCCCATAGGAGGCTATTAAACTTGAAGTGAGAGTTTTAGGCATCAACTAAAGGAATTTTCAAAATTGAATTTTGACTAAAAAATCAATTTTTTGAGTTTTCCAAGCTAGTTGTGGTGCCTCAGGCTCACATAAATAATTTTTTTTTTGACAAATCTTTGAATCTTCCATAAAAAACTCTTTCCAATCACCCAATCATCTTATGGATCTAATTCCATGGTAAAATCAATAGAATATAAAATATTTATGCAATATAGATTAGGTATAAATGAATAAATGATGACAAAGAGCACACAAAATTGATATAGTATAGAATAATTTAAAGTGGGAAAACCTCTGAGGTAAAAACACCCAAGAACATGATATTAAATAAATTGAGAAACTCCACACCCCAATATAAATCCTTTCCTTCTCACTTCTTCACCTAAGCCTTCATAAGACCTTTGTAAGTATTTTCCACATGCAAATATCAAATTCATCAAGTGTGTTCACAGTGAATAATGTGAGGAGAGGTAACATTTGTAACCAACATGTCTGTCTTTCTTGAGAATCATTTATTTTAATTGGTTAATAATAAATCACGATATTTTTTTATTTATTTACATGAGTTTTTCACCTCATGTTTAATAAATAATAAATTATTATTATTTACTAATAAACTAAAGTATGCTAAGGGTATAAATTATCCCATTTAAACATTAAATGTTCTAATAATTATGGATGATGAGAGATGATGATAGAGTGACTAAGGATAATGAGGGATGATGAGAGTGTGACTAGGGATGATGAGGGATGATGAAGGATGATGAGAGAGTGATTAGGGATGTTTAAGGATGATGAGGGTTTATGAGGGTGTGATTAGGGATAATGAGAGGGATGATTAAGGATGATGAGGGAGGGACTATGGATGATTAGGGATGATGTGGGTTGATGAGGAAGTGATTATCAACAATTAGGGATAATGATGGAAAATAAGATAGTGATTAGGTGATTAGGGATGATGAGATAAAATTAGGTACAATAAGGGAGTAAATATGGATGATAAGGCATGATGAAGGTAATTGAGGGAGTGAATAGGGATGATGAGGGATGATGAGGGTTTATGTGGGAGTGAATAGGGATGACTAGGGGAAATAAGAAATGATTAGGGAGGGATTATGTTTGATTAGTGATGATGAGGTAAAATGATGGATGATGAGTGAGTGATTAACGATGATGAGGGTGTGATTAAGGATAATGAGGGCCATTAAGGTAATGATTAAGAATGATGTGGGATGATTTGGGAGTGACTAGGGATGATTAGGGATGATAAAGGTCCATGATGGAGTGACTAAAATTATGGGGGATGATGAATAAGTGATTAGGGATGATTAATAATAATAAGGGTTGATGAGGGAGTGACTAGGGATGATGAACTATAATGAAGACCGATGATAGTGTCATTAAGGACATTGATGGATGATGAGGGATGATGAAAGTCAATGAGAGAAGGATTAATGATGATGATGAATGATGAGGGATTGATTATAATGATGAATGATGATTTAAGAACTTGACCCATCTCTTCATATTATTTTAGGAGAGGGAGATAGTGACATGAGTGATCTTGATATGAGCCTAATAAAATAGTGTTCAAAATCACTCCCCTCCACCCTAAATCATAGTGGTAGTGGTATTGTCCTATATGAATTTAAAATTCTAGAAGATGACTTTATTCTATGTGAATTTTGAATGATGCATGAGATTGGAATTAAATCATGCATGGATTGACCCATATATCTAAAATTTATTTAGTATTGAATGGTATGTTTTTATCATGATTTTTTAATGGTGTTTTGATTAATTATATTTTGAATGGATTGTACTAGGGTTACATTCATGTTTGGTGTAAGTTATTATATCATGACTATAGGTAGATGTCACATATGAGTGATTATTTACATACATGTAGTAATAGGTATGTGATAGATGTCATGTATGAGTGACTATATCATGATTACATGTATGATATAGGTTACATGTTACATGGTAGTAATCTATGCATATTGATAGACCCATCAATTTAAAATCCCAAAAATTATTTAGGAATCCACATCTAATACTTTGGCATAATTATCCCTAGTCACTCCTTTCTCTACATATGTGATAATTCCTCCTATCATTTCAAAATATATCTCAATAAATTTTCCCTCTCCTTTATATATCTAGTGATAATGCATCATCTTCTATTTTTCAAGCATCCCTTTATAATGCCCCTATCCTTTATCCCCTAATCCAATAATGTCCCCTCTACTAATTTTCAAGCATGATAATGATCAAGTAAGATATATATAAATATGATTAGATATAGGTATTCAATATTAAGATATGGCTTGAGTATTAAATTGGGCAGGGCATATTCAAGTATATAACTCAAGTAAGTAGGGAATACTAAAGTAGGTATGGCATGAAGGATAGTAGGTAGTGCATACTCAAGTATAATAAGGTAGGTAGGGAATAATAAATATCAAGATATGGCTCGAGTATTTAGGTATGGCATACTCAATATCAAGATATATCTTGAGTATTCAATTGGGTAGGGCATACTCAAGTAGTTAAAGTAGGTAGGGCATACTCAATTAAGTAAAGTAGGGGCATAATCAATGGTATAAATATATTATATACATAACATGATTAAATTTTTTTTCATTATATCTTCTAATCTTTAAATTATAAAAACTAAGTACTGACCATAATAGAAATTAAAAAATTAACTTTTAAATGGTAACTCTTGAAACGATGAATTCAATTTTAAAAGATGGAAAGTGGCCCTATTTTGTTATATTTAGTAAAATAAATTTAAAATATAATAATTAAATTTAAAATTATACTTATTACATTTATTTTACTAAATATATCCTACGACAAACACAAGAAAATTGTAAAAAAACAAAAACTATCTTAGCAAAGGGCATAGACCCTTTCTAATACACAGGGAATATGCCCTTTCCTTTAAATTTATTTAAATATTTACATTTCCTTATAAAACAATGTCTTTAAAAGGGTGTACACCCTTTGAAAGACATGTTTTATAGGTAAATGGGTGTAACATGTCTTTCAAATGGTCTATCCCTTTCAACACTTTGGGTAAAGGCTTGGGGAGGTACAAACCTAGCCTAAAACAAGCCATGGAGCAACCCATATAGTTTTTAGGAAATTTAGAATTAATTTTTGTATTTATTGACACATATGATTAGGTATATTTAATTATTAAAAATAACTATATGGTTTTATAGATGGGAAAGTGTATTTTCTAAATATAAAAAAAAAATTAATGTTAAATTACTAATTTTAATTATTACTTAATTTATACACAACATACCTTATTATGGACTATATACATATCATTAAAAATACCTTTATAACTTTATGAACATTAATCTAAAGTTTATAAAACTTATACTTGAATAATCTAAACATCATTGGCTAAGCTTAAAAAAAATCATTTTCATGAAGTTAAGGTCAAAAAGTTATGTTCGTATACTTGCAGTTCTAATTTTCTAGAAATATTGACTTGTAAAATTATTCAAAAAATTAATTAAAAAAATATCTTGACCAAACTTTGACATTTAATCTATCCATATATGAAATTTCATACAACAATTTATTCATTTACTCGTAAAAGGGTGTCTATACACATGCAATCTCCTTATCTTTTAATAAAAAAGTGTTAAGCCATTGTCATAAATGTATCAATTTCAAACATTTTTATCATTTAGGTATTGAAAAAAATTATATATTTAGAAACTAAAATTAGAATTCCACAATTTGTATTCTTATGTTATTTTAAAATTATTTTTTCAAGTTTCTCTAAAACTCTCTCTAATTTCAATTATTATTATTTTCAAAAAAATGTCACTTTAAGGCTTCCTTTCATCATTGTAATCATATAAAATTTCATTTTAATGCAATGAGTGTCACTTGAGACCACCCTATCCTTAGATTGGCCCTTGATTTATCTTAGGGCCTCTTTTGATCCTTTTCTAGCTTATATGTGCACTCAACCCATGCCTAGATATATCAAAAACCACATTAGGCCATCTTTTAGGCATTAAGGACCCTTTTTCACATGTTCCATCCACTTAGAAAATAGTAAAACACTATGGTATATATCACACTATGCTATTAGAAAAAGGGCATTACTATTGAACCTCAACCTCATTTACCCCTAATGAATATCTTTCCACTTCAAAAAGCATTTTAGGGTTGATCTAGACTCATTTCATGTCTTGACAAACACTAGAACACTATATAAAGACCACCCTCATTTATTTATCCACTAGATGGAAAATAGATGAATTTATCCTTAAAAAATAAAAAAATGGTTATTTGAATCAAGGTCATTGATACGTATTCCACCATAAATCTACATTTTCCCATCTATAATAGCCTAGATCTTAGATTAACCAAGGTTCTAGTCTCAATATGCACTCAATGCATTAAAATCAACATTCATAATAACATTTATTTTCAATTGAATAAGTACTTAGGTTGGGATAACTACAATGATCTTAATCCCCTTTCTAGGTATTGATATGTAGGCAATGATTAACACAATGGGTATTGGGGTAGTGTCCAACCTACCCTACTAACACCATTATACATCTAATTATGTTCCTCAAAACTCTATCAAGCATGGAGGCCTAGGGTTTCACATTGAAATTAGTTAAAAACATAGAATAAATAGCTATTTAGGATTCCATCATACAGATAGAGGCTTCTTAGAATAAGGGAAAAACCCTCCCAAAAACTCATTATTCTATCTACTCAAAGTCATTAATTTAGTACAAGAGGACACTATCATAGTGTGTTATTGTCAAAGGGACCAAAACACTATGTAAATCATTTATTGGATCCATTGAGCTTCCTTAAACACTTGGACAAAGGACATGTTTAGTAATATTTCATGTACATCCTAATTTGACACTATCTAGTGATGAATTAGGAATATCAAGGATAACAACAATGGGGGAAACATTAGATAGAGATTCCAACCAAGTAACATTTTCACATGAGAGTGAAATGATCACAATTTCTAGAGATGATAATATTTATTCTAAATAATATATTCCACAATAAGATACACCTACTATGAAAATGGTTTCAACATACTCAGATTCAATTTAACCACAACATGTCCATCACACTTCATGAGAGGTCACCATTTCTCTTTTTAACATAGGCTACATTGATAATGAGTCTCCCATTAGACTCATTGATTATTAGTATGTCTCCTCTTATACATAGTTTCATTATTCCAATTTACTTGTACATAGTTTCCTTTATCTTTCTCCTTATACATAGTTTCATTTTCATATTGCTTGTACATAGCTTATATTCAAAAAAAGTAAAAAAAATATAATATGTTTAAAAATATAAAATCATTCAAATATTTCCTCAAAAACACAAATTTTAGATTGTATGCATTTCCATATTTACATTCCTTCTATTTTTCAAGTACTACATATGTTATCCATGCTAGTGTAGTCTATTTTATCATGCATACATGTTCCACATGTTCCTTTCGAGTGTTCACAGATTACAACATGACTTAGGTATTCTACATAGATCCATGTTTTATACCATGCACCCATTGGGGGTATCATACACATAGCTTCTAGTTTTCTAGGTTATATTTTTATATACTCCACATCACATATTTATCATTGATTATATCATGATATTGATATCCTATACTATATTAATTTTTTTTTACTAATAATACTATAGACTTAGTGTATGTACATCTTTGCTCTTATACAAATTTGTAACACATACTTATGCACACTTTTATTTCTATCTTTACTAGTTTACAATTTATTGTATGTATTTTATTCTACATCTATTTGAGGGCATTTGAATATGCCACTATTCTATGTCTCTGAGCCACAATTCCTTTCATTATATGTATGATTTGGGCATGTGTTTATATCCTTGTGTGTGCTTATTGATTGTGTATGTAGACATTTAAGCATGTCCTTCCATGTGGATCTAAGACTATATTGTGTGATTTTTACGTATGAAAACATTTAAACATGTCCTTGTATGTATTTCTTTTTTAGACTTAGTGACATGTGTATGCAATCAAAAATACATCAGATCTATAAATCAATCCTATCTCATATTCGAGAGTTATCATGTTAATGTCATGATGGTGTCATGGAGGTGTCCTATTGAGTGGATGAAGATCCTTGATAGTCTTTTTGATAATGATAAAGTGTGTAATGTGATTGTTCTTTTATGACAAAGTGTAAAATGTGCCTATTTTAGTTTTCTTTATGTATGGTTGGTTGATCTTTAGTATTGACATGGCTAGATAAGAGCAAGTGTTAGGAATTAAAAATTTTAAACTATATTTAATATGACCATAAATTAGATCTAAAATATGCACTTAGCATGCATCATGGAAACATTCCTCAAATAATATTTAATAAGAAATCATAAATGGAGAGAATAAGATAACAATCACATATAACATAGATCTATCGTGGTTCACCCAATGTGGATTAAATCCACCAAAAAAGTCCTCAAATAAAATAGTAATCTAAAAAAAGATTAAAATAAACTCTCACAGAGATATAATATCTCATATATAAAATTTTGCATAAATAAAATTCTACACTTTCACCTGCACCTACATAACAGTGTATCTCACATGATATTATACCACACCCTATAATAAACACCTACACTTTGTAAAAAAAATATACGCTTTAACTCTGATCTTTAAATCCACACCCTGTAAATAAATCATCAACCTCTAAAGGTCACATCACACCTATATATATATATATATATATATATATATATATATATATATATATATATATATATATATATATAGAAAATGAGGGAAACCCACCAAAGGAGGAGAAACTTGCCATGCTTATCCAATATAAGCATCATCCACTAAAAGACACTTCTATTCCACCTCATCAAGCTCATCCAAAATCCCACCTAAAGAGGAACACACCAATTTTGTCTCTCCACCTTTAAAGGCACATTTTACAACAACATGTGATCACAACCAACTCTTAAAAACAATAAAAACATCTCCTTTTCCAATGAATAACTAGGTCCCTAAGATCAAGGAAGTCAGCATGGGAAAAAGGCATCTAACAACTAAATCTATAAAATACAAAAACATAGAAATTAGAAAAATATAAAGAATATTTCACTCACATGTGGAGTAAGGTTCCATAAAAGGTGGAGTATGGAAAACTATGCTCCCCACATTTGTGGAACTCTCTAGGCTCCAAAAATATGCTCTTAAGGTCATGTGATATCCCAAAAGGGCTCCACACTCAAAAATATCCCACTTGGAGATTGTTTCTCTTGAACATAATCTATCACTGCTCCATGACCACTAAGGCCAACCAAATCTGAACATAGTCTCAACTTGTCCAATGTGACTACCTTGGTCATCATATCCAAAGGATTATGGCTAGTATTAATCTTATACATCTTCACCAAGTTCTCCTATAGAGTTATCCTAATTAAATGATAACATAACTAAATGTGTTTCATCCTCAAGTGGAAAATAGAGTTTTTTACTGAATGAATAACACTTTAACTATCATTATGTAGTCTCCCAACTTCCTACTCATGTCACAACTCTCAAAATAACTCCTATAACCAAATCATCTCCTTGCTAGCCTTTTTGGTAGCAACATACTCTACCTTTATTATTGACAAAGCCACAACCTTTTATATCCTAAAAATCCAACTAACCAATGTATCTCCAATAGTAAATATATATCCTATCATACTTCTCTTGCTATCAATATCCCCTACCATATTTGAGTCCACATAAGCATGCAAAGTGGTATCTAATCCACCATAACATAATGAAACATCCATGGTTCCTCTCAAATACTAAATAATCTATTTCACTGCTTGTCAATGCTCATAACCAATATCACTCATATACCTGCTCACAACTCCCATTTCTTGGGTAATATCTAGCCTAGTACAAACCATGACATACATCAAGTTGCCAACTACCAATGAGTAATGTACCTTGGACATCTTAAGATTTTTAGCTTATATCTTGGGACACTACTACTTTTATAATCTAAAGTGGCCTACCAAAGGAATACCAATATATTTAGTACCTAACATGCTAAACCTTTCCAAGACTTTCTTCACATACTCTGATTGGGATAAAACTAGCTTCCTCTCCTTCCTATCATGAGTAATCCTCATACTAAGGATTTACTTTGTAGCACCCAAATCATTCATAGAAAATGAGTCACTAAGTTGTTTCTTAAGCATATGAATATGTTGTATATTTTTTTCAACTAACATGTCATCCACACACAAGCATAATATAATAAAAGAACCATCATAAAAAGGTTTGATGTACATGAAATGGTCAGAATTACACCTTTGATATTCATGTTCTAACATAAAACAATCAAATTTTTTATACCACTACCATGGACCTTATTTTAGGCCATATAATTTGTTATTTAGTCTTCACACATAGTTCTCCTTCCCTTTGACCTCATATCCCTATGGCTACTTCATATACAACTCTTCATCCAAATCACCATGAAGAAAAGTATTCAGTGAATAATAAATAATTCAAAGAAGGATAAAAATGTTCAGGGGCTCTTCTTACCCTAGAAGACCTTCTTACCATAAGAGTTTGAGGTCCTTATGTAGAAGGTTCTTGAACTGAATCATTGAATACTTTACCATCCACAATTTCATCTAATACTGTGTACTCTTTTTTTCCCTATTCTTATTCCTAAAACTGATTCTTATACATTACTTTTTCATTAAAGGTTACATCTCTAGACCAAAATAGTTTCTTATCTTTAATTCTCCATAAACAAAAACCCTAAATTCATCCTCACCATAACCAACAAATGTGTATTTCTTTGATTTAGCCTTTAGCTTGGTCCTATCCTCTTTTTTAATGAGAGCAAGAACTCACATCCAAAGACTCTAATAAAATAATAATCAACATTCTTACCAAACCAAGCTTGTTCAGGAATGCCTCCATCTAAAGGCATAGGAAGTCCTATGTTAATAAAATAAACTATCGTGCTAACTACTTCTACCCAAAACTATAAAGGTAACCATGCATGTAACCTCATGTTCCTAGCATGTTACATTATTATTATGTTTGTCATTTTGGATTACCCATTCTATTATGGAGTTCCTAGAACCATCTTTTTCCTACATATTCCTTCGTTAGAACAATAAGCAAAGAAATCATTACTATAATACTCACCTCCATTATCTAATCTGAGACATTTCAACTTGAGACTTGTTTCATTATCAACCAAGGCTTTCCACTTCTTAAAATTCTTAAGTACTTTAGATTTATATTTAATGTAATAAGCCCAAACTTTCCTAATTACATCATCAATAAAAGTGACATAATAATTGGACCCATCAATAGAAGATACCTAAGCTAGTCCCCATACATCTAAATGTAGTAAATCTAACTTGTGTTGTTTCTTTGTGG